>VWZP01003316.1:1550751-1590814 GCA_013396995.1 Dicaeum eximium | reverse complement strand
CCCCGAGTATATTTATATATACTTGGAACCAGGGACCAGCACAACGGCTGCTTTTAGATAGCATGGTTAAATATCATAAATTTTGTTTAAATTTATCTACGCGATGGCTCGGTGTTTGATAGGTTTGGTTGGTTTGCTTTTGATGGGGGTTTTCCCAAAATGAATCTTATGGCTACAGGGTACCGAAGCTGGGCAAGGGTCTGCAGCACACAAGTCCTATGAGGAGGAGCTGAGAGAGCCGGGGATGTTTGGTCTGGAGAAGAGGAGGCTCAAGGGTGATTTTAGTGCTCTGCAACTCCCTGAAAGGAGATTGTAGCCAGGGATTCAGTCTCTTCTTTCTCAGACAACAAGTGACAGAAGGGAAGGGACACAGTAGGGGATGTCAGGGAACATCCCTGCAGAGCCAGGGAAGGTTTAGGTTGGACATTAGAAAGAATTTCTGTGTAGGAAGGATGATTAGACATTGCAGTGGGCTGCCCAAGGAGATTGGTGGAGTTACTGTCCTTGGAGGTGTTTAAGGAAAGGTGGATGTGCCGTGGTCTGGTTGACCACACAAGGTAGTGTTCAGTCATAGATCTCAGAGGTCTCTTCCGACCTAACTGATTGTGTGATTCTGTAATGGTGTTAATACAAATGCTATAAAATAGGCTCCACCATTTCACCTGTATTTCTGGCAGGAAAAAAAATTGACATCTGTGAGCAGCAGCCCTCCTATGTTGCTATGACCAAATCCCTCTGACGTAGTCTTTTTTTTTTAGGAAATTAGCTCAAAGGCAGTTTGAGAGCTGGTTGCTTTGGTGGGTCAGTCACATCCCTCCTGTTTGTGCAGGTACTGAATCCTCTCAACATTACTAACCCTGCAGAGGATATCTACTTCTTGTCCTACTCAGCTTCCTGACTCAGCTTTTGGCAGAACGGAGGAATGTCATAACAGAGACTGTGTCAGACTTGATTTAAAGTCATTTAAGCTGTTGTCAAACTGCTTTCAAAACTGCTAATTTTCAGCCAGTTCCCTGGTCCAGCTCCCTTGAGGAACCTGGAACACTAGTTAAAAGCTCATGGCCGGCCCCTGAAGTATAACTGTAATGGATATGAGCGGTTCTGCCTCTCATCTCTCAAAATGCCTCTTTATATCTTAAGATAAGTCTCCCCTACGTTTTTCTTACCTATAGACAAAGCAATTTCGCTTCCTTTCAATCCTTCCCAATGTGGCACAGTTTTAAACCTCTTAAGATGCTTATGTCTTCTCCTTGTGTTGTCTCAAAATCATTCACATCTTTTTTTTTTGAACTGTAGTGTCCAAGACTGGATGTTACTAAAATTAAGGCCTCAACAACACCAGCATCTGCTGTCCTGCCTGTCACAGACCCCAGTCCAGTTTACACATGCCAATAAAAATGCTTTTGAGTCAGTCTGATCTATTCACAATCTTGCTGACCTGTTTTACCCCCACATCCATTTCTGCTGACCTCCCAAGCTGGGTATTTCTCCCTCAAGTAGACAGTAATGCAGCTTGAGAAATTATTTCCTGCAACAGCCCTAATGCTATGCCTTCATTTTTATTTTATAATCAAGCAGTCAAGACATCTTTTAAAATGAAATTCCACATGATGTTAAGTCAGAGAGCTGTAGAATTTGTCATCATCTGTAGATCGATTGCACTTCTCGAAAGGATTGTATTTTAAAAAGCAAAACCAAGATTGAACTGTGCCACAGTAACAGAAGCGTTGTGTAACTCTAGACTTAGAAGAGTGATTTGTACATATTTGTAGGTATTTAAAACTTTAAATTTGCTTAAACTAAACCAGCTAAAATAATCTAATTGCAAACAAGGGTGGATAGCAAAGAATGTGGGTCGGAGTTATACCAGTATAAGGTAAAATATGGCAAAAACAGTGTAACGTCCCATTAGGGAGGGACAGAACCTGTATTTGCTTATGTTTTGCTGTTCCATGTGTTTAAATCTGTTAGCTCAGAATTCCTCAGTTCTGCTCACTGTCCTCTGTGCTGCTTTTGATGTGAACAGTGCAATGAGCAGCGCATAAAGTACTGGCAGCACACTGCAGAAGGGAGGTTCTAGCACAGCCTGATGGCTACATTGGCACTTTAGGTGCAGTTGAGCAAGTCGATTTACATGATTGTACTTCAGTTTTCCTAGTATGAGATTAATCCATCTTTGTAAAACACCAAAAATCTAAAACTGAAGCCTGTGATGTGGGTATCCATTAAAATAACTGCCATAGAAGGGATAAAAATCAACAGTGCTGTCCAAGTCCACTGTCCAGTGCACACAGATGGTTTTTACTCTTCATTCTGACTTTGTATAATCACTACAGAATTGGTTCTTCAGTACAACTGAACAAGCTGGTAAATAATGCATTCAGCTAATTCATTTCTTAGATGGTCACCATGTGGTCTGTTTGGTCCATTTTGGCTGTGTAAAGCATTTTTATGATGTGTTTTGTATCAGGTGATGTTTGGACAGTAACAGTTCAAGAAAAAATACAGGCTTTATCAGGGAATAAACAGAAGTCTTACCTTTTCTTTATCATGTGGCCGTCAGATTTTACGCAGTAGGCTTCCCATGTATCTTTTGGTCTCTTTCTTTTTTCTGCTTTAATCTGTGAAGTCCTCATCTGTGATGAGATTTCAGAGCACAGCATAAGAGATGGATGTAAAACTGCTGCTGTTTCAAAGGGGTACTGTTACTGGTCCTTCTCCTATTCTCTGTTTAGCCTGTATTCTGTAAAAATTGCTGCTTTGAAAATGGCTACATGAATCCCAAGCAGAGATGGAGAAGAACTGAGTACTACAGGTGTTTTACATAGATGTGTATCTGTCTATGTTTATGTATGTGTTTGTACAAATACATGTAATACCAATTTGCAAGAATAAAAATTAACTTTCCTCAGATAAAAGTTCACATGACCAACATCTCCCATACAAGTGTGTGGGAAATGAAAATATGTACATATATGAAAATATGTGTACATTCAGTACCTGCAGCCCTTCCTGGAGATCTACAACCAATAATAAATGCTTTTAATCAGTGTTTTTCCATTGCTATCAAAGGTACAAGACAAACTATTCTTTTTAAAACTTACACTGCCTCACTCTCCTACAAAAGGGCTTTTTAAAAATAGCTGGCAAGGAATTTTCAGGGCCAGCTCCTCACCAGTTCAGCTCTGCTTTTTAACACCCAAACAGTCAGAACAGCAGTCAAGAGCCCTCCAGAACAGAGATTTTTGTACCAGTGACTCAGATTTGTGCCACTTCACGTTTTTCTGTGTGTCTGGAGTTCCACTATAGACCATCTGTTATGGCCACCCAGGCAGGAATATGGGAGCTCTCATCCACATTGGCATTCTGCTCTTTGCAGAGCAGCTTATCAAACTGGAATGCTGCACAGATACCACTGTGGAAGTCCTGCTGTATTGAGTGATAAACATGAAGTGGATCTAGCTGGAGCTTGTTTCACCTGGCACATGTGACATGTATTTGTCTACAGGGTCATATAATGCTCCATAAAAGATCTCCTACATGTCAAAAGGAGCATTATCAGGGTATCATGGGATTAGTCCAGATATTCCCTGTTTCAATACTAGGAAGCAAGAAAAGACTTGATCTCCCCAGAGAACTAATTATTCAGACCATCAGGAAAAAGACCAGCCAGAGAAAGTGTTATGGAAGAAGCAGCAGAGCTGTTTGAAGAGGCAAATCAGCATGTGAACAAGGCTTTTCTGATACATCTTTTAACAAAAAATGAACGCTGTGGAACACACATCAAAGTAACTGTCCTGCTCCATCACTGTGATTGAAAGGGCACAATCTGAGACTTTTTTGTTTACTTTTGTATCCAATTCACACGTAACAAGAACACATTCTGTTTAAGTCTGTTTACCCTGCAGTTTGACTCCTGATTCTTGTTTTTGGTTTTGGGGAGGAATGGTGTGGCTTTTAGGCAGTGTTTGCAATTGCCATACCAAGTTTCTCTGATAATAAGCAAGTGCTTGTTGCTGCTTCCTCCTGCTCCTCCTCGTATCAGCTGTGCCATGGCACCGTCAGTGCCCTCAGGAACTGAATTCCTGGTGCGTGTGGGGTAAGCATTTTAGGGTCATAGACACAACTACCAGAATGGGAACGAATTCTTCCTCTCTGTTTATAGGCACTGCGTCATTTGAGTCTGTTTCTGTAGTCAACATGGCAAGATAAGTAGGAGCTTGCTCGCTTTGGCAGCTGGCTAGCTGCCTCCTCCAGCACAACACTGCTCACACTTATTCCCCAATTCATGGGTTTGTTCCTACTTTGTTCCCCTCCCCCAGCGTCTCAACTTGCCTCCAGGCCCCAGGCACTCCTTTAAGCCAAGTTTTCTGCATTTTTTTTGTTCACTTTCCTTCCCTGCCTGTTTACCTCTTACCTTCCTCGGTCTTTGCGCTCCACTGCTGGGCCAACTCCGCTCCCCAACTGTCCCTGCCCGCCCCAACTGTCACCTACAACTGCCTCAGAAGCTTCTGGTGCTGCCCCTTGTCCCAGGGCAGCACCCAGAGGGCAGGCTCTGGCACCTGAAACTGCCTGGAGACAGCCACGTGTGTTACGTGGTCCCCTGTGCCACTGGAGGATGTCAGAGTCTCAAGTGAAACGAGCTCAGCTTGTGCTCTTTGCTTTGTGACCAAATCTCCTTCAAGTTCCTGAAGGCAGCCTACAAGAAAGATGGAGAGGGATTTTTTGAAGAGCATATAGTGACAGGATAAGGGGGAACAGCTTCAAACTGAAAGAGAATAGGTTTAGATTATGTATTACAAAAAAATTCTTTACTGTGAGGGTGCTGGCACAGGTTTCTTGGAGCAACGTGATCTGGTGAAAATTGTCCCTGCCCATGGCATCAGGTTGGAACAAGATGATCTTTCAGGTCTCTCTCAACCCAAAGCACTCCTTGGTTCTGTTTCCTCAGTTATCTCTGCATTTAATGTGTTACACCACACCAATATATACACTGCCATAAAACCATCCTCTTGAGGTGAGCACCTTCTACTGTGGGCCAGCTTCCTCCTTACAGCATCACCCTGGAAAGAACAAATGAGTAAAATACCTCTGTGTGTGTGTGGTGAAGGTGCCCAAAAACTGTAGCACTTCCCAGTCTCCACTGAAGCGTCACCAGCTCCCTCCCAAGCTTGGTGCATCTCTCGTGATCATAACAGCAGTTGATAAAACTCTTGGATTTTTCCACAAGTACAGAGACCCTGAGGATGGAGTAGGCTGAGACAGATATCTTGTTCTCTTTGTTGTGAAAGAGAACAGGCAAGTATTCATGTTGTATTTTTGCAACCTGCTTTATCTCTATCTTGTGGTACAGCTTTAACCTATTGGATACTTTTTAAATTTTCAAATTACAACAAATGGAAATGTTCTGTAGGCAGTGGCTCAGCTCAGCATTGTAAGGAATGCTGAACATCAGAGGGGGTCTAGCAGCACTTAAGTTTAAAATGTAAGTCTTAATGGGTTCCAAATTTTGCAGTAGGGATGAATGGATATGTAGGAATAGTGCCAAAATGGGAAGGATAAAAAGGAAAGGTAATAGGAGCATTTTTTAGAGTCTTCTGAGAGCCACTCTCAGGTAAACAAATAGGATCATTTTGCCACTGAGAAAATTACATTAATTAGGGGATTGTAGTTCTATCATGACCCTGTACAGGAATTTCAGATACCCTATAATTGACAAGTAAGAAAGGACTTTGTGTGAGACAGGAACTGGAGTTGAAATCCAAAAGCTATAAATCCTAGAAAAAGGCAGAAATTCATTAGATTGAGAAGGAAAATAGCAAAGAAACACCTGAATAATCTCATGACTAAGCAGACCACACAAAAATAGATAACTGGAACAAGAACAAAACTGGTGTTCTTCTGTGCAAGCACTGGAAGGTTAAAAACTTGAAGAGATGAGGACATCTCACTTTAGAGAAGCACTCTGATAGGACTGATTTTTAGGAATCACCAAGAAGAAATGGCATTAAAGCCTCCCCCATACTTGATGGCCAAAAGAGATGAGGATGCCAAAGTTAGGGAAAGAATAGCAAATAAACAGGAAATATACCACTGTACAAATCCATCCTTCCTTATCTCCAACTCTGTGTAATTTAGAGAAGGCCAAGAAATAAGATGGCTTGGTACAATTCCCACAGAAGGAGAGGATTCACACACTGGTGATCAGGATCTCAGAATTAAAAAAGCTTCATGCTGAATTTGACAGAGGTTTGTCAAGATCTTCAGTGGAAGGGAGACATGAATGAGTGAGTTATTTGTCAAAATTGCTTTGTATTTTTTGTTCTTACATTGTCTGGCAAGATGGAATATTGCAAGCTTCCACGTCCTGTTAGGGAGACAAAAGCTTTGAACAGGTTCAATAAAGCAAAATTTTAAAAACCAGATGCTCAAGGGCACTGAGGAGATTAAATTGTCCTCATATTTTAATGGGCTGCCTTAATTGCAACACACATGACACATACAATATATTAATGAGTGGAGAAGCCTACCTAAATACTAAATAAAAATGCACCACTATCAGCTTTAAATTCTGCTCTGTAGAGAAGTCTAGACACCAGATTTAGGGTAAGATAGCTCAGTATATACAGAAGAATTGGAGCCAATATAAAATCTGTGATGTGGTAATATTTGGCATATTATCATTATTGAGTGGCTTCTTTGACATGCTCTGCAGTCCCCACACTGGGGGAATTTTCAACATTATCCAGTGTCAGGTGGGACCTGGAGGAATTTATAACAAGAATCAATAGCCAAGACTTGAGTGACAGCTGATCAAAAACAGAGTTGAGATTTCCCTTTTTAAGAAGCAAGGAGAAGTTAAAACCACAGTTTGCTGGGGCACCAAGTGGCACCAGAGGACACCTCTGGAAAATTTATCTTAAGCTATATTTAGTACATCCAAAGAAATTGTAGCTCCCACTTGAGCCATTTCAGCTCAAACACAAATAAATAAGGAATATTTTACAGAGTTGTGTGCTTCTGAGTCATGTTTAGCTCTAAAATGTGCCTTTCTAGGTGAGCTCCTACCTCAGAGCAGATTCATTGCTAACTGCAATTCTATAGGTGTGCACCTGTACTTTGTGTGTTAAAGTCCATCAAAAACAGTCTAGGCACTGAAATTCTAATATTGAAAGCTTTTAGTAAAATGGCTAATGAGAGCCCTTCAGACAAGCACTTCCCAGCAAGTTTGTTTTAGAATAATTACAGTTTCTTGCAATTACTGGCTTTTAATGATAGGCTGTTGAGACTTTTTTTTAGTTCCATAACCTTTGCAGAGTCTTGTTCTTGAAATTTTATCACCATCTTGATGCATGAGTGTGAGATGCTCCAGGGAAATGCTGTTCAATGCCTGCTTGAGTACAATTTTAAAATGTAATTTTTTGCCTTTCCTTTGATTTATACCTAGGTCAAATTCATATTATGATCTTGGGTTCCTTCTTGAAAACTCACTGCAGCTTCATTCAGGATCTTAAAATATTATGTAAGTCACATCCTGGAAGATGTGAAAATAGATTTTTTCGTCTTCTTCATAAAGCATCCTTTCTGAATTACTAAACTTTTCTCCAAAGTACACTGATTTTGATCCAGAATTTCATTCCATGACACTCAAACTGTTCTGATCTCATCAAATGTAATTCTGCCCCCACTGAAACCCACCTCAGGCCTTCTCCCAGTGTGATCCAGTGATTTTTCTTTGGGATGTTACAGGAAGTTACACACTACTATTCTGATACACAACAGTGAACACACTTTGGAGACTTTTTTCAGAATTCCTGATAGCATTGCAACTCAGCAAACTGGTTTGATACACTGTGTAAGCAATTTAACTTGTCCCCTGTTCCCTCACTGCTTTGCTTTTGACAAATTGACAGAATTCTGACAAATAAACTCACCAAAGCTTTCATACAGTGCCCATCCCATTGAAATGGTTTCTTCACAAAAAATACCAGTAGTGTTAGTCCTGCTGGTGATCATCTACAGGATATTTCAACCTCAATGCCACATATGCAGAATTTTTTATTTTATTTTAGTTGCAAAAATATTTGCCACCTGAAATATTCTCCACTTATGCAAGCCATTAGACAGAAATACAAGCAGGGCTGTCTGCTTTCAACAGAGATTTGCAAAAACCCTCATTACCTCCTGGGGAAAAAAGGGTAGAAGACATTTGCAGAGAAAAGTGGGGCATCCATTGTTGCTGCATGTTTAATTTTATTTGATTTACTATACTTAACTTTTTCCCTTGTTGGCAAGAACAACCTTAGCTGCTGCTGATGCTGTTTGCCAGCACCTCCATCTGCATCTTTGGTTACTCCTTGGATTCGCTCTCCTCCTGCATTTGCAGAATGCTGCTTGCATCCTCTGCGCTCCCGTGGGAATGATTCCCCTTTGGCTAATGTTCACAGCAGCATGAAGTTACCCTCCTTGTGCATGACATTTTCCTGCAGCTGCAGACACCTGAGCCCAGCTGCCTCTCGAGGCTCCTACGTGGCCTTGGTGATCACTGCCAGTGATAAGGGAATGCCTCTGTCTCCCTTCGGAAGTCTTGGATTCACGCTGTGAATCCACACCCACGTTTCAGTTCTGTCAGTAATCCCAAATCCCCCATCGGAGAGTTTATCTGAACATGGCATCAGGTTTAATTTTGCTATGTAGGTTTATTTTGCAACTGGGCCATTCCTTATCTTACCTTTTGTAGATTTTTTTTTTCTCTTGGGAGTGGTTTCCATAAAACACCTCGGAAAGCATTTAATTCAGTCTCAAAGTTAGTGCTGCATTCGCTTGGAATTTCTGTCTGGTCTGTTTTCTGCTGACCTTTACTTAAATGATTATGTATATGCATGTGTGCATGTGTATTTGTAGTGCTTTCTATCTTGCTCAAGTTTAATTTTACCCCATAAGGCAAGCTTTCCTCTCGAGTGTGATGTCCCAGTTGTTTTATTAGGACTGTGACAAGTCTGCTCACACGAGGCACATCCACAGCACTTCTGAATGAAAGCAAGCATCCTGTGTTCCTCAGCCTTCTCTAAACCCCAGCAGATGGCTGCTGCTTCGGCAAACTGTGAGCAATAGCATGGATCACATTTCCCATGCAGCAGACTTATTTCTGGAATCCAAACCCAGTATACTTCCAGAAGGTGGGAGCGTGGATCCAGCCACAAAGCAGTTAAGCCCAAATTGGCCCTGCAATGGTGACTCTCCGTAGCTCAGCCCCTCTTGCTTTTTGGGATGGATGTACAGCAGGGCTGAGCCAGCCAAGGTTGCAGGTGGACTGGTAACAGCTTCCACGTGCAAGTCTTTAAACACCAAGCCTGAAAGTCCTTTGTGCATTTGTTAGAATCTGTGTATGTTTATTTTTTCGCTCTGTGATTAAGTATCTTGTGGAGATAAATGGTGGGTTTTTGCAACAACTGAGTTTCCTTGATGCTCAGAGCTAGTCCCTGCTCAGGATCCCAGCAGGATCTGCAGGAGGTGATGTGTATTTTCTCTTCCTCAGGTAACACACAGGGAACTCGTGTCCCTAGGGGACACAGACAGATGTCCTCGCCCTGGTTCCCTGCAGCAGCAGTACCCTGATGTACCTGTGCTTAACCCCAGGTCTGGAATCAGGGGCACTTCAGTGGCCGGGTGAATCAGGAATCATAGAATAGTGGAATGGTTTGGGCTGGAAGAGACCTCAAAGATCATCTTATTCCCCTGCTGTGGACAGGGGCACCTTTCAGTAGACCAGGTTAGTCCAAGGATCATCCAACCTGGCCCTGACCGGGGGTGGGGCACCCACAACTTCTCTGGGCAGCTTCTCTCAGCTTGAAACTTGACCCTGCATGTGTGTGATGTGTACAGGGACCCAATCCCACTTATTTTTGATAGAAATAAAAGGGCCAGGAGACAGTTCTCCCTTTTGATGGCCTTTATTAAGTGACAGCTCTTTATTGGGAATAGGGGCTCGTGCTGTGCGCTGCTGCGGCAATTTTTTCTCCCAAAAGGAGGCAACAAAGGAGTTATTTGGGCTGCAAGTCCAGGCAAATAGCCTCTTCTAGATCTGTTGAGAATGTTTTTGTCCTGAGGAAAGGGCAGTTTGGGAGGAGGTTTCATCTTTTCTTGCTTAAAACTTTTCTCCACTGAGCAACAGGCTGGTCTCAGCCATTTGTGCCCACTTCCCATCTCATGTTGGAGTATTTAGCATCAAAGAAGGCTTTTGAAAGAACACCTGCATTCTTCTACAACTTGTGCTCTGATTTCTTTGCATGGATGATCTTCAATGGGCTACACATCTGTTCTGTTGCATTCAGAGGCCCTAAAAATGATACCATTTGTTTAGAATCATAGAATCATTAGGGCTGGAAAATACCTCCAAGATCATCAAATCCGGGAAGTAATTCTAAAGAATTACAAAATTTCTGATGTTTCTTCGCCAAATATACTGATTATAAAAATGCCTGTGTGCAAGCTAGGCCAACATTAATTGTCCTTCATCATCCAGAACCTCTCTGGTCATGCAAACCCAACACACAATTAATGTATATCATGGGATATTTTCCTCCATCATACCAATGTAGAAGCTCCCAGTGGCTCTGGAGTGCACATTTCCATTAAGGATTGAGTAGGCTAGTCACAGTCCAAAACAGTCTGCATTATTTCCTAAAACAAAGTTATTCACACTTCCAATTTCCTTTACAATTCATTGGGGTTTTTTTAACAAACTGATGTTAATCCCAGCACACTGTTGGTCAAAACCTCTGACTAGTTGGAGTAAGAGATGAGATTGTTGATCCTGTTCTTCCAACAGCTGCTTCTGTACTTGAAGAGAAACTCCCTAGATGGTTATGACTTTTTTTCCCACTAATGGGACTAAGTGTCATTGACTGGGGTAGGCAGCCAAAGATTTTCTTGAGATGGGTTTTTTTTTTTTACTAAAGGCTGTGCTCAGAAAAATCAATATTACAGAAAAAAGCCACCTATCAACAGTTCCCTTTATACAGAGAAGAGTTTCCATTTGCTTTATTTTATTATTATTTATCCTGGCCACAGAAGGATGGGCACTGAAATCAGGTGGATTTCAGCAGCTGTGGAACTCTATCAATAATTTAGTATATTTTGCAAATTGCAATATTTCTGCTCTTGTTTTGGTTCTTTAATCGAGGAGAAAGATTTACAAGTGGTTGTACTGACCCACTCAAAGGTGTTTGTAAATAAAGTATGAACCAAAACCTACTACAAAGCTGTATCCAGTCCTTTTTCTTACAGTTTTTCACCACAGCAGTGCCTCTTGGGCTTTTTCACTGAGTTTTTCAAACTCACCAAAAGCATCTGTGAACCATTTTGCCTGCTGCAGTGAGCCATATGGTTTTCCATCTGTGAAGAGGGACAACAGTATAAACAATGCAAAGTGAGACAAAGTCATAGAGTCATTTTGGTTGGAAAAGCCCTCTAAGATCATTGATTCCAACCACTAATGCAGCACTGCCAAGCCCACCACTAAACCATGTCCCCAAGTGCCACAACTACACGTTTTTTGGACACTTCCAGGGATGATGACTCCACCACTTCCCTGGGCAGCCTGTTCCAATGGCTGTCAACCCATTGAGTGAAGAAATTTTTCTTAATACTTTTCAACCTCTACAAAAATTTATGTTTCTGGCACAAGTGGGCTTGAATAAAATTGTCATGAATGATACCTGTGGTCAAACGAGGCATCAAAATCACTTATTCCTCAACAAGAGAGCTGGAATCAAATGTAAGTACCTGAAGGGTAGTGTTTTAGTGTGTTTTAGTATATTTTAGTATTTCCTGTGCTGTGGTCTTGTATGGTGTAGGCAAGTTGCTGAATGGTTAATTTTGACCTCTGCCATTATAATGTACCTTATTTCTAATTGGAATTATGTCCAATTTTGGCTTCCAGACATTCATCCTATCATATGTTGATTGCTGTAATAAATATTGTCATTAATTAATTTATTCCTATATGCAAACTGAAGATCAGAGTCTGCAGTGCTCACAGGCTGTTTCAAGCAGGATGAACAGCCTCTTAAAACCTTCTGTCTTCTCTCCTGTGCTTTCCCAGCCCAGGAGAGGGGAAGGACTGCAGGGTCAGTGGAGGAGAGGTCCTGGAGCCAGGCTTGTGCTTTTGGGGGTTGATTTTTTTCCCCTGTACATTATGACCTCTGCAAGGAAAATACTGATGAGTTTATGCATCCCACTGTGGTAGTCATCCCATCAAACCTGAATTCAGCACTTCTCACAGATGTGTGGCAGGATTAGATACTCATATTCTTGGCTGTTAATTAATTTTACTGTGATGCCTTCACAGAAGCCTCTGTTGCAAAAAAAAAAATTAAATATGCTTAAATCTGAATGTTTCTCACATGTAAATAGATCTCAGTGGCACACAGGCTGTATTCAATACTGTATTTGAGTTAAAGCACCTAGAGAAAGAATAATTCCTTGAGGGACCTGAAGCC
Source organism: Dicaeum eximium (assembly GCA_013396995.1). Taxonomy (NCBI): domain Eukaryota; kingdom Metazoa; phylum Chordata; class Aves; order Passeriformes; family Dicaeidae; genus Dicaeum; species Dicaeum eximium. Next base: position 1,578,311 of record VWZP01003316.1, on the reverse strand, counting down.
AGGTGCCCACCAAGCCATTCTGTGAGTCCCTTCCTTCAGCAGGATGGGGCAAGGGGAAATAAGATAGAAAAAACCTCATGGGCAATGATAAAGGTAGTTAAATAAAGCAAAAGCAAGCTATTTATTCCCTACTTCCCACCAGCAGGCAGGGTCCAGCCACTTCCTGGGAAGTGCTTCAGCATGGAGCAGCTGTAAGGATGGAATGCCCTCCCTCTTGCTCCAGCCTCAGCTTTTATTGATGACATCAATGTCATCAGGCATCAAATGGTTTGAAACGTCCCTTTGGTCAGTTGGGGTCAGCTGTCCTGGCTGTGTCCTCTCCCAAATCCTTGTCCACCTGCAGCCTCCTGGTGAGGAGAGGATGCTGGAGAGGCAGCTTGATGCTGTGGAGTGCTGGGCAGCAGCAGCCAAAACACCCCTGTGTTATTTATCAACACCTTCCCAGCTACCAATACACAGCACAGCCCTGTGAGGGCTGCTGTGGGGATAATTAACTCCATCCCAGCACAGAACAAAAAACATCTTCAGCCTTCCCATGGTGGAGGCTGTGAACACTCACAGCCATTTCAGACCTGTCCTGGTTTCCAAGAATGGTGATTTTAAAGAGATTGTCAGTGCCCTTAGGGCAGTAAATACAACACTGCTAAAGTGTTGGTAAGCAAGCAGAGCTGCAGGAGAGATCCATGGGTTTTTCAAACTAAAGTGAAAGGAAACAGCCTTGGTTTATCATCTCTTCCTACATAATGCTCAATGGCAGCAAGCACAGACGGGCTTCTGCACACACTTCATGCTGTATATCCCAAGTGTGTGTGGTGCTAAGAGCTCCCACAATTTCTAAAACCGACACAGGGGCACAGCAGGCAAGTCAAGCACTGCTGCAGAGGACAGAAGGCAGCAGCCCCTGTGTGCCCCGTGGTCTCTCACCTCACACCATCTCTTCCATGTCACCCTCAGCCTCACTGCTCTTGTTCTCCCATCCAGCTCTGTAAGGACAAAACACACAAAAGAAAACACCAGAAGGTTGCTTTAGTGCCACCCATGGTAAAAAGCCTCCATTCATCTTTATCTTGAGGCTAGAGAGGATCACAACCTGGACTTTTCAGAGGGCAGAGCTTGGTACAAGTCCTTGCTCAGGGGAGAGGAGTTGGGCCGAGCACAAACTTCAGCCCCACCGCCCCCATCCCTAGGCCCGGCTCCCGCTGAACCGGGACAAGAGGTTCCCTGCCTGTGTTTCCCTTCCCCTCACGGTCATTAGCAAGGAAAACAGGGCTGGCAGCAATCCCAGCACTGCGTTTGCTAAATGGATCTATTAAAATGTAAACAGAGATCACGTTGCAGGGCATCATCATAAAACACCGTGGGTGACAGCTCAGGCAGTTCCCAAACACGGCCCGGGCTCCTCTGCACATCTCGGCCACAGCTGTCCCGACTCTTCCTCCTCTCTCCAAACATTTGCCCGCTGGGTTTTTTGGAGGCTCACCCTTATCTGTGATCTGCAGCCTCACACCAACAGGAGCCTCGCTGCCTCTCCGGCACATTCTGGAGCCGTACGAGCTCTCTGAGGCTTTCTGCTTTAGGAAAACAGGACTCGGGGCCTCCGAGGCCCCTTGCATCCCTTCAGAAGCCCGGGAGTTTGCAGCTCAGCACTGATGGAGCACAGGACAGGCCACACGGGTTACACCTGTCTTACTCCTGCCTGATACACATCTAGGAGGAGTTTTATCACTTCTTTGTCTGACTTCCAAATGAACGTTTTCCTGCGTGCTGCCCCTCCTCACTCTCCCCAGGGGCTCTCAGGAAACCACCAAGCCATTGCTTTATTCTCTTTCAAGAATTCCTTAAGATCGTCTGTTTGTTCACCTCCTTGTCACCTAGTCTGTAAAAGCTCGACAGAAATTGGAAGGGGCTGGGGAAAGGTTGGGGGTTTCTGGTTTGATGACCTTGCCTTTCCTTGCTTCTGTTCTCATCTCTTTGCCCTTCCTTGAGTGGTTTATTCCCTCAGTGCATCAGCTGTGTGCCCCTTGTCCCTCTGTCCTCTGGGGTTCCAGACCCCAAGCTTCAAATCCTTAAATTAACAAAATAAATTACCCCTGGTGATGACATTATATACTCCACAAGAGGCCAAAGCAGCAGCAGCCTTGTGGAGCAGAGGAATTGAAGAGAGGCAGGAGTCCTTGATTCTGATCAGCTCTGGCACAGATTTCTTACGTGAAGCTGGGGAGGTTTTTGCCTCACTTTCCCTCTCTAAAACGAAAAATCCAACATCCACTCCCTGTTTGAGACACTCAGAGGACAAGCTCTCTGGCAGGACAATCCACTGTTTATCCACAAAACACCACGGGCAGCGTGTGCAGAGCTGTTTATCCGTGCAGGAAAACCCTGGGCCCTGCTGGTCACAGTGAACACCACGAGCAGGTGGGAATGCGTCAGAAAAAAGTTAATGGCACTCAGAGAAGACTTTCCTAAGGAAGCTAAAGAGAGATGCTGTTTTGTACCATTTTCTAAAAGCTGATACAATATTTGCCAATCAGTTTCAAGACCATTCTGCTCGTGAAATATATAGTAATTAAATGCTCCTGATGGGACAAAAATGTGTATTTTTTTATATTAAAAAAAAGTCTGTGCTTTTAGAAACCTAGATTCCATTTGGGTTCTAAAATTTAGAGGTTTTGATTTCACTGCTTGAGAATAACTATGTAACATAGCTTTAAAAATTAGCTGGTTTATTTTAGTTNGGGGGGGGGGGGGGAACCCAGCTTAAATCCTGTCTAAAATCTGGGAAAAATAATCTTTGAGTGACAGAGGACCATTTTCTTCCAGGAGACTAGCAATAGTTTATTTATTCCAAGTATATATTTAGACCATTCCACTTAACACAGTTGCTTTAATGTCAACCATATTAAAACCCTTTTGATAGCTGTTGGTATTCACAAGTGATTCCAAGCTCCAAAAAGTGGAGCAAAGTGTCTCTCAGACCACCATCTGAGCAGGGATGCTCACACCTGATCCCTCTACACATTCCAGCAGGTTACAGGGCAGGTGGGCACACTGCCCTGCACTTCCCACTCTTCTTTCAATATCCTGCATGAAGCCCCATGGCCCAAAATGTCAGCAAGCAAGAGAGTGCTCTTGGAGCACTTAGTAACATTCTTTAGCTTGGGATTAAAAATATTTATTTTAAAACAGCATGTTTCCTGTTTCTTTGGTGCTGTCCCAGTGCTTGTGTGGTGAGCCAGGGAGTTGGAATTTTCTTGGTCACTGTCAAGTTCACCTTTGCCTAAAGAACAGAAATTGTCTGAGATCAAGAAGAGCAAGGCAAGGAACAGGAGGTTCTTAGAGATCACAGAACCACAGAATCATTGCGGCTGGAAGAGAGCTCTAAGATCATTGAGGCCAACCATCAACCCAGCACTGCCAAGGCCACCACTAAACCATGTCCCCAAGTGCCACATCTACACCTTTTAAATCCCTCCAGGGATGGCGACTCCCCCACTGCCCTGGACAGCCTGTTCCAATGTTTGAAAACTTTTTCTGTGAAGAATTTTTTTCTTACATCCAATCTAAATCTCCTCTGATCCAGTTTGAGGCCGTTTCCTCTTACCCTGTTCCTTGTTCCCTGGGAGCAGAGCCTGATCCCCACCTGGCTCCACCCTCCTGTCAGGGACTGGTAGAGAGTGATGTCTCCCCTGAGCCTCCTTTTCCCCAGGTTAGACACCACCAGCTCCGTTCCCTTCTCCAGACTCCTTCCAGCTCCTCAGTGTCTTTCTTGCAGTGAGGGGCCAGAACTGCACACAGGGTTTGAGGTGTGGCCCCACCAGTGCCCAGCACAGGGGGAGAGTCACTGCCCTGACAAAGACCAGGTGCCATTTGGCCTTCTTGGCTACCTGGATTCTGCTGTCTCAAGTGTCAGTTCAGTAACACTCTCTTTTTGTAGTAAGACACCAGATCGCACAGGAAGTGAAAGCATCTCTAAAAAAAAATCAGGGAAAAGAATGGGAAGACACGAACACAGCAGCAACTGCTCTCAGCTCTTGCGCCTCCAGGATTTATTCTCCTAGAGCTTGGATTCTGACCCAGCAGAATGCTCTGGTTTGCACCCACGTGAGCTGTGTAGAGCTCCCTGTGGCCTTTCTCCCCTGAGCTCCTGAGCAGGGTCCAGGTGGAAGCCCAGGATCCACAGGGAAAAGCTGCGCCGTGGCTGAACTCCCCAGCGGGGTGGAAAAGACGTTAAGAACTGGAGGGGTTTTGTATTTTGCAAACAAAAGGAAGTTCATTTCCTCTATTAGCTCACCATAGCACTATGTGCAAAAACACGCCTGGAGCTCTTGAAATACCTTCACTTATTTCTGCATCTACCAAATTTATTTATAGAACCATCTGGAAAACACTGGCTCTTCATTTACAAGATACTATGGAGCTTTTTGGAATTGTTGCACCAACAAAACTTTCTAAAAACACCCCCACCTACAGAAATTGTACTATAATGGAGTCTCAGGAATTTTTGTGTGTGTATGAATTTAAAGAGTATTGACAAAGCAGTCAAAACTGCTGTATTAATGCATAAATAGGTAATTCTCCATTTGCTAATTTTGCCATGCTAGTAAATCTACTAAATGTGTCTAATAATAAATCAGCAAATGGGCCTAATACGCACCCCTGTAAGAAACCACAACCACTTCAGCTATGTCTCGTTTAAATGCAGTCCTGGGGCATTCTAACACTTTAGAAAATAATTGGGAGCAAATTTTTCTATCAGATAGAATAACCTGCTGACTTAGAACATCTGAAACAAAAGCAAGGTGAAACCTGGGAGACAGGAGTGTCCTGGTTGGCAGCTGGGGACAAGAGAGGGAAGAGCAGCTCTCACCCCCTGCACATGGCCCTGAGCTCGCTCGGAACAACTGAGTTACAGCTCACTCACTGTCTAGGCATCCTGGCAATAAACCACAACAGAAATGTTAAAATAATAACACTATTAAGAATAAATAAGGATTTGGGCTTATTTTAGCCAAAATGTTGTAACAAAGCACGACTATTCATTCCTTGGCATGTGGTGGGATGCCTGTGTGCTCCTATTGCTACATTCCTGAATTGCCTTCATACTTTCTCCTGTTTGCAACAGTTAGGACTCCATAAATTCAATCCAATTATAATAATTAATTCTAACAATGATCAATGATTTAATGTACCTGTAGCTTTAATACCACACACATCTAGAAAGCTACACAAGAGCTTTATTACTGCCATGTTGATGGGATGCTATCTCAAGGTATCCTCCTGACCCATACGGCATCATGTGTCTTCATTTACCAAAACAAGATTGTTTTCTAAAATGCTCATTCCTTTCTAATAAACACTATGTTGTCCAGTGCTGGCCTCAGCCAGTCTTTGGTTTTTGGGGTGTGAAGCACAACCACTCTCACACACTTCACTGCCAAATCACACAGACAATCTCACAGACAAACTTCATCTCACAGACAAACTGGAACTGGCTTTTATGCTTAAAGGGTGCTTATGTCTTGCATACTTTATTTGAGGTCCAATCCTGCTTACATCAAGCTCAAGAACAAGCTCTTATATGTATTTCAAAAGGTAGAGAGTCCAGCTCCTTATCAAGGAGCTTCCCTATCAGAGGGTCAGCTGGGGCCAACCTTCCCTTTTCCTTCCCTCCCTCTGCTTCCCGCTCTCCATTTGGTGTGGTGTGGAAGTGCAGAGTCCAGCAGATCATGCACAGAGCAGGAGAGCTCCCAGAGGAAAGGAACAGGACTCATCTCTTCAGAAAAGCAGGTGCCAACACAACTTGCCACTACCCCATCCAAAAAGAGACCAAGAAGTCAAAGAACAGAAGAGCATTTTGAAGGGGTGAAGAGAAAAAATTCCAAATTAACCATGGCAAATGCAGATGATTTTAAGGAGATGGGCAAGTGTGTCAGTTCTTTCAGGAGCACAAAGGTTTTGCTGATGGACTGACAGTGCAATTAAGTGCATCCATACCCAACCCTCCTGACAGAAGGGAGCATCTCCCCAAAACACAAATATTTAAGGGTGAGTGCCAAGAGGATGGGACCAGGCTCTTTGCAGTGACAGGACAAGGGGCAACGGGCAGAAACTGATGCACAGGAAGTTCCATCTGAATATGAGGAAAAACTTCTTTATTGTGAGGGTGGCAGAGCACTGGAAGGGCTGCCCAGAGAGGCTGTGGAGTCTCTTGGAGATATTCAAACCTTGCCTGAACACAATCCTGTGCAACCTGCTCTAGGTGAACCTGCTTGAGCAGGGGGTTGGACCAGATCATCTGCAGAGGTCCCTTCCAACCCCAACCAGTCCAGCATCCTGTAAAACACAAGATGCAGCTCCAGGAGTGAGCAGGGGCTGAGTCAGCACTTCCCATGACAAAATGCATGCTTCACACAAGACTCTGACCTACAGAGCCACAGCACAGCAGGAGCCAAGAGAAAGCTGCCATTTGCAACAGCATAAAGCTTGCACTTCATGTCTTTTAAACCTTTTACTGTATCAGCTTCTCTGCTAAGGGATATTTGAATGTAGATATGCAGTTTGAATACACAGGACACGTGCCATATACAATCTGACCACAGAATAGTTTATGGCTGGCAACTGGCTAAATATATTCCATCCAGAAATGAATTCACAACTTTAGATTTGTCAAACAATCTCCACCTCAACCCCAAAGTGTAAAAGCCTACACTCAAGTAATTGATAAAGCTATCCACAGACTATGGGATGTCATCCTGAACATCTTTTACTTGAAAAAACAGTGGTGAGCGTGCAAGTACTGCACTTTAATTACAGAGACAAGAGAAAGAAACAAAGACTACATTTCAGGATGTGCCAAATGCAGGTAAGTTAATTTTCATGAGTTTACAGCAGGATAATCTGCTGCTCATATACTTCGTACAGCAGGTTTGCTATAAACTCTGAACAAAAATGGACACTGTTTTTTGCATTTAAGTAGCCTATCTGGATTTCTGCTTTTCATTTACTGGAACAAACCTGATGGTGCTTCCAGAATTAAAGCTTCCCCTGGGGTTAAACAATTCACACAGCGATGATTTCCGAAAGCTACTTGCACACAGCTCCAATTATGTAAGTTTTACAAAGGTCAGATCTGGACTCCTGCAAGGCCTTCAACACAGTCCCCTACTGCATCCTTCTGAGCTGGAGAGAGATGGATTTGGTGATGGACTGTTGGGAGGATGAGGAATTGCCTGGATGGTCACATCCAGAGGGTAATGGTCAACAGCTGAATGCAGACAGAGGTCAGGGGGTCCCTCAGGGGTCTGTACCGGCACCAGCACTGTTTAATTAATGGCACAGACAGTGGGATCCAGTGCAGCCTCAGCAATCAGCAGATGATACCAAGCCCAGTGGTGCTGTTGACACTCCTGAAGGATGAGATGCCATCCAGAGGGACCTGTGCAAGCTCAAGTAGCAGGACCACAGGAATCTCATGAGGCTGAACAAGACCAAGTGCTGGTGCTGCACCTGGGCCAAGGCAGCCCTTGGTATGAATCCAGGCCAGGGATGAAGGGATCTAGAGCAGCCCTGCCAAGCAGGACTGAGTGCTGCTGTTGGAGATGCTGGCCAGGAGCTGGCAGTGTGCTTGCAGCCCAGAAAGCAAATCCATCCTGGGCTGCAGTTCCAGCAGCATGGGCAGCAGGGCCAGGGAAGGCATTCTGCCCCTCTGCTGAGAGCCCACCTGCAGTGCTGCACCCAGCTCTGGCACCCCCAGCACAGGAGAGATGGTTCAAAGGAGGCCACAGAGATGCTCAGAGGGCTGGAGTCCTCTGCATTGAACACAGGCTGAGAGCTGGGGGTGTGCAGCCTGGAGAAGAGAAGGCTCTGGACAGACCTCACTGCAGTCCTTCAATACCTGAAGGGGGCCTATGGAAAAGATGGGGACAAATGTTTCAGCAGAGCCTGCTGGGATGGGACAAGGTGCTGTAGGCAGAGAGCTTATGGTAATTGGGAGTGGGGCTGTGGTGGAGCCTCCTCCCTAATGGGCTCCAGCTCTGTAGGACAGATGCCTGATATTGAAGGCAATGAGCCAAGCACTGACCCATCACAAGAAGGCACACAGGTGAAATACAGATGAGATTAAATATGTAAGGGGTTGCATTGAAGGGCAGAGGAGAAGCTTTCAGCCCTCTGACCTTGGTGCTGCTTGTGGCTCTACTGTCCCTCTGCCATAAGTGCTGATTGTCTGCCACAGCGAGGGATAAAGGTTTTGAACTGAGAGGGTAAATTCAGATCGTACATAAGGAATAGTTTTCTTACAATGAAGGTGGTCAAACAGTGGCACAGCTTGCCCAGGGATGTGGTGGGTGCCCCATCCCTGGAAACATTCAAGGTCAGGTTTAATGGCTCTGAGCAATCTGGCTGAATTGAAGATGTCCCTTCTCCTTGCAGGGGGTTGGACTAAACAGTCTTTAAAGGTCCCTTCCAACCCAAACCATTCTGTGATTCCATGATTCAGTTTCTTACCAATGCTGAAGCCAACTTAGAGATGTCAAAATTAACTTAATTAACTGTTGGACAAGTTAACCTGATTTCAAATCTATTATTATTTATGTGATCATGCATGGATTCTGCCTGTGCTCTGTGGTCTATGAAGTAGTGTCTGCAGCTTACAGAAGCAAGCAGTGCTAATTACTTGTTCACATGTGGTTCCAGCTATGTTTATTTTATGGGTATTAACCTGAAATTAAGTCAACACAAAAGAAAAAGAGAAACAACAAAACTGAATATTTTCAGAGGCAACACAAGCCTCAGTCTCGTGACAGCTGCTGTGCCTTTGCAGAATTTTAAGATCCGGACACACATTTTTTCCCTTCTGCTGCTATTTCTGTTATGCACGTAAAAGGGAGAAATCAGCTTCCCAGAGAAAATCATGGCTTCAGCTGTGACTGATACAGAACAAATCAATATCCACCTAATCCAGAAACAAGACATCAGGCACAGGTTGCATACTGCAAACTCTTCAGTCCCAGAACTCCCCCTCTGCTACTTTAATTCACAGGCAGCTGGCAGAGCACACTGGAATTTCACTCAGCAGACACTTGAAAGCAAGTGGAGGCAACCACAAGCTCCCTCTCTGTGAGATTCTCTACGTGCACACAAACCTGTCTTCAAGAAATCAAGCATGAGACAGACCCAACGACTTTACTCCAATGAATGTGTCAAGATACCAGGAAAGAGTGGATAAACATCTAAACAGCAAGTTATACACTGTACCTGCAATGAAATAGGTCTCAGAATCATCCTTCAGTCCCCCACCCCCAATGTGGCACTGAACCAAGTCAGGCCCGTGAGGGTTTACAGTGAATTCAGAGTCTGAAGCTCTTGGTCCATTCAGTTACACAACAGGCAAAAAAGAGTGACCTGGGATAATAAATCTTGAGAGGGCACATGATCCAGGTGCATCATAGCCCTGACACTCACTGCCCACCTCATCTCAAAATAGCACAATGTAATCTGGAAAGCAACAGATAAGGATGTTGGGGACAACATGAATTTAATACAAGTGACAAAAAAAAAAAGTGTAGAGAGATGTGATTTTCAAATTGAAGCTGCACTTTTAAATAACCAGCAGTAACAAAACCAAGTGAATCATCTTACTTATCACCAACAGGCAAACCCAAACCAACAACGGATTCACAGTTGTGGCTAAAGGGTATTAACAGTTTGTGAAACATCCTGTGGAAACTCGATACTTGTGGTTGAAAAGGATTCAATTCCAGAGATGATTCAGGCATCTTCAGCCCAGCTGTAACCACACACTACAGTATCTTCCGTACCTCAGAAACTGTTTCCAAACTCTAGGATAATCCTCTAAACCCAATGTTCAGGACTTGTTCTGAAAGAATTACCTATCCACTCTCAAGGGGAAAAAAATAACCCAACCCCTCTTAAATCCTTTGCCAGCTAATGTATAACAGAGCAATTCTTAAATACTGTGGTGCTGGTTTCAGTTGTAGTGCACATGTGTGACTAGAGCCTAAACACCAACACCATTTGCCTGCAGTGGTCCTGGCAAGGCTGGAGGTGTGTGCAGAGCCAGGAGCACAGGTTGGAGTTTGCCAGCAAAGAAGAATAAGCATGAAGTCTCACTCATTTTACACAGGGCTGGTTTTGCACCACTCAGTGGGTATTTGGTGGAATAATAAAACAAAGCTCTCCTGGGGAGATGTCCAAGCATAAACCTCTCTGCAGACAAAAACGTTTCTTAAAGGACCAAGCCAACCTCTAAAAGATTTTGTTAAAGTCTCCTCCTATCAGTCTGTTCCTCCATAACTACAGTCTCTGAAGGCAGTGCTCATTTTTGGGTTTCAGCATCCCCACTTAGCATGGGATATCAGTTTCTTTCAAGTCAGAGTTTGGGATTTTAAGCGCCACTGGTGTAATTAAACTCATCAATTTCTCCAACCCACCAAAGATCTCCCCAGTCTTCCAGGTGCACTCAGTAAGAGAGAATGAAGCTGCTTGCAAAATTCTTGGGTATTTTCATGCAGGAAATAATGCCAGTTTGACACTTCTCATACTCATACAAATTAGCTGCTTTTTGGTTGAATACATTCATATCTGCTATGAAAGAGATGGCTCTATCAGCTGCTCCTTTATGAGCTTGTTCTAAACCAGTGATGTGACAGTGCAAAACTACTTATTTTCTGTTTCATCAAGAAGTAATTCCTTCAGGCATTAAGATGTGACATAAAATCTTTTACTAAATTGAGCAATTTCATTAAGTTTTCTGTGAAGAAAGCAGAATACAGCATGGAATACAGAAGCTTTTAAACTGTGCCAGGGGAATATCATTGGGAAGGTAACAAAGTATGCAAGCCATAGGCCTGTATTACACGTTTAAAACATTGTCTGAGACATTAAATAACCACAGAAACAGTTTTATATAATATGATTTAACATCTGTTGTTCAAGAACTCAGGAGCAAACATTTACCCTTTTCTGATTAATATTAGCAACTTAAAAAAAAATAAAAGGCATTCTTCTGATGACTGAAATACATTCCCAGGGGGAATTCAAGCACCATGGTTCTTTCCACAGAAAGCCTCCAAATAAAACACGGCCAAACATTGCCTAGAGAGATGAAACACCATGAAAGCTCTGCACAGCAGAGATTTCCACTTCAGGCAATTCACTTTTTCCTGCTTTTGAGGGAGGTGTTGTGAACTCTCACTCTTTTCTGCACAGAAGAGATCTTCAGAGATGCTTTCTTTGTGAGGGACCTTTCCACAGCCCCGGGTTGCCATAGCAACAGCTGAGCATCCTCACCACCCGTCAGCAGAGACTCATCCGTGGGGCTCCAGCAGAAGGAGCGGACGGTGGCCGAGTGTCCCCCACACAGGGTCCCCACCAGGCTCAGGCCATCGGTGCTGCAGCTGATCAGGTGGATGTTTCCTGTGGAGGTCCCCCCAATCAGGAAGAGTTTCCCTGCCTTTTCGTGGTACAAGCCACCCACCAGGTAATGCAGGCCGTGGTTTTCAGCGCAGACTGACTCTCTGACATCCAGAACGTGCAGCAGGGTTATTGGTTCTTCGGTGTCCAGCTGAGCCATGTCCCACCAGCAGAACCCCTCATCGTGTGTCAGGCAATAGACCTGTTTGTAATCTTCCCCAGCCCAGCCAAGAGAACTCACTGATGAATCTGAATTGCAAGTTGATACCAAAGCATCATCTTCATTATCCTTGTTGATGTCAAACACATTCACCAAGCCATCGGTTGACCCAGACACTACCAAATTGGGTTCGATAGGATGAAAACAGATTTTGGTGATGTCATCGTTGTGACTTTCAGAATAGACTCCCAAGGGCTCTTTAGTGGCACTGGCACAGTCTGTAATGCCTCTTGCATCCCAAAACACCAGGAACGTGTCCTTTTCAACTTTTTCCGTTCCGGCACAAACGATGAGGTCACTGCAGCTGACATCGAAGCTGATGAAGACGTTGGAAGGATAACCACTGAACACCTGCACAGGTTCCTGCGTGGCTGAGCGAACGTCCCAGCACCTCACGGTGCCCTGGCTGCAGGCTGAGAACACCACGCTGTCGCACGTGTGCGCAAACCTGACCCCGCTGAGGATCCCGGGCTGGCCGCCGTAGTCCCGCAGGAAGCGCAGCGTCTCCCTGTCGTACACCCTGAGGGATCTATTGGAGCAGGAAACCGCCACGAAGCGGCTGCTGCCGGGCTGGGCAGCTGTGGAGGTGTGGATGTCCAGCAGGTAGGCGGGCTCCTCGCTGGGCACACAGCGCCTGGCTATGCGCAGAGCCGCCAGCTGCTCCTCCACCTTCTCCACTGCCGTCATCTCCCCCGCCCAGCCAGAAACCTGCAGCAAATAAAAGCCAAGGAGAGTTTTAATGACAACATTGTTCAATGGTGTTGGCTTTAAAAACATGTACGAGGAAGAATCTTGTGCAGAGGTGATGCACGAGCTAAAATTCAACTATCCCGATGTCCTCCCTGCCACAACTTCATTCACAGGAACACAGAACAGGAAAGGGCTCCCTGAGTCAAGGAGTTCAGCTCTCGTGTCTGTAAGCACTACACCAGATAATCCCCTTAACAGATTAAACAGTCTATCTGGGAATCCTGGGAAAGTCACTTAGCTAAATTTGCTTTATTATTTTTATAAAGTAACACGATGTTCTCCACAAGTGGAAACAAAATGAAGTCACCCCCTCTACCTGAGGAGGAGTAAGTTTTGTTCTAGGAAGCACAGCCCACAAGCAGCTGCATCAGTACAACTGCAGGAGACTTCTTAAGTGAACTTCTGTGCTGAGAGACGTGCACAGGGGAGGCAGAGAACAAGACCAGAATTACACAGCACTACAGCCTGAAGTGGCCTGGTGAGGTAATTTTACAAGTATTTAGGTGCCCAATGATGCACAGAAACACCTGCCAGAGTATCAGGGACCACCTAAACTGGCTTCATGACCTGTGGAATTCATTGCAATTGAGCACCTCAGCGTTTTCTGAGCCTCCTGTAAAACCACAGAACACCAGCTTTTAGTGCAGCTGATAAAAATCTTCCCTTCGGAGGCAATTCCTCTCTGGCACTACTGAACCCTCCTAGAAACCCCAACTATTTCAGCAATGCACACAAATGCAAACTTTACCCAGCAAAACCAAAATTAAAACAAAATTCTCTTGGATTCTCTCACAGATTGACTTCTAAAATATGCCCTAAAAAAAAGGGAAAACATAGTTTTCCTTTCTATAACACAACAGAAAATTCTATTCTGTAATTGCAGTAAGCCAACCCAAAATTCAGAGTCAAGGAAAGCACAACAGCATTTACATTTTAAAGAGATATTTGCAATGGTTTTAGTGGTTCACAAACTACAACCATTTTTTAAAAGGACGATGCAAGTATGTTATTACAGTCATCCACTTCTGTCAAAAACACAGGTTCAATAAGACCACTATCCTGTGTTTAAAAAGAATGAAAACCCAAACACTGAGGGAATCACAGCAGGTTTTAAGGGGTCAGCACTCCAGTGATTTCTCACTGGTACTGACTGAAGGTCTGGACCAGCAGCCAATCCCAGATACCATATGCGTGAAATGAGCCTTTTAAAAAAATGGAATAAAAATCAGGCAGACACACAATGTGAGAAAATATTCTCACATCTTCCCAGCTGTTCTATCATCAATTTTTCTGCAAATTCTCCAGGCTGGATTTTTAGGGCTGGAATGCGCAAGTTTCCATGTATTACTTGCTTTAGTTGTAATTATTTTAACTGCCCATGAGAGACCAAAAACAAAGGAAAAGTTGCTATGACAAAGCTGCATTCTGCTTTTTTTTTTCTTTTTGGCGTTGTTTGTGGTTTCAGGGGTTTGCTTTCCCTCCTCTGGTTTGGTGTACAAAAATATCCATGACACCATGTGACAAACCAGCAAATTCTTAAAAAACAGCTTAAGCAGGCACACATAAAAACTTAATTCCCAAGTCACAAATAATCTCACTAAGCGATTTGCCTCAGTAATATCCTGACAATGAGGTCCCCAGGTTAATCTTGTACATCAAAGCAACCTTTCAGAGCACATCTACCAGTCATTTTTGCCATAAAATGCAGACATCCTGTGGAAACTCCTTTCCCCTCTGAAGCAAAGAAGTTCAACTTGTTTTCTGGCATTACCCTGTGTACAACCTACCCACAGAACTTGTTCCTTACTTACTTTTCTGGGTATGTCCTCAAATGAAATGAGCTTTTACTAGAACTATTACATAAAGCCAACTGTTCTCAAATGCTGTTTGCTACAGTGCTTAAACACAAAACTGTTAAACATCCATGCAAATTAACAATATAAACTGAAGAAATAAAATATTTTTAACATTATTAATTAGGAAAACTGCTCAACTGAATTTACTGAAGAATTACAACGGAAGCTTCTATTTAAATAGAGTTTCAAACACACATGCTTGAGGGTGGAGAAAGGAGTTTTTGTAAACCAGCTCTCCTGCAGTGCTATGGTTACTAAAAAAAACTGGTTCTCTCTGTAAATTTCTTGTAAGAAAAATACAGTTTTCCAAGCTGACCTGAATTTTAAGCTCTAAATATTCAGACTTTATCTACTCAAAAGGCCAAGTAAATTCAAACAGACATGCTCCTGACAAATGTCATCCATTTGGAAGGCAAGCTGCAGTTGTTTAAATATTACTGACTATGATAGAGACTACCTTTCAATAAGCAGTTTCTACAACACCCATGTCAGAGCTTTTACTGCTGGGGAAGGCGAAGGAACTCTACAAATACCCAGAAGTTGTAAAAAGCCAGAGTCTGCAAAAGGAAGTTCATTCAATTTTAATAATATTTTCTGGGAAATAAAATTACCTCAACACAACTCATAAACTTTTGCCCAGAATGACTTAAGTAAGCTATTCTGGAATACCAGAAAATGGTGTTCATGTTTTCAGACAGAAGTGCAACTTCTACCATCAGGAAGGTGAAGGGCTCCATTTTCAATTCTATTTCCACTGCAACAACTAAGACTTAAAGTTGTGTTCAATGGCAGCCAGTTTTTTGCTAAAAACTCAGTAAAATGTCTGCTGTAGTAAGAAAGTCTTCAGACTATTATGAAATTGTGACTGAAGGTTATATAAACAATTCATGCTCAAACTTCAGGGTGTAGCTGCCAGCCCTTCCTTTTCAGAAGGGGAAGTCACTGTTGTATTTTGATGGGAAAGTTTAAATGGCAGGAATAGGATCTGTGTTAAATTTATGAGACAAATAGGAAACAATGGTATTCCAAACACAATAGAAGATAACTAAGCACTGGACTGCAGCCACCTACAAAGCACACAGTCCTCTGCATTGAAGCACTTTTAATTCCTTAAGTTGAACAACAGAGATATTTGTTTTCCAAAGAATCCTTTGGCAAAACCAGAGTCTTTGAAACGTTTTGGACATAGCACAACAGCCAGTTGTGATGATCAGAGAGGAGAACTGCTCATGTTTGTATGACAAACTCTCTGACACAAAGACTTGTACCAGCAGTTTGCTCTTGGACTGCTCCAGTCTTAGAAAAAAATCAGAGGGCACTGGCCAAAAGCTCTTCTTTCCCCATGGATCCTCCTCTGCTCAGAATGTGAGGTAGTTAATTAAATTCAGGTTTTTCACTTTCTCCAGCAAAAGTCACCCACAGTCTGGATCTATAGTCTCAACACTGACAGAATCCAGGGGATATCAGGGTGCCAGGAAACCACCACCACTGTGATGACACACAGCACCTGGCTGAAGGTGTCTGGCTCTGGCCAGTCACTTGTGCTTCAAACAGAGGTGCAAGCCCATCCTTAGGGATCACCATTCCCTATGTGGAACAGCTGAATCTTTCAGCAGCATCCACACCTGCACCCCCCAAGTCTGGAACAGCCACCTTTTATAAATTCAACCTGAAACTTCTATGTTATTATAACCAGACTTCTGGAACTACACTCAGGTGATCTGTTCTATGAATTAAATACAGTTACGTGCAACCCCTGCACATCTCCTGGATACCTCAACTACCAGAAACAATAAGCTTCTGGAAGGACACTCAAAACTCATTACATCTTGAGAACTCAGAATAAATACCATTCTCTGAAATAATCTAAAATATTTTGACCTCCAGGGCTTCCTACAAGGCTCCTTTAAAAAAGAAATAAACTCGATGTTTAGAATAGAAGGCACGAAGTGGAAGTGATGCCAAAGAGGCAGGACAGGATTTTCAGATGCCTTTGTTATGTGTTTTTCACTGGTGGAGTGTGGAAAGAACCACACAGCAAGACTAGAAGCAAACAGTTGTGCCAAAGGCAGCCCTTTCCAATGGTGGAGAAATGAAAAGCAAGTACCTATCTGCACAAACTAAACACTTAACATTGTCCCAGCACATACTGCTGTGCTGTTTGTGCAGCATTCTAAATGTTGCAGCTTCAGTTCAAGCCAACAGGCTCATCAGTCCTCTTCAATCCAGAACAGTTTTCAAAAGATAAACCAGCAAATCTTAAGTTATTTCCCTTTTCCTTTGAGTGGTGTACAGAAGATGCTGCCAAGTTGCATAGTTCTCCTTTCCAAATAGGAATGTTAGCTCCAAAATATATAGAAATACAAATTTTCCTTTGAAAAATACAGGGGAAAATGTGGAAAAAATGGCACATTCTCAAAGATTTAATCATTAACATAAGAGTAACTTATGAGTAGGAAGGTAGAAACATGTAATAAAAATTAAAAAGACCTGCAGTTCTGGCAATCTTCTCTGCAGAGGTCAAATACCAAAAATAGCAAGGGATCTGAACAGCAGCAGATGAAATCTTGCACTGTTCTTTCCTACTATAAACAATACAAGCAGACCCTCCCTTTATTTTCAGAAATATTAAAAGTTCCAGAGCAAGCTGAGAACAAACCCAGAGCTCTGGGCAGCAGCTCGTGCATGCATAGAACACGTGGTCTGCATTTGGGAGCAGAGCTGCCAGTGCAGGGAGAACTCATCAGTGCTGCATTTCTCCAGTGCAGGGAGAACACACCAGTGCTGCACTTCCCAGTGCAGGGAGAACACACCAGTGCTGCACTTCCCAGTGCAGGGAGAACACATCAGTGCTGCACCTCCCCAGTGCAGGGAGAACACATCACTGCTGCACTTCTCCAATGCAGGGAGAACACATCAGTGCTGCACTTCCCAATGCAGGGAGAACACACCAGGGCTGCACTTCCCAGTGCAGGGAGAACACACCAGTGCTGCACCTCCCCAGTGCAGGGAGAACACATCAGTGCTGCACCTCCCCAATGTAGGAGAACACATCAGTGCTGCACCTCCCCAGTGCAGCAGCCTGCAGAGACCTCTCCTCACTGGCACCACTTCCCATCAGAAGACAGACCAGCAAATTATCTGAGCACAGAGGGGAAGCACAAAACACCCCTCGGGAATGCTCAGTTTCTCCAGCACACACCCTCCCATCGCTGGGTTTGTTATTTTACCCAAGCAGAGGGAGAAGGGGTTTTTCCAGCATTCCCACAAAGGCTGCTGAAGGCAAAGAGCATTCATCAGGCAGGAAGGGAATAAAACGCACGAGAGGCTATGCTAAAGTGCAGAGACAAGATGTAACTGCCAAGAGAATTATTTCATCCTCTCCAATCAGCTACATCTCGCTTCCAAATGTAAGGCACAGTCAGAAAGAAGCTCCATGTAATTCTTCATTTGCAGTACAGAGAAAATTGTATCAGTAGAATAGAAAGGAGGAAAAAGATAAAACACAAAGTCTATGGGAAGATCAAAAAAAATAGGTCTACCAAGCTACTTGCCTTTCATGAAATCAGTTCCTGCCCTCCCACCAGGACTGAGCTATGGGGTACAATCCTGTTTAGCAATGGAGAGAGGAGCTGTAGGTGGGAGTCAGAACCAAGGAAATGGCCTTAAACAGTATTGGTTGGAGGGAAAGAGTCAGAGGTAGCACAGAATAAAGTGAAAAAGGCCCAGGTGCTCAGTGCCTTGGGGTTCAATAATTTAAAAGATTTTTTAAAAATGGAAATTACAACTGTTCTGGACTCATCTTTTGGGGGCACAAGCAAGTGTTCACATCAATACAGAAACAAAACCTCTTTTGAATATTATACTGGAAATGGAAAAACAACTTCTGAATTGGATCAAGCATAGCTTTAAATGCATAGTTCACAAACATACAGTGACTATTTTTGACTATTTTCATCAAAAGGAAACTTTCAGATAGGTTTTTTTTTTTTTCTGGTGTAAGATTCTGCAATCAAACCAGAAAGACCTATCCTAACTTTGCATCCAACACTGGAAAATATGGTGGAGATTTAGTCTAGAACACTTAGGCATGCCTTCAGGTCCAAAGTGCAATGAATTAACATTCAAGCTTGAGTAATTGAAAGCCTATTGACAGAAATTCATGAACAAAAGAGATGGTAAAGAGCTGCAAAAGATCAGATGACCAACTGAAAAAGTGTAGAATAATCCAATGTACAATTAAAAAACTCAGATAAACTAGAAAGCATTACACAAAATTATAAAAATGCCAAATTACAAATTTTGGCTTCAAAATGAGAGCAAATTTATTAAAATGTGATGCTCAGATTGCTAACCTACCTTCTCTAGAACAATTTAGAAGACTCTGACATAAACATGGGAAACATAGTTTCTAAATACTCTAAGAAACTGCGTAAAACAATAATTCAAACACGTTTGAGAATATCCCTTTTTCAATCTTCTCTTTTGGTCCAATTCCATGCTGGTGATACAGACCTACTAACAGAGGAGCCACAAAGGAAGCTGTCCCCAAAATCCCACTCTGCCCTGAGCAGCTGGACCCAACCAAGAACTTCCCTGGGAGCGGGAGCTTCCCTTGTAGTGACCTCAGCAGGCAGAGGATGCATCCAGGTGTGGGTGAGGTGGTCATCCAATAAAGGAGTAATAAGAGGATAAGAGATGCTCTATTTTGCTCCTGTGGCTATTCTCAGATCAAGCTGGCAGAAGCTGCAGCAGAAGCAATCCTATTTTATAAAGGCAGATCTGAAAGAGTCCCAGGCAAAGGGAAAACTACAGAAAGAGATACTGCAATTGGGCTATTTGTATTCTAAATTCTATGTATTATGTTTTCTTCTTTTTTTCTGGCAAAGAATACTGTATTTAAAAACACTCTGAAAGCTCATCTATGCCTAAATTGCACTCTCAGAAGCCTCTGAACAGGTGAACAGCAAATGCTGCATCCTCAGGTGGATTCTGGAGAGCAGGAAAACTGCCCTAGTGCTGGGCCCTGGCTTTTGCACTGAGCAAGGCTCTGATGGGGGTCAAAGATGAGGCTTGTGCCTGTAATGGAACCACAGCTATCCTGCCAGTCTGCTGCAAACCTTGAAGAGAATCCAAGTCTCAGCCTTCTGCACTTGTGCTTATCTCATCAGACCACAGCCACCACAGACAAGTCATTTCCTTTCTCCTGTGAACACCTCCCACTGAACACACCATATTGCAAGGACTTCTTGTAACCACATAGGAAAGAAGATACAGGACAAATCAGCCTCTCAAATAACAGAGAGCCAACAGCTGCTGGAAATCAAACACAGAGGGTACAATGGTTACTTGCATGTAGCATCAAGTTTTGATCCAGTCACACTTCAACACAGCAGCCACGAGCAGCTCAGAGGAGTTCATGCTCACTAACAGCATCTTCCTTTCTGAAGGGATCCAACAGCTTTGCTGTCTGACTTGGCACTAGAGCTATGCACTGAGATGGTCATCTCAAATCAGACAGAAATAAAGTATTTACCTAAGTGGATTTGAACAAGAGCTTGGCCTACAAACACCTCCCAGTCCTGACTGTGGCAGAACAGCTTGCTGAGCAATTCCCAGGAAGGGCCAACATTCACTCCTCACTTTCCCAATCAGTGAAACAAGGACAGTATTTGCCCAATTCACAATCCTTGTGCACACAAACATTAATAAGTACAGTCAGCAGCACACTTTCACACAAAAAGGCTTGTTCTGAATGTCTACACTACAAGATACAATGCAAAAGTCACTGTTACACCATGGTGCACCTGCAAATTCCACAATCAGAAAGTGCTCTGATGCCCTTTCAAGTCTGGGATTACAAGAAAGGACTCCAAGAGCGACAATTTTCAGGGCCATTTTAAGCTGAACAAAACACCACATGAACGGGCAACACCAATGATCCACCCTACTGAGAAAGGTGAAAGGAAAAAATCACTCACACAGCTGCATGAATAATTTAGTGACTCTGAAACAACACCATTTATTTCCATCAATTTGGACACTGCCACTTACTACCAGCATCCTTATATAGAAGAAACCTGGAAATCAGTAAGAAGTCTTCCCAAAGATTAACAAAATTTGCTGAAATTCTTCCAAAGAATTTATTTCTACACCACAGGAAGCCTGGGAAATTTCATCCTGAATTTAGCAGCAACCATAATAAAAGGATACAAAGAAACTTTGCTGTAATTGGAAAAGAGCTTGTACACCACACACTGGTGCCAAAATACCTACAATGACATAAAGTCAATGTTTTATTTACTGGAATACTTCAAAAATTCTTTCACAACAGTAATTTACCTTAAGTATACTTCATTATCAGAGCTCATTCTTCAAAACACAAAACTATTATGTTTTCAAGACTTTTCTTAACAACCCAAGCTTAAATCAGTCGCTGCTGAACAGGTAAGAAAATTCCCCTACACGTGCAGATGTAGGGGAATACAAGACAAACAGCATTTGTGTGTTTGGTAATTCTTAGCCCCACTCTAACATCACTGCCTAAGCAATTCTCTGCAGTCCCAGATGTACTGCACAGGCACAAACATCTGCCAAGACTAAGCAGGGAAAACGACTTCTCCCCATTTTCCTCATCTGCTTCCCCAGAACCTGCAGATCACTCAGGTGTCTTCGCCAGTCACATCCCACAATATAATTTTTTTTATATTTAGCTACTCTAGAACATCTCCATGTCAAGGTAATTTGTCAGACCCTCTCCAGTTTCAAAGCAACAAGAGAAACTTGAGATCCCTGTGTGCCATGACAGTTCACAGACTATCAGTTTCCAAAACAGGCTCTTTGTGCACAGTCTGACAGCTGGAGGCTCTGCTGAATCTTTATCATGCCCTAAGCTCAATTTCCAATGCTTTGTAGCAGACAAAAGGAAAAGATGTCATCTAAGTGACAACAGGAAGATGGAAGAGGCTGAAATAAAGGGTTTCACAGCTATGTTGCCTTTATCCTGATCACGAGAATTTATTTTGAGTCTCCACAAAAGATGTTAAGGTATCAAGAATGTAGACACTGAACCCATGCAAGGCACTCTCTTCAGCTCTTTGTTTTCAGGAGCCTTTAGCCAGTGCTTACTCTTGAAACATGGAACTCCAGCAGTCACCAATGCCATAAGGGATTAAAAGAAAAATCAGCTTTTACTTTTCATGACACCCAAATGCACAGTGATTTTCCATACTCCATTGGAACTGTTTCTTCACTCTTTAAGTGATTTAGGACTCAAGTCACAAGAAATAAAATCATGAAAGGAAAGGACAAAGGAGAAAGTGTGCAGGTATCAATACTCCAGACTTTCTGATCAAGAGATTTGCTGTATGCAGCAGCACAGACAATCCCTGCTGGCAAAACCAGAACTTAATGTTTTTATTCGACCTAGGTGGGGAGCTTACTTTTCTGAGATCCACAAACACCCTTCCAATGTTTTCAGCAGCCTGTTGCCCGAAAATAAGACAGGGATAAAAAGCAAAGTCAAGAGCTTTTTGCATTTTAATAGCCCTGCTCTCAAGCCATGTTTGTTCTCAATGCTTAAGTAAACCCGTATTTCAAAGGGTCATAGCAGGCTCCCAGCAGTGCCCTTTGCTGAGGCCAATGTCTTGATACCTAAGCCATAATCAAGTGCAGAGAAGGAAGGGTTAGATGATGCAGGTAATGGACTGTTTACTTCACAAGAAGTAGCTGGATGCTTTGCCTTGTGTAGCTTGGCAAAGACAGAGACGGAGGGAGATATGATTACTATCTACAAATACATCAAAGGAATAAATGCTGGGGAGGGAGGGGAGCTACTCAAGAACAATACTGGCACAAGAGTTTAAGAGTATAAACTGACCATAAATAAAATATGGAGCAGAAATCATAAAGTTTATCTTACAAAATACTTCCCTGTTATAACAGTGGGGGTAAAAACTTTAACTGTCTTCATCTGCTTTTATAGCCCAGCCAGCCTGGCACCCACCACTGTCCTTGCACAGCAAAGAACCCAAATAGGAAGGCAGACTGAGAAACAAGCAGCTCTGAGATAAGCTGGCTCATTATTCCTTTCTGGAAGACACCACACTGCCTGGCAGACAGGAGCAAGACCCGTTATTTGCTCAGTCCATAGTTTCAAAAGCAGCACTAAGACCTTAGTAAGAAGGCACGTACGTGCACAGAGAGCTCACAGCTTCCAGCTTAAGGTGGCCTCCTCTCCGTGCTCCTGGAACTGTCGGGACAGCAGCCTAAGGAGCTGAGCGTGCCCCTCCGCACAGCCACTTCTGATGCCAAAGATTTTGGCTGGAAAAGCCCAGGATGAGTCCGGGACAGACTGCCAGGGCTGTCGTTCCGCTCTCGGCCACCAGGTGTCGCCAGTGACCGCTCCAGAGCGATTTACCCGATCCCGGAATAATTAACCCGAGCGTTAATAAAGCAACAGCATTTTTGTCTTCCTTTTAAAGCCTCCGTTCCTCAAATGAGACCGGTAATCAAAAATCACAGCTTTCACTTAGAACTGCCTAGCACGGAAAACGGAAGGAAAAAAAAAATCCCAACCAAATTCAAATTCAACTACGCCAGAACTTTTCTTTCTGAACCATCAGAGGTTGAAAATATACACGTTCTTTATTAAAGTCTCATTTGGTGACTTTAATCCACAAATTTTGATCATTCAGACTTCACAACAATGCGAGCTGCAGCTCCTATGTCCATGCAAGGCTCTCATAAACACACAGGGAATGACTGACGTGTGCATTTGTATTTGCTCTTGTAGCACCCAGCAAGTGCTGAGTCCAGAAACTCCCACCACTCACATTCCCTAGGGAACAGGGATGAACAAACCAAACCCAGCAACCACAAAACCCTTCCTCTCCCAATCTCTTACACTCATATCTATCTCCCACAAACATTCCTGAAGCAGGAGTGTTCAATACATATGCAAGGTAATAGCTGCCCAAGACATTAAACCACTAAAATAAACTTTTCTTTAAATCTGTTCTTCTCCCTTTCAAAACTGAGTCATGTATTTACTTAGATATCCTGGCAGACACTGAATAAACTAAAATCAAATCCTCTTACCACATAAACTCCTTCATAAACTGCATAAAAACTCAAGTAAGTTAGAATTGCTACTAAGAGCTGTATGTTTCTAAATGAGAAATTTTGCTTTCACAACTGCTTGTCCCTTCTGATTGCCCAAAGGAGTAATAACAATTCCAACTCTCCCACTCATTCCCACAGCAACAAAGATACCCAAATTATTATTATTAAAAGATCCTCAAATTACTGAAAAGTGAACTTTCAAATTATTGAAAAGTGAACAATATCTGAAGCTTCCTATTCCGGGTACTGCCAGCACACAACTCCAGTTTCTACTTTTAATTAAATGCTGAGCTGTCTTTTCACCAATTTAACTGCTCACCAATTGTACAGCACTTTTTAATCTTATTTTTAATGAGAAGCTGAGCAATGGGTTTGCTTTGAAATAAGAGGCAGGGGAAGAAAGAAAGATCTCGGTAGTTATGGTGAGCTGCAGAGAGAGGTGCAAGAGAAAAGTTGTTAATCAGTTAAAAATACAAAAAAAAATTAAGTTTCTGCTGAAGAAAAAAAGTGATTGCAAGAAAGGTTAAAAACAATACAGCAAAACAATTTTACTTTAAAACTAATTTTGGATTTGCATAATTTAAGTCAGCATAAGAACTAAGAGTGTTTTAATGCACCTGCATTTTCACAGATAAGATTCAGTTGCCATATTAAACAAAAAACCCTTTAATTTTGATTTTTTACTAGGCTTTCATTTATCTGAAAAACCACAGAATTAAAAAAAAATAGCAAGTGCCCTTTCAAGGCCACAGTACATTCTTATATAAAACAAGTCTCAAAGAGGAAAACAGAAAGAACTAATAAGTTTTGAAATACATACATTTCTCTATCTGCTGCAAATTTAGTCTCAAACTAAACATTAAGGTCACCTCAAAACATTCTCAGCAATACAAACAGTGTGATAAAAAATAATTCAAAACCCTGATAATACTAACAGTCTGGAAGCAGGGCTTTCAGAATAATGTGAACAAGGGGTGATAAATTAATGTAAAGTTTGTAAAGGGTATAAACAACAGTACAGATGGTTTATGTTGCCAAGGACAGCAGAGTAGACAATGTAATAGTCCTTCTGGACTTTAACACCTGACATAAACAGATTCAAAATTTATCAGACGCAAGAGTTTATAGCATAATATGGACTTGTAAAATGGACAGCTGCAAATATTTGCTTCCTGCCAATACTTCTAAATTATTTTGACTGTTGAAAAGACTCATCCTGTAAGACCTAGAACCAGGACAGAAAACACATTCTATGCTGGGACCTTCAGAACAGCCTCATGGAATTATCCAGTGTTTGTGCTGCAATTTGAATGTGATTTTTACAGTCCTGTACAGTGGCTGAGCTTCTTCTTTCCCACCCCCACTCCCTGCTCTGTTCTCACTGAAATATTTTGTTAAAACTTGCATCAAACTATCAGCTAAGGCAAAAATACATTACAGAAACGATTCACCCAAGGCAGTATTTTGGCATCAGACATCCTTCACTCTCAGTCTAAAGCTTTATTTACCAAAGCATCCATCTCCATCCCATTTCCCAGTCCCTCCACCTTCCACTCACTTCAGAAACTAAAAAAGCACATTCTCAGTCATGTGCAGAAGGTACCTCCAATTACATTTAACTACCCAGCCCCAAATTAAATGCAGGAGGAAGCAAAAGAGGAAAATGCAGCAGCAAGGATTTATGTAACTCCTTTGTGTTTAACTCCTGTGTTAAAGGAAAGGGGACAGCTGCAGGGACATGGAAAGGGAAGAGCTGAGGGAGAAGTGGGAGATGGGTCAGGCTGCAGGTCCCTGAGGAGGGCAAAGGCATGTTTGAGACTGAACTTCCTAACCCCACATGGAGTTGGACAATATGTTCTTTTTCTGCCTTTCTTACACCCTGCATCGCCCATCTTGCACCTGAACTGCTCTCAAGTGCAAAAGCACACTCCAAAACCTTGCCAAGCCCCTGATTCATAATTCCCAACACTTCTTTTTAATGTCTGGTGTGAAAGTCACTAACGGGCTTGTCCTCACACAGAAGCTGAGCCCCATAAAAAACATCTTTTCACTCACCAAATAAACCCAAGTCTTAGATTGTCTGCAGAGGCAGCTTGGTATCAACACAGCTGAGCAGCATGGTGGTGTTGATTTCTTTCTGTTTTGCCCCGTTTTTCTTTTTTTTTCCCAGAAAAGCTTGGAAATACCATTATTTTTATACTTCCAGTAAAAAGCACAACAAAGCTGGAAAATGCTCCCAGCAGGTACCAACCATCTGGTCTCTCAGGAGACCTCCCACACAGTCAGGTACAGACCAGACCCCAGGGCTGCCCTGCAGGAAGGATGCAGGGAAAGAAAAAACACATTTAAAAAAAAAAATTCATCTCAAAAGGTTGGGAGAATTGGGATTGTTCAGCCTGGAAAAGAGAAGGCTTTGGGGTGAAATAATTGCAGCCTGCCAGTACCTGAAGGGAGCCTGCAAGAAAGATGGAGAGAGACTATTTAGCAGAGCCTGGAGTGGCAGGACAAGGGGAAATGGATTCAAACTGACAGAGGGCAGGAAGAAATCCTTTACTGAGAAGGTGCTGAGGCCCTGGCCCAGGCTGCCCAGAGAAGCTGTGGGGGCCCATCCCTGGGAATGTTCAAGGCCAGGCTGGATGGGGTTTGGAGTAACCTGGTGGAAGGTGTCCCTGCCCATGGCACGGGGCTGGAATAAGATTTTAAGATCTCTTTCAACCCAAACTGTTCTATGACTCTATGCTCTTTTTAAAGAAAACATTTAAAAAGCCACCTGAACATCATCAATCATCCCATGCATAGAAGAACTCTTATGTGGAAAAGAATTACTATATTTATTTCCAAAAGGAGAAAAAAAGAAGAGGCAGGCCCCAGGTCATGTCAATGTAAGCAGAGGCTGCCCAGGAATTCCGAGCCCACATTTCCCTACAGGGCTGTTCCTTGACCCCATAAAATGATATTTGGAGGAAAACACAAAACAGCTACACCAGCCTTTAAACAAACAGAAACCAACATGCAAATTTTAAACAAGCACCATGTAAAATTAGCACCTAGAAACCATGGGATTCACATGAACACAAACCTGTTCAATTCCTCTGCTGACAGGGACAATTATGTTCCAGGAGTTGCCTCTGCACACACTTCACTAAATCTGATTATTCTCTCAAACAGGACACCCACTGAAAATACTAGGAAATAAAAGGCATTAACATAACTTAGTTCTGAGAACAAAGTTTTTACAGACCTAAAAACCAGCATACTAAGAAAGGAGCTTGTGTTTCTGCATTCCTTCATGTAACACATGTCTAGAAAAAATTAATTTAGAATTACAGGATTATAACCAATATGAGCCAGTAACACAACACAGACTTGACAATTCCACTCCCTGTATCTTGCAGGAAAAGTTAATTCTGCAGCACAGCATACTTTAAGATACCCGTTGATTATATAAAATAAAAGTTTAGGATATGCACATTGCAGCTTTGGCAGTAGTTTCTGTAAGTACGTTTTTTATTCAAAACCATAGAAAAGTTTATTTTCCTTTTTTCCCCCAAGGGAGTAAAACTACCAAACACAAAACCCAAACTGCAGCTTTCATTTCTTCTTCAGACCTTTTCCAGATTTGTTTGGGTGTGGGTTTTTTTGTTGTTCTAGGTTGTTACTGTCATTAATAAAGATTCCCATCTGCACCAAACCTGGGTGGGTCAGCCCGTCTCACCAGCACAACTTCCTAATACACATATTTCACTGAATCACAGAATCATTAAGGCTGAAAAAGACCTTTATGATCAAGCCCAGACATTAACCCAGCACTGCCAAGGCCACCATTAATCCGTGTCCCCGGGCACCACACAAAGATTTTGGACACTTCCAAAGGACGGCGATTCCCCACTGCCCTGGGCAGCCTTTCCCTGCCGCTGTTCCTTTCCCGGATCCTGATCCCGGCCCTGTCCCGGCTCCCGGTCCCTGTCGGAGATGCTGATCCCGGCCCTGTCACGGATCCCTGTCCCTGCCGGTGTTCCTTACCCGGATCCTTATCCCGGAGCCTTATCCCGATCCCTGCCGGTGTTCCTTACCCGGACCCTTATCCCAGATCCTTATCCCGGCCCTGTCCCGGTCCCTGCCGGTGTTCCTTACCCCGATCCTTACCCGGATCCTGATCCCGGCCCTGTCCCGGTCCC
>VWZP01003316.1:1525511-1549584 GCA_013396995.1 Dicaeum eximium | reverse complement strand
CAGGGACACGGGAACGGGACACGGGACACAGGAACAGGAGCGGCCGGGCACAGGGACACGGGAACGCGCTGCGGGGTGGCTCACGGAGCTGATCCTCCAGGAGAGCAGGAGCACGGAGGATTATTTCCTAAGAGGGACCCAAACACGAAGAAGGACAAGAAGGTTAATTGGGTTTCCCTTTCCTTCAGCTTGCTGTTAGATTTTCCCAGATCCTTCTTTTTATTCCCGATTAAACTTCCAAACAGTATTTTTCTCCTTTTTTTACTTACCAGTTACTAGGCTAACACATCCAGGCTATGAAAAGGAAGATGGCGTGACTAACATTTGTTTCTTCTAATGTTTTATTTAATATTGCCCCATGTTTTGTAATTCAAAATTCCTTGTTCTACTCTGAATTTACTGTTCAGTACTGATGAGTAGCATTAATCCATAACGTTGGATGGATGTTATTCAGTGAGGAAAATAATTTGTACCTTCATTTTCATAGCAGTTAAAATCACATATATGGTCTTTTCTGATAAATGATGTGAATAATATTACCAATAGCATGGACAAATAAATAATTTCAAGACTTTTTAAAAACACAAATATTTTCATTAGCTTAGTTTCCACTTCCATTTTTTAAAAATTGAAACCTAAACATTTGAGCTGACTATGCATTGTTCTAGCAAGATAAAAAAGCTTTAGCTAGATCAAATGACATGGTCAAGTTACATGGATGATGACCATAAAGCAGTATAAAAATTAGATTGAACACCTTGTAGTTCAGTCTAATGCTACCTTAAAGTAGAAAAATCAATCAAAATACCTCAAAACACTGACAATTTAATTTACCTTTCACTAGCCATGTGCAAAATTGTAAATCTACATGCACCAGTATAACTGTTATTTTTACCATTTCTCCTTACGTAGGTACATAAATAATGCCTGTATTTATGTTCCACCAGTGCAATTTTCTGTGTGTGAGCAGAGATTCCCCTTTTCTGTTGATCACTCTGCAACATTTTGAGTAGTTCATTAGAACCAGGTACTTGCATTTCTGACTAATCACAGATGCACAGATCACCAGACTCCCAGATGCCATAAAAAAGTGCCCCTTTCTTGTTTATTTTTGCTCCTTAACAGTTATTTGGTTGACATTTTTACAGTGCACTGAACATAGAAAAATGTCTGAGTACATCAAAGCACAAGGACCCAAATTACACTCTTGTGTTTTCATAGTAAATACCTTTCCCTCATTGTGAAGCCTCGTCCTGCCAGGGCTGTCACCCAGAGCCAAACTCTGCTCACACTGGAGAGATTAGCTCTGAAGATTTCCAAACAGGAGGCAGATGATTTCACTGGAGACACAATATGCATTGTAAGACTGTTCTGCAAATGTCAGTGTTACAATAATATTTACAGCTGGTAGTTTCTCATCTGAGCTTCCCGGGGCAGTTGCCACGAATTCATCAAATACCTTCTGTTCATTGTTCATGTGGTGAAAACAGCTGCAAGATCAACTGGAATGCCACAGTTTGCAGCCACGGATTTGGTGCCCAGTGCTCCCAGACAAGTGCAGCTGTATTAACAGAAAAAAGCATTTTTTGGATAGCACACCAATGTTGCTGAGTGAGAGCCTACCCCGGGTAGAGATGCAGCTGTGAAGTTTACCTCAGAATTGCAGGGCAGATGCTCCAGAGATCACATCTAACTCCTGACAGTTACTTTACAGACATAAAAGATACTTTGAGAAAGGAATCTTTAAGATCCCCACCTTAAAAGGAACTGAAGTCTAAACAAATCTGAGTTTCAGTGTCATGTACTCTAGGCCAGAGGTCAAGAACTCAAACAGCAAATTGTCTAGAATGAGAATTTTTTTTTTTTGCTGTGTTTGCATCTACCTAATATGCCAAGGTTAGGCTACCTTAACCAACTTTTTCAGTACAATGATTTGTAATTAGCTCATATGTGCATAGAGACAAAGTGTTAAATACCAGGGATCAGTGAACATTACTCCATCAGCAGATTCCTGCAGCTGAAGTAGCAGAAGTTAATGTGGTTTGCTGGAGAAAGGGGTTTATTTTTAACATCTTTAAAAGTACAGCTCATTGGTTTCACTTTTCAGTTCTCCTCTCTTTGTTAGGGATGAGGGGGAGCGGGGAGCTCACAAACCTCTCTCCAGCATTTTCGGCAGTTCTATCTGCAGAACTTGACAAAATGTGCAAGTGAGGCAAATTTATTATGACTGATGATAATAAAGTTTTGGGATTTACTGAAGGCACTTCAATGCTTAATGGCTACTTAGTACTGAATAAGCATTTAATAAACCAAAATCAAAGGCTGATTAAACTATATACTCTAATTACATAGTACAATAAAAAGAAGTTTTGATTGCAAAGTCAAGTTGTTGGGTAAGGGCACCATTTTTAGAGGTCAGCTCTGAGTTAGCAGCGCCTGACTTCACAACACCAAGCTAACTTCCTTCCTCCTGCAGTAACAGAGCTGTGTCTTTCATCTCTTTGCTACAGCAAATATTAATTTTAATAATGCTGCTGTTGGTAACAGTGCTCACAATTTCTCATACCTGCACAGGGTGCCAGGTTAAGGTTTTATATTGGATCCTGTTGAAAGCAAAAACCTGGGTCATGCACTGAGGGCTCCTCCTCAGCCTCTCTGCTTCCTGTAACTGTCCCTAAAGAGGCTGAGTGGATGTTCTAGGCACATTCAGGTAGGAAAACAGACTGCAGAGATGTATTTCTGTTTTTCTGGTCATCCTCACTACCTGAACAGCCCTACTAGGGGTGTACATATTACAATTTGATTTTTTTATTGGCAATTTTGTTAGTGGCAAGAATTCCAGATTCCTCCCTGCAGCGGAAAGATCAAGCTGGGCACTAAAGCAGGAACCTTCCCTCCACCTGAGGGGTAGCAGAGGGCACACCCAGAAGTGCACAGTTCACCTAATGCATTCTCAGTTTTTTTCTGTACTTGTACAGAGGCAAAACAGTGGAGCCAAGCTGGAGGCACTACCCTTCTAGCTGGCTTTTCCCAAGAACCTCAGTCAAGCCACCCACGTGAGAGATTCCTGAATGCAGAAGGCATGCATTGTAAAGCAGCTCAGATCTGCTGCTTACTGCCTTTTGGGAGGGACAGTGTCTTGAGAAGGAAGATTTGTGAGATTCCACTGGCTGTACAGGTTTTGTTGGGATACTACCAGACTTGTTTTTGCTTCAGCATCTGATTTCCTTACCCCAGCTGAGACAGGCTGACACCGAGATCACTTACAGAAGCCTGGTCCCCAAAAGCCCAAGTTCAGCACCAGGCCACTGTATCAGAGATCTATTTCAGAACTCCTGATCCTAGAACACGGTGCTTGCATAACTACTCAAGTGTCTTGTACATAAATCCTAAAAGAGTCATTTATTTGCACTGACAAGAAAGAAAACTCGGCAACCAGAGGTTTAAAAAAGGCGCCCAAACAGGCCACCAAGTGTAAAGAACCAACCTGGCCCGAAGCATTCATTATTTTTCTCTCAACTGTGCATTAGTGAGGTTAGTCAGCCTGAGGTCTAGACACAGCACCAGCACTGACACAGGCCAGTGCATGAGGAAAGAACTGAACTGCTGCTGCACTGCTAATCACCATCGCTGCCAAATCACTCTGAATGCCAGACCTGTTCACTCCTTGTGCTTTTACCACTGTCTTAAAAGAGTTTAGCAACTTTTCCGTCTTCAAACCTTATTATAAATGACCAGAGAAAGAATTAGGTCCCATAAACATCACAGCAGAAGAAATATTCTCACTCCTAAAGCTGGAAGTGTCAATTTGAATAAAAGCTTTATTTAATTTAGAGTCTGAGCATCTGCAGCTGATGTACTGCAGTCCACAGCAATGCCCACTAAGCAATCAGGAGCCATTACAGCATTAATAATGCTGCAAACAGTAAATCACCAAACCCAAATTATTAAAGTACCTGCTGCATACAGTGAAGCATGGGAAACAGCATCCCTAAACCTCCAGTTCAAAAATCCTTGCAAGTTAGTAGAAATCTGGGTCATCATGTTCTGAAATTTAATCATTCTATATGAGGCAAACATGATTACATCCCTTTGCCTAACAGCATGAGGTAAGCAATTGCAAAGGAATTCTTCATTACAGGCATTATTTTGGCAATCTTCCCAAGGCAGCTGTGGATTTGATTAACCACCAGGACTGAACTCTCTACAGCAGGAATTCCCACCCACATATGGCTACTGGCATATCAGGAGAGATGAAAAAACATGCTGGGTTAAATAATTCAAGGTAATTTTTCAACTGACATGGAAGCAGAATGTACTTCCTGTTTATGCTTGCTAAGCTACTGCATCAAATCAGCCTTACACATTGAAGGGAAAAAACTTCCAAAAAACACACTTTGGGGTTTGTTTTGGGGTTTGAATCCATCTACAAACTCAAATCTTGTCCCTGAGCACTGGAAGGAATAAAGACAATAACACAACTGAATCCAACAGGAGTTTATTTCCCACGCATTGCAAATGAAGTCTGACACTTCAGTTACCAGTCAATACAAGCTTAAGTATTAATTGACAACTCAGAATGTGTACAATGAGTACAGAATCATTACCAAGAGTATAACAAAAATGCTGATGTATTAATTTTTAAAACATCAGTTGTACACTATTATAAAGCAAACATCAGGTGATCCTCAACTAAGTCAGGGCTTGCATCTCAATTGTTTTTTTGGTTTTTTAAAATAAAGTTCTCCAAGAGGTTGAGATACTGGGTTACAATTGCATTATTTCCTAAAAGGCTACTAACATACAGCCTTACCTTATACAGAGCTGGTTTGTATTTTATCAACACTTCCTTTTATCAGGGAATGCAGTAACCAGAAAAAAGAAATATACATAAAAAATGAAACTCCAATACATATTATATATATATATGTATCTATATTGTACTACAGAGTTCATATAAATCAAGTGTAGGCCAAATTTTGGCATAATTTTTAAGTGCATTAATACAAAATCCCCCTCAGACTCTATTCTTACTGTTCCCATTACTTGCTCCTGATCTTTTTCAGTTTTGATACTTTAGACATCTAGAATTGTCTTAAGAGCTGATTTCCATTTCAGTAATATCACTCTTTCATTACACTTTCTAAAAATAAACTTGTGGGAAAACTTAGTGACTAATTTAGTCAAAGTTGAGTGACTAATAAAATTCTCCAACTTGATGGGAATTATTTACATTTACTAGTCAGTATTTTAAGGTACTATTATCCCACATACGCTGTCTTCTTTAATCCTACAGGAACAGTTACTGATCATACACTGCAAGCACACCCTGCTTTCCTTCCTTTTCTTACAAGGCCTCTTACCAACATGCAAATAATTCCTGGTGCAGAATGGAGTGCAAAGAAATTTTTCTAATGTATGGCTAAATTTGCTTCAAAACCAGCATGTGATACTTGCTTTTTAGAGAACATCTCAAGTGCTTTATCCTCTCTCCCACACAATATCACATTTTGATTCCAAATTCAGCTTTCATTGCCTTTGTTCAGTACTGCAAGGAGAACGATGTTAGTGACCCAATTAATCTATCAATTTGACAAATATATCATTTGCAGTAAAT
This sequence comes from Dicaeum eximium, assembly GCA_013396995.1. Taxonomy (NCBI): domain Eukaryota; kingdom Metazoa; phylum Chordata; class Aves; order Passeriformes; family Dicaeidae; genus Dicaeum; species Dicaeum eximium. The sequence goes on along the minus strand of VWZP01003316.1, from coordinate 1,543,967 downwards.
TTTAAAACAGGCTTATATATTTTTTTCTGAAACAAAAGGCCACTTAAGCTTTCCTGTAGAATAAAGTCTGGCAAGAAGTCATTCAACTTCCTCCCACAAAAAAGTTGTTTCCTCAAAGTTGTTTGTAGAATACAGAAATAAATTATAAAACCAACATTCTACATTAGGCCAAAGAACCACTCAAGAATCAATGACAGTAAGTTGAGTCACAATACCCCAAGAAACCAATTCTCCTCTCCTTTTATCTACTGACTTTATTCTGGGGTCTCTTCACTCACAGGATTATGGCACAGAGGGGGAGTGTTAGAAATGTGCAGCCAGTTCCACCCACAGAGAACAGGCTCCCAAGTTAAGCCCTTCAGCAATCCTGTAAAAACAGGGCCAAGTGTGACTTTAACAAGGAAAATCACCCAAAAGCAAGGTTATCACATCGAGAAGCCAAGTCACTTCACACACACTGAGCCTGCTCACAGGTCAGCAGGGACTTGCCCCTCAGGCTTCATTCTCAGTGTCCTGTGGAAGGAACCAAGTGCAAAACTCCCAGTACAGTCAGAAGGAGTTTGACAGCAATGTCCCTTCATGCCACTGGATTATTAAATATCTTCTGTATTGTGTGTGAAAACTGGAATTTTTTATGGAGAAAGCAAATACTGAAACAGAAACCACTTTTAGCACAACAGATGTATTTACTTACAGCATGCAAGGATTTGTTTTTATATGTTTTTGCAGCTAACAACCCTTAATTATTTACAAGTTCAAAATTACAATCTTCACATAAGTAGCAATTGCTTACAGAAGTTCTGGACACTCTCTCAGAAATAAGCAAAAAATGAGAGTAAAAAATACTGAGAGCAGTAATTAAAAAAAAAAAAAAAAGGAAAACATAATTAGCTTCTAATATCCAGACAATTTAACACTTTTAAAAGAAATGCATCTTTCTGTTTTTCTTTCCCAAAGAAATGCTGTACATAACCATAAAAAAAATTCCAAGTAAATAAACAAAACCCAACTCCCTTTGGTTTGCCAATTTACCTTCAAATTGCTCCTCCACCTCCTGATCAGTGACCCAACAGCTCCACAGGTGATCACAAAGGGGAAAGCAAAAGCAACGGCTTTTTATAAACATGAAACTTTTTTCCAAAATAACAGAATCTAAAACTAACCCAAGTTGCAATGCACATGTAAGACCTGACTGAGGGCCAGATCAGAAAAAATCCTGCTCCTATGTTAAAGGCAGTCTCAGACTAATTTGCAACTCTTCAGCCTCTCGGAAAACACAATTTTGTGTCAAACTGCTCTCTACCTGCCTGTTGGTTTTTATTTCATACAATAATTTAAAAAGGCAAATGTAGCCTGCAGCTTTTTGTAATAAATGTGTAATAAATAAATTTATACCTGGTTCTATAAAGTAGTATTTCTCTCTGGGACTGAGGGAGTTCACTAGCAGGATGTTTTTGCACCACGTCATAAAGGGTTGTCCTTCTGGAAAGACATCTGACTACCTCTTAAAGCTATGTTAACTTTATTTATAAAGAATTTGGTACCAGCTGGTGCTCACACTAGAAACATTTTTCATGTTTAACTCTAAGAACAGATTAGGGCAAAGAAAGTGCTCCAGTTTTACCTGCTGCTTTGTTATGCCCAATTCCAAGGAATCTTAGCTTATTAGTAAACAAAACTATACAAAATACAAATACTTTACTTGGATTTTTAAGCATTTGCATGTCTGCAATTCTTTATACTCTGAAGGTATACTCTAAGTCATATTGCATGACATTTTGTGCTAACTGCCCTCTTGAGCCTAACCCCTTATAAAACATGAAAATAGAACAGTAGAACTTTTCCTCATGTAAACTTCAGTGAAGTAATTGCTGAAGGTGCTGTATAGACATTCTGATGGACATTTCCTGGGTAGCGGTACATGGAATATGACATTTTGAACTTACTCAATGTAATGTATAAAAATATAAAAAATACATTTATGACAGTAGAATAACTACAGTGCAATTTTCCTTAGCCTGTTGAAAGCTGTGTGATCTTTTTCACTCCTTCCAGATCCTCCACAGTATATCTTATGTTCCATTAATACTACAAGAGAGCAAGCACAACTAGAAAATACAGTTTTAATTATGCTCCTTAAGATGTAAACTTGAAGTTTCTAGAAGTCCAATATGTACCTTAAAAAATTAGTTTTGCTCACTTACCTTTTCTGTGCTAGAATTTAGACATTTTTTGCTATAAACTGTAAAGCTAGGATATTTAAAGAGAATATGCCCTAAATTTCAGAGAAATTTATCCTATTATTTTTAACAGTCCTCAGACTAATTGAATATAACAGAAACTACAGCACTTGCTTAGGACTTTAAGCATAAGGCATTTTGGGTACATTCCCCCAGCTATTTATTTAATGGCTATCTTGTGTGCAAAGCCAGATCAGTGGAAATCCCACTCTCAAAACTCCAGAAACCAATTTACCTTTTACTGCACATTCAGCATTGAACTGCAAAAGAGGAACAGACACAAAAATCAAATCCAGAAATACACACTGAAACAAGCTAACCATTTTCTACTGGGTAAGGTCTTTTCAGCTATGGAAGCTGTTGAACACACTCTCAGTTCTGAATACCTCAGTTGGAATACATTCATAGCAGTGCATTCAGGATGCACTGGAGAAATGCACCTGAAAAGTTAAGTTTTTCACATCATCCAGTGCCAGCGTACCATAAACCTCGTCTGCGTTAAAGAAAGTGAAGTTAATTTTGTCAATCTACATACTAGCAGCTTGGAGAGATCATCTCCAACACAAAAAACCTTCTAAAACCAAGTATTGTTTACAAAAGATGTAGGCTTTGTATTCTGTCTAATCACTGTATTTCCCAACCAAATGATGCTTTTCCTGAAAAACATGTACAATACAAATTTCAGTAATTTGTGTCTGGTCAGACACGAAGACAGCGCTTCCTGCAGTAACTGTTCCTGACATGGAAAGAACAGATCAGGCAACATGAACAAAACAAAATGAAACAGAAAAAAGGCACATGAAATTACACTTGAGGGAAAAGGATCATGAAAAGCTCAAAAGCACATAATAAAATCCTGCCAAAATTAGATACCACTAACTGTTCATGCATAGACCATACTTGTCTTGACTGCTCACAGTCTGTCAATCAGAATGATTACAAGTTTAGTTTATTTGTTACAATATCTTATAACTATCTAAATTGGGTAAAAGTGATTATCATCTTTAAATATAGTGTGTTAATGCATAAAAATACAGATTTTTCTAGAATAAGTATTATATTTTCTAACCAAATGCTTAAAAGCAGTGGTCCTTCTAGATTAGTCTGGAATAATAAGTGAAGCCCATTTCTTTGCAGAATGGGGTGATTTTATTGTTTATATGTTTAAATAATTAATTTTGAATATCCATCCACTGTATAAACAATCTCCAGAAAAATATATCCTCTTGCAGTAACTTACAATACACATTAAAAATATTTACAAAAGGGACTATTGTTCATTTACAGTGTCTTGAGCTCAAGGACACAATTCCTGGGTCATTTCATTTATGCATTTTGATTAGGAAAAACTGAACATTCTGGTTAACTTGGACCATGTCAGCAACATGGACAATTAACATTTTTTAATATCTGCCTAATTACCTAGCATTTTCAATAAAATTAGGCATTTTTACATCACAGTATATATGGCATTTCCTAATTTAGCAACAGAAAGGCACAGTTATTAAACCATAAAATACAGTACCTGAATTATATATACTCTAGTGATATCTACCAATGCTAATTCAGACATTTTTCTCTGCAAATGGGGCTAAAGAAAAAAGGCTTTTGCTTGTTTATTTAGAAAAAATTCAACCTCATTAAAAGTTTGGTCCATTAAAAATACCTATTAGTTGAAATACCTTGAAGCAGGACTTCAGGAAAGAACAGAAGAAAGCAAATTTAACAGTTTATGGTCCAACAAGTTGAACTAATTACCATGAAATGGCAAACAGATCATGAATGGAGCCTTCTGGTTAGCTGTCAGACCTACCTGCTCAAGTGTCAGTGTACACAGGTACAGCCTGGCAGCCATCCCAGATACATTCACTACATCACACACACAGACTTGGTTACAGCAGTAAGTCCAAAAAACAGCATTTACAGAGGTCAGCACTTCTCCTGGACTGATGCTTGACTGCTGGCCCTAAACCATCCCCAGAGATGTGCAAAGCCCTTTAAATGCTTTGCCAGCTTTGTATTGCTGTTAATAGGAAGACCCTGCTAAAGCCAAGCTGGCCGGCCTTCCCTTAGCAAACTAGTGCACCTCTTCAAAAAGCAACTAGCTCAGTTCTCCCTACTCAAAGTGACCAAACTGCATCAGGAAAGCCCAATGAAATGGAAGAGGCAAGGAACAACAAACATGAGGGAGAAGCCAACCATTCCATAGGTAATATAGCGATAGGGCAGCTCGACCTCCATGCGCTGCCTGGCTCTCCGCACGTCGCCCTGTGGGATGCGGAACATTTTACACGCCAGCGGAATCGTGGCTTTTTTCATGGCCACTTTTGTTAACAACAGAACGATGACTCCAATCAACAGCCGCAGGATGGCTTTTCCAAACACGGTCACGGTGAGGGAGGACAGAGACAAGGGCAGGGTGTGGGGGGGAGGATCCAGCTGCAGGCCCAGGATGTAGTTGACGTGGGAGCCACAGGCCACGCCGGCACCGCAGCCCAGGATCTGGGCCGTGTCTCCTCGTGACGTGCTCCACGTGTCCAGGGTGAAAGAGAAGATGCCCAGGGCCAAATGGAGACTGATGATAATTAAGGGTGCATATTTGTAAGTTAAGTTGAAGTTGTCAATCAGGTCCACAACTGGATGGAAGACAAGCAGGATAAGAATAGCATACAGAAATCCAGCAATAACATCCTGTTGAAGAGAAAGAATTGGTTTCAGTGTAATAACTATTAAAAAAAAAAAAGCCCTCGAGTTACATTAGCAAGAATACAAGCCTAGCTGCTGTAGTGTTAAAAGCAACTTGTGGATTCCCATCTTTTACCTTTTACAAAATTAAATCTTTCCTATGTTAAACATAAGGTAAGGAATTGCATTTGATCACCTATTAACAAATTACCTGCATCCTGACCAGATCATGAATGAAGTTATGATCAAGGGATCAGGGCAAGGGGGTGATGATTCTAAAAAGGTGAGATTCAGACTTGATATAAGGAAGACCTTTTTTTTCCAATGAGCATGGCGAGGCACTGGTACAGCTGCTCAGAGAGGTGGTGGATGCCCTGTCTCTGGAAACATTCAAGGTCAGGCTGGATGAGGCTCTGAGCAACTTGTTCTGGTTGAAGATGTCCCTGCTTATTGCAGGGGGCTACGACTAGATGATCTTTAAAGGTCTCTTCCAAAACTATTCTGTGATTCTTCTATGATGTTTCTGCTGGCAACACTGGTCCCTATCCAGGGCCAGGGCATTCCAACCTACAGTCAGCTCAAATCCAGCCCAGCTAAATATGTTCTGCCAACTTAAAGTTTGCTGAAACAGCTCAACAGTGGCTCTGAGGGCCTGGGTGCCAACACACCCAACACTGGCAGCAGCAGCAGCTGGCACTACAGCAGCTTCAACTTTCTTCTCCAGCTTCAGAATTAACAATGCTGGAAGAATGGGAACTGTTTCCAAATAGTAAAGGAGAGAAAGAGATAACCTCTGTGGCTTCCTAACTGATTTTCAGTTTTACTATTTTTTTTAAAGGTATTTTCTTAATTTTACTTAAACCTTAAGTAAAAAGTTACTCAATTATTTTTTACTTCAGCATTAAATTTCAGTTAACTGCTGACTGATCACTCAGTTGCATGGAATTCTCTGCTACTTTTGTCACCTTGGATTGTTAAAGAAGAATTTGTGCAATCCAAGCACTACAAAGTGGCCCGCCTTCATTTTCATGCTTATCAGCTCTTCCACATGAGCCAGGACGTGGGACTTCAATCAGCAGAGTTTGTATTGCTCCAGCTTCAATGAATCATTTTTATTTGCTTCCACTAATTGAAAGCTTGATAAAAGCTTTCAATTGATAAAAGCTTGATAAAAGCTCTAATTAAATTGACTAATACAAACATCAGACTTGCTCATTTCAGAAGCAACCAAAAAAACCCTTTCTGCTCTATTTGCTACCTACTCCCCCCAGATTTAGGCACTGTGGTTGATGTATATTGCAGGCACCACATGGGGAACTGCATTCCCTCAAACTCTGCAGAGGATTCAGATGTGAAACTGCAGAATAGTCTGTCTGCTTGCTCACTATTTGTGGCACAACACTGTTCTATGACATTTTGTGTCAGCTGAACTAAGTCCATCACATCATCCTTGACAGAGTGGTTTTAGATTGGAAAGCCCCCTAACTACTGATACAAAAATGTAATTTACTTTTTCTGAGCTGCCTTATTTTCCCATGCTCCTTTTACGCTGTGTTCATCTACCAGCTTTTCTACTCCCTACCAGGCTTACCCTTTTCTGTCTGTTAGCTTTTCTTCTAGCACGTGGTCCTCAAAAATATCTTTAGCCACCCTCATAAGTGGTCTTGCTTTGCAATTACCGCTTTGTAGTGTTCTTGTTTTCTCATTTCTACATTGCATACACTTGTGTTTCAGTTTGGGGTTTTCATCCTGTTCAGTAAGTGAGTTTGTTTTTCAAAAGATGACAACTTTGTTACCTGTTTTTAGAAACTCTGGTAAATGAAAGGAGCACGTAGAGTGGCACTCCAAAATGTACATGCTTTGAGCAGCTGACGTGAACTGTTAACACCCACTTTCTCATTCTGTAGAATGATTTCTATTCTGTAGAGGAAAGTTTAGTCTACACTTTAGAGCAGTCACCAATTTCTGCACTAAAAAATGATACTAAATGCCTGTTAAGTTTCAGTCGTGGACTGAGTTTATAAAAGACAAGTTTAGTATGAGAGCCACTTTTAGCTATTTTATCAATTTCTGTGCTGAAGAAATCTAAGTCTTCTGTTTCTGTATGGTTGGACATTACAAAAAATACATCTGTATATAATTATTGATCTGTAAAACCTTCAATGTGATGGAAATTTATGAAATCAGAACAGGATTAAAACAGAAGTTCAGGAGTAGATTAGATTATTTCCTTACCAAAATTGAATGCATTCCCATATAAATTCGACTACAGCAAACCAAAGAACACCAGCAGAATGCCAGGATCAGTCCAAACATAAGGGGATACTGGTAGGGAAGGAAAATGCAGAAACCATATTAGAATTTGAAAAAAATAAATTTTAAAAAAATCACTCTATGAACATTCTATAATAATTCCAGTTAATGCCACTGATACTTACCCTTTTCCTTGTCCTAACCTCCACAGGCCTACCAGAGCACCTTTTCCTAAAGTCATTGTTAAGCCAAGCTTTCAACCTTCCCCATCTTCTTTGCATTCAGCATATATTAATTTCAGTGCTTTCATCAGACTTTTTCAAAGCAATAAAAAAATGTATCAACCTCTGTAGCAGTTGTCTTGCCATGCTCTGATATCCCAAAATGACCACATGGGCAGAGACAAGTGTGTTAAACTGTGCAGCAGTTTTACACTGGGTGAAGCAGCTCCATCACATACTTGAATTGTTAGCAATTACCCAGGCAGAATTGAGTGGCTTCACTTTTTTTCCTGAAAAGGAGGAACTCATTACAAAATTACAAAGAAATTCAATTCCTTCCTCAATTCTTTGTTTTAGAGCTTCTGCAATCATTGACTCAATCCCTGGGCATCAGCATGAAACTCCTAAAACAGTAATCTTTTTTGTTCATTCCAAACCTACAAAAAATTCCTCCTACAAGCCACATTTGTTAAACAAAAATAATCAAAGAATTACTTCCAATTATTTTTGCCTTCTCACTTTTTTTTTTATTAATAAGGACTGTTTACCCAGAAGAAATAAAATACTTTGCTTTAATAAGTACATATCATGTACAGAAACATAGTCTTTTAACTTTCTCAGGTTTTGGAAAAAACTGCTAACTTACATATTACAGCACAGTAAGAAATACTTTCCCCACTACTGCAAAATGTTGTACAAGATACAACTTCCTTTTTTCCACTATTCTATAAAAGACGCAGTCACAAGACAAAATGGCAAGTTTCCAAAATTGCTTTGCTTCCTACAATAAATATTTTCAATATAAACAGGCAGTCTAGATGTACTCAAACTAGGAACCGAATCGAAGAATTACAGGCAGTTTTTTTGCCCTTTACCTTGTTCCTTTTATAGGTAACCTGAAGGGTAGAATATCTAACCAATTAGAGAAAATATCTTTAAAATAACTGGAGGAAGAGCTGTGTCCTCTGTGAAGGCCACTTAACAGACTGTAAAGTTCCAAAATCAGTCTTTCTGTAAAAGGTTTGAGATAGGATTATTAGTACTCTTCGGCATTTTTTCAACCTTCCCTGAATTTTCAACTTCAGGACCATGTTTGTATGACAAACCTAAAATAATATTCTCCAACTAAGAGAAAATCAGGAAGCTTACATTTCACATAAGAAGCACATTTCACATTGAAATAAATTCTAAACACCCAGCTCATAGTTGTGTTCCATCTAGACTAAACTCTATTTCCTGTAGCAACATTTGTCTTTACTCTATCACATTCATCTACAAACTGGATCTAAACAGAACTGTGTACTTGTGACTCATTTCTGACAGGAATGATGAAAGAACAAACTCAGTTTCCTGCCTTTCAGAACTCTGCTAACCCTGGGCAATGCACCAGTGACTGTCACACTCGCGCATGATTGCAGAGTTATCAGATACCAACACTGCTACAGCACCCACAAGAGGAGCCCTTTTGGTACCTTACAAGTGCAGCCACGTCCCCTCTGCCCCACTGTGCTTCTTTCTCCCTTTGCCACTGCTCTCAGGGCAGAAGGAATGTTGTCTGCAGCAGCCACACACCCCCTGCAGGGTGCTGCTCCACTTGCCCTCCCTGCCACAAGACTCGCCCAGCAGAAGTGCTGCTGTATGTGCAGGGACAGCTGGATCCTGCAGCCTCTGAAGCAAAGAGCAGCTTCGAGTTTCCAACTGTTTGGCCATCACTTGATAGCCTATGTCCAACCTTGTCTCCTGACACACATCTTTTGTGCTTTAAGAGCCCAATCAGGGTAAGGCTTTTCTTTAATAGAGATTTGTCCTGTTTGTGCAGTACCTGACAGAAAGAGGGGCTGGAGCTTTAGCAGGAAGATGAATGAAGTGCCAGGCTCAGCAGGGCTCAGCAGCTGCTCATGGTACTGTGGGCAAGAGGTTGGGATTGGGGGAGGGAAGAGGTTAGAGCAGCTAAACAGCAAAATCCTGAGAACAAGGAGTATGAAGGAAACAGTTAGGTGATAAGTCTGGTTTTAAGGGTCCTGAGCAGGTGATTGTAAACAGCAGAGAGACTACACTAATTCTGAAAATTAAAGAAGAAATGCTTGCTGTCAGGGAACTCACAGGGCAGGGGTGCTTGAGGAAGAAAAACAAAAACTGTAGCTCTGAAGAATGTTTTGGAAAGATTATTTGGCTCTGTCATATCTCACTCTAATTCTGAATAAATACCCCTTAAACCATCGGAGAACATGGGCTAGTTTAGTTTCTCTGTAGCAAAACACAGTATAACAGCTTGGGTTGAAAGAGGCAGTTGAAGCCATCTAGTCCAAGTCCCCTGCCAGAAGCAGGGACAGCTTCACCTAGAACAGGTTGCTCAGAGCCTCATCCAACCAGGCCCTGAATGTTTCCAGGGGTGGGACATCCACCTCCTCTCTGGGCAACCTGTGCCAGTGTTTCATCAGCAGAAGTACAAAACTTCTTCCCTGCATCTGATCTAAATCAACCCTCATTCAGTTTAGAACCATCACCCCTTCTCCTATCACAAAAGGCCCAAAGGCGTTGGCTCCCATCTTTCTTACAGGCACCCTTTAAGTACTGATCACAAATCAAGCACAACACCCTGTGTCCTCCTCAGCCTGCTTTCACTCCTACCTTTTAAAGCAGCCACTGGGTTCAAGAATTCCCAGAACACCAAACTGGTAGCACCTACTTAAGTAAGGCCCTGAGGTGGTAAGACAAGCTTTGGTCCTCACACGCAGGGATAAGTGCACAAGGTGACTTAAGGAGAATATCAGCACTCCCACACACCTTTGAGCTCAGCAGCATGCCCAGTCATCCCACCAACAGGGGACATCACCTGGATACTTGATAAAAAAGCTGATGCCATAAACTTACTTCTAAGTTGTTGCCTGAAGGCTGAGGTACCAGCAAGCCTTATAATAATACTGTTTTATAATAATGGATTTCAAAAATCTCCTCTCCAAATCATAAATGAATATTCAAAGAAAGAAAAAAACAATCAGCTTTTACTAGGTTTTCTACTTAAAACAGGCACATTTTATGGAAAAGTAATGTGAAAATTTGAATATAAACTTAGATTGAGTGTTTGGGGAAGAGAGCGATAAACACTTTTTATTATGTTGACCTGGGTCTCTACTTAAATGAGCGATATTAAGCCAGACAGCTGAATTCCAGCAGTTTTAGTCCCATGGTTCCTGGCATGCCAGATCAGACCTACAGAGGCACAAAGGATCACAAGTTTTCTTCTGCCCTCTTCCCCGATTCACTGCTGGTTTCACTCCTTTGGGCATCAGAAGGCAAACTGGCATCACGTGTCCTTCAGCTGTCAGAGAGCACAGCTGGGAGAGGGAGACAGAGAAACCAGGTTTCATTCTCTCAGCTTCTTCTTTTTGATAAAAGAATTGATGTATCATGGTTCTTGACCACACTTGGTGTCACTTTCAGTCAGATATTCAGGAGCAGCCCATTTTGGACACAACCAACTCAAACCCTGTCTCCATGCCCTCAATTAAGGCCATCTCATGTATATCCTCAAAAACTCCTTATGCCTCCATAGCCAACATGCCACTTCGAGAATCCTGAGTATGGGGTACTTTTTTTAACTGTATACTGCTTTCTTTTTTACAAATTAAAAAACCCCAAACCAAAAGGCATGTTATTAAAAAAAAAAAAAGTTAATTGATTTCATAACTTCACCTATTAAGGTAAAGCTAAGGATAAAGCTGACTGAATAAACTACTCGTGTTTCAAACCCCAATTTTGTTCCCATATCCAGAATCTTGTTTTAATTGAAGAAATTGAATTAAATTCATATCTGCAAAACAGCAGTGAAACGACTCTCAGTAAGTCTTTCAGAATTTTATGTCTTATGTTTTTAAAAGAAAACTCCCATCCTATAGAAAATTCCACTACATCCTCCAAAACAGGCTTGCAAACTTCTGACTGGATTACTCACAAAACCCTTCCCTATCCTCCTCCCTCTCCTTGATCTTTTTGCCAAGAGTCTTAATAACATAACCATTGTTTAAAAATGCTCAAAAGGAAACAATCTGTCCTAAAAGCTTTGACCTAGGTCAGTAAATTCCTTCTTGTATAAGGGAACATTATTAAAAGACACGAAATGCTCACTTCTTTACCTTTTTAAAGCACATTCTACACTGGAGAGGTTTCCAGCAGCCACAAATTATTCCAAAGTAACTTTCTAATATTTTCAGTGTTCTACAATGCTCAATGATCTTTTTTTAATCATATCATAACTCAGAAGTTCAACTTGAGTTTGAGACAATTATTATGGGCTAAAGTTCACCAAAAGAATCCAAGCAGCACTTGCAGCACCAGGGTTTTATTAAGGTATTTGGGCCATGTATTGGTGATAGTCATATGAAAAGCTGTGATCAATGTTTATGGGAATGACTCCAGCACCCTGGCTGGACAGACGAGTTCAAAAAGCACAGAATAAAAATGATTTTGTGAAGGGAGCAGAAGAAAAGGGAGAAGAGGACTGTTAGAAAAGAGAGACCACTTATCAGTCATTTTAGGAAAAATAAACAACCTTTTCCTTTCAAATGGGCCAGGTGGTAAATACCACTGGTTAATCTACATTTATCAGTTATTTTCTCCTCTCTTGCACTGACCAACATTAATATCAAGAGACATAAAAACCTCAGTGTTACATGTCACTACAAGAACCTCTTTTTAAAATTCCAAGATAAACTTTTCAATGCCAGTCCTGAAGTAAGTTAAAATATTTAATTTTCTGCTACACCTAATCTGAAAAGAAATTAAGGAGTAACAATAGGAATTAGCTTGTTATTTCTTTTCATTGCAGTCATTAAAAAAATAATCCCTCTCTGAACACAGCTAGCAAAAATCACTTATGGCTTGCTCTGTTTATGCCCCAATACCTAAAACTACATTTTTCTGCAAAATAGTGTTTTCTCAGTTTAATCAGCACACCCTATTTGAAAGAACAAGGAGAACTTCACATGTGTACAATGCACCAAGAAAATAGAAACTGCTTGAGAAGTATTTCCTTTGAATACCTTTTCTTTAAAAACTCTGTATCCAACCTTAGTGCGTTTGTTTTTATATGTTTTCCCCCAAGACCCTTTACATTAATTAAAGGTTTGCTTAGGCAAAACTGAAAAATATATTTAATGACAATCAACACAGTCTAATGAGACAGGCTGTTGTATTCCTCTGGCAGAGTATTCCCTACTGACATTTGTCAGAACTGGCTGTGCTCTTTCCAAACTTTTAAGAACACCTGCATCAAACAGTTTTTTTCAGCTTCCTTTACAAACAAACTACAGGCATTAATATGGCCCACAGAAGACCTTAAATCTCAAACACAAACGACAACGCCAGTGCTAACACTCCAAATTCCCATCTCCCTCTCTCAAATCATCCTGTGGGTAGTTCTGTGTTTTCAGATCATCCCTTCAGTTGTGCTTCCCATGTCAGAAGAGTTTTTGTTTGCCGTTTAAGAAACGTACAAGACCAACTAGAGAAGCATGCACACATCTCTTTGCCAATGTTTCTTCTCAGCATTTTAGTATTTTAGCCAAAGGCCCATTTGGGCTTCTCTGAGAGGTGATGTGTCTCTTTCTGAAGGGACTGCACTTGTTCCTGCACGCAGACTCTGTATATAAGAGATGGTTTTCTATGTGTAGCTTCCAGTTTATCACTACATCAATCTTACTGAAAATGCAATCTTACTGAAAATGCAAGCATTTAAAACTAGGGTGTGCCCCTTTCTGCAAAACTCTCACTACAGCCCTGTTGTGATTAGGCTGTTCATTCATCCCCATAACCACCTATTCTCTATTTCCAGTGGGGATCAGAGTTTAGCCTTTTGAAATGAAAGGGCAGGCACACAATTCTAGAGGTGATCTTCAGTAGTGGTCAGTCAGAACCACAAAGCGATGCAGATCTCCCTGAAATCCCAATACAGACCCTGTCAAACCCATCTCATTTAACTACATTACCAGTCTTGGCTGATAAAAGTCATAGTGCAGATGAAAGATTTCTGGAAGGGAGTTTCACGTGGTACCACAAAGTCTTTCACAACTGGTACCACAGAGAGTCAAAGGAGCACTGAGTAAATGAAAACTGTAAATGAAAAATACATCATTGGAGAAGAGATGCACCTACTGCAGGTTCAGCAGTGGTGTTTATCCAGGTCACCATTAGCAGCAGCACGGTGGAAAGGCAGTCACTGATGATAGGCTTGCATATCAAACATGGCCTGGCACGTACCGAGGGAGGACAAGGCTGTCCTATTCAGCACCACAGGCTGCTGCAGGAGGTAAATCAGCAGTGGTTAATGTAGTTAAAGGCCTGCTACTCATCAACCCAGGCTCGGGGCTCCTGTTGAATATCAACCAAAGTTTGCTCAGTGGCTACAGTGAGAGCCAGCAGTTCCTCACTGAGCTCATTAATGCAGAGCTCAGGAAGGAGTGCAAAACCATCATTTCCTAATGCAGACAGCTACTGCTAGAGCCAGCCTGCATCCTGGAGGAGCTCTGGGAGAGAAGCAAATTTCTATATCCCCTGGCTGATTTTTTTTTTCTCCTCAAAATAAGCCCGCAGAGTTATGACACATTCAGGTACCATCCCAACTCAAAGACCATTTCTAATAAAATACATCTCAATATCTATTTGAAATCAGCAGTTCAATGTAATCAAACAAAATATAAAAAATACTTTTTCCAGTAGTCTCAGCCTGAGCCTTTGGAGATTCTGTGGAAATTAGCAGTTCACACTATCTCTTCCTCACCCCATCTGGGACATGATATAAGCCAGCCTGGCTCAAACTGTTATGATTTCAAAGAAAGCAAGTCTTCCCCAATTTGATAAAGGTTACTTTTTCCTACATCATATCAAGATCTATAATCTCACTATATTTTAAGTGTTTGCCCTCCTCTTTCAGGGTATCAGCACTTCAAAGAAGGGGTGGGAGGAAGAAATCAATATTTGTAACACTCCCAAATTCTCATTCTTTGACATGAGCTTTATATTTCATGATTACTGAAATGTCTTTGAAATAAATGGTTCTCCCTGCAGAAATTTAACATATTAAATAAATAAATAAACATGGATTATGCAAGTAGAATCAAACGTTTCAGGCAAGCTCTCATAATACAAGAAGAAACTGAAAAATTTGGATACAATGGACAGAACAGTTAGCTATTATGAATATTCCCTAGGCCCAAAGTCTCTAATTGTGATAATTTGCCCAAACCATCTTTAAAGTACATTATCGCTGAAAATATTTTACTTGAAGAATAGAACTATTGCATTTCTAGAAAGTATTTTAGTTTTATAGGTAAAAATCCTCTTGAATACTATGTGAAAAGAAAATAATGGTAACAGGATTGCTTAACAGCATTGAAAAACTGAAAAGCAGAAAGCCAACAGGTTAAGAAAAAACCCTACTGCAACCCAAACATGTTTTTAAATGGACAATCTGGGCCACACCTAGAAAAATAGGAGTACATTTTCTCTGTTCTCTATGTTCTTCAAGAAAAAGAGTCAAATAGACTCAAATAGATTGTCTTTGATAGAAAAGAACCAGCACACAATAGTAGGAAGTCATAGATCACTGAAAGCAAACTGCAAATAAGCTACACAAGAAGGAGATGCCCTCCTCACTGGTGTAACATCTTTTAGAGCAAGAGCAGCTTTCTTTGGTTTAGTATAAACTCTGAAGTGACAAGCTCAAAGCTGCCTGTATTCCAGGGTACAAGTCCCTGCAGAGTTACACCTGCATCTGCTTAAATTCACCCTCAGCCTTGTTCCACTGGGATTTGCTGAACCAACAGTCCCAAGATATTGTCTCATCACAATCAGGCTCTGTCTAAGGCTTCTTTATACTAAATATAAACAGGAAGGGTTTGCCAACAGGTTTAAATCTGGCCACCTGCACTTACTGGTAAATCTGTACAATTT
This sequence comes from Dicaeum eximium, assembly GCA_013396995.1. Taxonomy (NCBI): domain Eukaryota; kingdom Metazoa; phylum Chordata; class Aves; order Passeriformes; family Dicaeidae; genus Dicaeum; species Dicaeum eximium. Next base: position 1,528,618 of record VWZP01003316.1, on the reverse strand, counting down.
AATAAAAATAATATTCAAAACTCCTTTATCTTAAATAGCTTTCCAAGAACTTCTGAGGTCAATCTTTTTTAACACCATTTCCAGAAAAATACCATTTTCCATGACAAGATGATGTCACACAGGTTCTATTCCCTTTCAACAGAAGTAAAACAGGGAGAACAGAAGTGTCAGATGAAAAGTTAACTCTAGAGGTTAATCAAAAGACTCTTGACATGCCATTGGTTAATTATTGATTAATTTTTGGAAATAATTTATAAATCAGAAGGGATTCTTTTTACATGAGTATTTTCAAATGACAGAAGTTGGTTTCAGAGAGGTCTTTATTCATACTCGTTTTCTAAGAAAAAATAATTTAAAATCAAGACTCAAACACCTTGCTTCTGCATTTCTTAAGCACAGTCCTACATGAATAACAAGGCTGAATAGTTATGATTTCTTACCGAGCATTCATGGGAAATATGTTTAGTCAATTAGCAGAGTGTTTCACAGACTGCAGTGGCAGGGCTGGCAAACTACAGATCGAACTCGGTGTTTTTGCCAATGAACCATTTCACACCCTGTTTGCTGGTTCTGTAAAGGCAATCGAGACAGCTTCTCCTCTGCACACATGACATCGGTCTGTGCAAAGCTGATCGACTGGTACTGCTAAATGAGCTTTCCCACATGCAAAGAAGTACAAATCCAGTTTGTTCTTCCAACTGACACCAGCCCTACACAGCTAACAAGTCATAATCAAATATACAGATTTTGGTCATTTAATAAAAACAACTTTGAGATTAAGCATCTCAGTGGAAAAACTTCAAATATTTATTTCAAACACTCACAAAACATTACATTATATATATATATATATATGTAATTATTATGCCTGCATAACTCCAGCAGACAATACTTTACCTTTTCCTAGCAAATATGAATCCCTGAGAGCTTCCTTTTGGGCACATGCATTCATCTTGCAGAAACACATATATAATCTTTGGTCAGAGAGGCCAAATAAAATCTCTAACCCTTAACCATCTCATTTCCTTCAGTCACCCACTGTAGAAGCTGAGATAGAGCCACAAAGTGTCAGGCACCGCCAGCAGACAACTGGTGATTGCTCCCAGTAGCTGGGAAGACAAGAGTTAAGCCCCTGCACGAAGCTTAGATTCAGAGTTAGTTCTCTCTACCGACATGACTTATATCCAATTTAAACCAGGCAAGTATTTCAGTAAGGATTAGTGACCATTAACAACTTAAGAGTCTAATTACTGCCTAACTTCTTAAACATTACACAGCAAAACGCTGCACCGGACATTTATCTAGGAAAGCCTTCTCCCTCAGTTACTGCTGAAAGCAGTGCAGTGATTTACAGAGCTGGATGTGCTTTCTTTGGAGTTGCTGCTGTTGCCGTACTTCCAGCAGCCAGCGCCAAAGCACATGCCAGTGCTTGCGTAAACCAGACGATCAACAGTGTTATTTTAACTTATCTATTGACCCCAAGTACAATAGCCAGATTTTAGAGATTCTGCTGAATGAAGGTGTTGAAAATATCCCAGATTATCAGTTCCTGCTAATTACGAACACACTGATAAATTGTAGAACCTCCTGAAAGTACAAATACCAGAATCATTTCCAGCTTGTGGTTAAAATAAAATCGTTAAAGAAAAGGCTAAAGCTACAACTCAGTGACGCTACCAAGTGACTCGAAGCAAAGAAGGATCAACAAGAAGCTCTTTAATTACTGGCTCTCCACCAAATTCTCACTCTGTAAAACCAAATGTAAAACCACTGGATGCTTACCCAAACTTTGCGCAAATGGACAAGCTGAAAAAAAATCCTCACAGCAACAAAACGCAGATTGTTACCGCGAACTTTTCATGCGTGCTGAGCTAATCCCCAAAACCAGCACAACTTCCATTCACAAGACAGAATTACTAGAACACTTCTCGTTACCTGAGCACTGGCTTAAATCATAGAAAAAAAAAAAAAAGAGTGAGGCAAGGGAAAAAGGTACGAATCTCACATTTTCCCAACCAAATTCAGCCACCTCCCCTCCTGAAGAGAAATCAGGTCTGCCACATCCTTACACGCCGGGCTGGAAAGCGCACGGACGAGGACACGGAGGCGAGCATTACCTGCCAGCGGCCGTAGCTGAGCAGCAGGAGCGCCAGGGGGATGGCGGTGCCCGACATGGCGTGGGTGGAGGGCATGCTGTACTCGGAGTTGTAGAAGACCTCCAGCTTCACCACGGGCGGCGAGGCAGGACGCGGCCAGCGGATCACATCCTTGGTGCACTGCCCCAGGTACATCACCCCCACCCAGATGATGATGAGCCTCCGGCCCAGCCAGGCGTCCACATTCCAGATGCAGAAAGGGAAAAAGAGGATGTAGAAGAGCTCGTTGCCCAGCTCCGTGCCCAGGCTGAACAGATAGTAGAGGAAGCGGCTGCGAGTGGCGAACTCCTGGCTGCCGTCCTCCTCCTCCGTCAGCGAGTTTCGCCGCGGCCTCCTTCTCCAGCGCCGCGGGGTTCCCGCCGCGCCGGGCACGGCCCCGTTCCCCGTGGGATGCTCCTGCCCGCCCGCGGGGCCACCGTTCGCCACCGGCCCCCGTTGCTCCGCGCTGGCCCAGCCCGAGGGTCCCTCCACCCCGCAGAGCCGCTGGAATGAGGCCACTTTCCGCGGGTCCTGCAGGTGGGCGGCCAGCCGGGCCAGGCGCTGGCCGAGAGACATAGCGGCGGGACCGGGGGCGGGCTGAGGGCGGCGGGGGACTGCTTCTGAGGGGCGGAGAGGGGGACGGGGAATCCGCGGAAAAGGAAAGCCGCTCCCTGAAGAGAAACCCGCTGGAAGGCGAGGCGCCGCGGACACTGCGGGACGCCCCTCGCCTCACCCGGCGCCTCCCACCTCTCGCTCCCTCACGCTCGCTCCCTCACGCCCCCTCCCTTCGCTCCCTCCCTCACGCCCGCGCCAGCCCCGCCCCGCCGCGCCTGCGCGCAGCCCCCACCCCGCGGGAAACGCTCATCGCGGCGCGGGTTGGCCGCGGCTCTCTCTCGGTCCCGCCCCTGCGGGCGGCGCAGCCAATCGGAGCTCGGCACTGCGCGAGGCGGCGCGCGGCGGGAGGCGGCCTCG
>VWZP01003316.1:1463138-1525462 GCA_013396995.1 Dicaeum eximium | reverse complement strand
GGGCGGCCAGGCCGGTGGCGCGGGGTACCGCGGAGGAGCCTCGTTGTTCTTTTTCTTCGTTATAGAAACACGAACAACTGGGGTTGGGGTGGAAGAGACCTCTGAGATCATCGAGTCCAGCCGGTGACCGATCACCACCTTGTCCCCCACACCATGGCCCTGATTGCCCCATCTAGTCTTCCCTTAAATACCCCTAGGGACAGTGACTCCGCCAGCTCCCTGGGCAGCCCATTCCTCATCACTCTTTCCGTGGAGAAACCGTTCCAAATGTCCAACCTAAACTTGCCGTGGTGCTGCTTAAGATTTCTCGGAGCCCAAACCTGGTGGTGTAAACACGAGAGGGAAAGCGGAGGCTGCNGCGGCGCGCGGCGTGAGGCGGCCTCGAGCGTGAGGGGCAGAGGCGGCAGCGGGCGGCCAGGCCGGTGGCGCGGGGTACCGCGGAGGAGCCTCGTTGTTCTTTTTCTTCGTTATAGAAACACGAACAACTGGGGTTGGGGTGGAAGAGACCTCTGAGATCATCGAGTCCAGCCGGTGACCGATCACCACCTTGTCCCCCACACCATGGCCCTGATTGCCCCATCTAGTCTTCCCTTAAATACCACTAGGGACAGTGACTCCGCCAGCTCCCTGGGCAGCCCATTCCTCATCACTCTTTCCGTGGAGAAACCGTTCCAAATGTCCAACCTAAACTTGCCGTGGTGCTGCTTAAGATTTCTCGGAGCCCAAACCTGGTGGTGTAAACACGAGAGGGAAAGCGGAGGCTGCGAGGGGTCCGGGCCCCGGCGGTGAGGCCGGTTCAGCGATGGAGGACGGCCGTAACCGCAGGGCTGCGGAGCCGCTCAGGGAGGTTCTGCAGTGCCTGCGGCAAGGAGTCGTGTCTTATCCCGTCTCCATAGTCGGGACGAGACTCCACATCTCCCTGACTGTGTGTGTGCAGGGCTGGGAGTTAGCAGGACCAGGATATTTGTGAGCAGTACTTTGCAAGTCCGCAGTTCCTGCGGTTTCCATCCTGAAAGTGCTGCGAGAAACGCGATCTCTGGTCACCTCTACCCTCAGTTGCTTCTGCCGGCACTACAGATGCTGCTCCTGTGTATTTGTATCTTGCCTTAAAATCAGGGGGTTAAACAAGTGATAAATTATTGCTTTGTGCCATTTTTAAAAGGGTGAGCAATATGACCCAAGCAAATGGTTAGCTTAATAGTATTCTAATCAAAATAGAAAATCTAATGTGGAATTCAAATAATAAAAAGTTAAAACAAAGGAATATGATGCAGATCTGTAGTGTTTTAGGTGAAATAGCTATCAATACTGTTTTGAGGAGGTACTTGACTTGGTGCTGCGTGATATTCTCATTATGCAGTGCCAACAAACCATACAAATGGAATTTGCCGTATTTCAAGAGAAATCTGCATGACAACTTTGTTGAAAGAGGGGTTGTCTAAAAAGGTCCTAGTAACAGGTTCCATGTCCTGCTACATTTTTAGCAATGATCTGGAAGCAGATCCAAACCCACTGCTGCAAAAATTCAGCTCCAGGATTAATGGAATTGTAAATAATGATGAGGATGGGCACTAATCAATACAGTTTGTACAAATTGTTCAAACCTAGTGAATTTTCATTCATCAAACCAAATAGCTGTCTATCTTAAAGCCCAGGTGTGGAGACCATAACTGGAAAATAGAAGACTCTGAAGGTAATGACTTTGAGAAGGATTTAAGGGTCAGATAAGTAAGCAATCAGATAAGGGCTCTCCTGTATGCTGCTATGGCAGAAAAGGATTAATCAATGTATAAACAAAGGAATTTAAGTGTTTATTTTACCTCTCATGTTTGACCTCAATATCATCACAGGGTAGTGCATACAATGCTGGTTTTCAGAGTTTAAGAAGCACATTGGAAAACAAGAGAGAGCAAAAGAATGAAGCAAAATGTTCTTGTGGTTGGAGAAAATGCCTTACACTGGGATGTTTTAAGAGCTCAGGCTGTTAAAGTTATCTGGAAGAGAATTGGGAGGTGACTTGATTGTAGTGTATAGGAACATTCCTGAGGGGAAATACAGGATATTAAAGGGCTCTTTAATCTATTGAAAAAAGGCATAATAAGAAGTAATGGCCAGAGGCAAAAGCCAGACAAATTCAAATAGGAAATCAGATGCACATTTTTCCATGGTTAACCACCAGAACACATTCCTAAGAGAAGCTGAGGATTTGCCATAATTTCATGTCTTCTGTTGAAGATTAGATGTATTTCTGAAAATTAGTTTTTAGCCAAGCAGAAGTTATGCTTTATTTTATTGGATGAATGCAGGTTGAAATATGATGGTCCATGATAAGCACAGCATCAAGTTGATCTACTGGGACCACTGTGATTCAAATTCTAAGTGCCAGAAGCAGACATTTCATTTATTACCATGAGCATTAGAATAAATTCTTTTTTGCCTTGAAATACCTATGCACCATAAAAAAAGCTGATCTGAATTAAGCTTTTGGCTGCAGAATCTATTTACTAAGAAAATATCTAAAGGTTTTGGCCTTTTCCTTCCTAAATTTATACTCTTGGGATTACTTGGGAAAATTTCTTTGCATTTTAATTTAGATCTCTGAAGGATTAGATCCTTACAGGAAGATTCATTTGGTGCATTCTGGTTCTCTTGGCCTTGAGGCAATTTTACATATTTGATGTTCACGTAGTGAAATATTTCTTGTGGGATGGTTATGCAGCATGCTCAGGTAACTGCACCAAATGAATCCTGATAGATTTCCTATATTGTACATTATGTATATTTGTATGTGACATATGTTTTCATCATACAGTCTTAATCTCACTTGAGGCATCATAATATAAGCAATTATATTACCAACAGAGGAGCTGCTGTTACTGAAAGAAGGATGAATGAAATAAAAATAAGATTTCAGATCAGTAGCTTGGCAGAGAAACATGAAAAAAATCCACCCCCGAAATGGTACACGATCAATTTTTCTGTCTTGAAACTGTCATTTCTCTGCCTTCTGAGAAATGCTAATCCTGCAAGATATACACGTTCTTCCTAATTTACATGCTTCCCTGGCTCTTGGGCAGAAAATGCAAAGACAGGAGCTGAAAAACAAGCTGCTGCCTCGTTTGTGCATTTTCCCAGAGTCAAGCCACAAACAATCTCCCCTTAAACACAGAACAAACTGAAATCTGTTAATTAACCAGATGACGAATTCTGGAATGAGATCTGAATAACTGTACAGGGGGAAGACTCAGCGATTACAAAGCAAGACTTGTCTTTATGGTATGTGCTTGGTAACTTAAAAAAGCAGAAAGCGTTTGTGTGTGTGGCTGAAATTTGTTTATTTTAACTTTGAACTGTTAGTGTGAAAATGGCATGACATTAATACTGAGGGAGCTTTTAAATTACCTCTGTGCATTTTAAGGCAAGTAAGGATTGCAGTGGGCACTCCAGGAAGCGGGTGGGGTGTCCCTAACACTGAACTTGGACAGAAATTGTGTTTCTTTGTAGTGTCTGCAGAAGATGGCCCCAAGGCTGTTCTGGATCCATTTCAGTTCAGCACACAAGGTCTCCCTGAGCTGACATCCACAACATGCATTTCCAAGGATGCCTGGCAAAGCAGTGCACTCGTAGCTGTGTTCTGCAGGCTGGCAGGATTTGACAAGACAGCTGTGGGAATCCATGGCCAATGAGGTGCAGAGCACATCCCACTTAGAGCTGCTGCTGTCACAGCCCTGCCCCAGTGATAGGAACAGCACCAGGAGTTCCTTTTTGAAGCAGATCATCTTGCTTGGCACCCACTTAGATGAGCACTGGTATTTAACACACCAGTTCTGCCTTGTAAAGCTTTTAACAATTGCAGACCAGTTCATCCCAGTCAGCAGAAGCCAGTTGTTTTTCTGTCCTAATAAAACTGAAAGAGCAGGTGTCAGGATGCTCTCCAGGATTGGGGGATTGTTTTCTGTCATCACCAGAAATAGCTTGAATCCAGTCATCTTTTTGTGCCAAAGGCACGTAGGATAACATTTTGTCAAGAGAATTAAGATTATTTCCCAGCATTAGAAAGGATGGAAAGAAGTATCCATAGAGGTCTGGAGGACTGCCTTCCTGTTGAAATAATTACTCCAATGCTGCTAGGGTTGTGTTATATTATTAATGATGTTAAAGTGCCTAGAGTCAGAGGAAAGCTTCATTTTAGATGATTTTTGAATATCAATGAATAAAATGTGCTAATCATATCAGGTTTATTATTAATTTTTAAAGAAATTGGTGAGTTGAGTGCCCAGATTTCAGAAGGCAAGAATGTATTTATTATAAGGTTTATTATAAGTCTTGAAAAATACATGAGAGAATAAGGGAAAATGGATTTTATTTCTAATTAATGGCTATTGCTCTAAGCAAAAAAAAAAAAAAAAGCAAAAAAAAAAACCTGGGAACGTTTTAATTTGTTCTTGAGTAGGAGCTATTGCAATAGCTCAGTGAAGGAGCTGGACAAGTGCTAATGTACCATTACAGGAGTGGGAGAAAGAGCAGGCTGAAGGGTTTGCAGCTCACCTGGGCTGTACTTGCTTGTTGCTGAGTCCTGCACTGTTCTTTTCTTCGTAAGCAATTTAAGGTATTAAAATATTGCTCATCTCTTTAAAAGTTGCTGCTCATTAATCTCAGCAATGGCTTTTTCAATGGAACTTTAAGGAATTTATCTGTCTTTAGTAAAAGTGTATGTAATGAGCCAATGTAACACTTCTCTCAGACAAGGTGTAACATTCTGCATGGGTAAAAAAAAAACCCAAAAATCCTCAGTAGTTTGGAAAGAATAAGGTTTAGTTCTTGTGGTTTTTTTGGGGGGGGGGTTGGTTTGGTTTTTTGTTGACATTCTAATTGCTATGCTAAAAATTTCACCATTGCCATAAAAAATTAATTCAATGACTTGCTGCAATCTCCTGATTTCACTTTAGCCTGGTTATGCATTTATTTCTGCAGAATAATGCTCTAAGTTCTGTATGCAAGAGAACCTTTTTTGTTGGTAGTGGTGTTTTATAACACTTTGCCTGTATTATTTACTTTGTTAACCTGTTAAATTGTGCACACGCTGTGCTTTGGCATTTGGGTACGATGGGGAAAGGTCACTGGGTACCTCAGAAATCTGATCCCTTGGCAGTCTGGATAAACTGAAAGATGAAGGCCCAAATAACATTACCTTAGCAATAGGACCATGAGCACCAAAAGCAGAAGGCACAGGCTTTGTTTTGCTTCAGAGTTTTTTGGTGTTTTGCTTCAGAGTTACCAGCTTGGGTTTAGCAGGGAATGGAATGAGCTGGCTTTGGTGTGTTGCTATTTTAGCTCAGGGTGGCACAGCAGCACATGTACCCATGTCACAAGATGTATTTCTCATTATACTGCTGCCTCATTTAGATGAGGGCCAAGTGTGCCCATCATTCCCAGCTGCTTGGGTTGGTTGGTTTTTCTTTTCCTTTTTTTTCTCTGCATGTCTGTGTGGGCACATAATGTGGGAAAGGCACAGAATTTTAGTGACAGCATGGTTGTATGCAGATGCCAGGTGTGCAATGCTGTGGTTCATTACCACAAACAAGAATAAAAAAGTTGAAAATAAGTAATAAAAGGGGCTGCAGTGATGGAGGCTGCTCTCCAAAGTTGTTCTAGGAATGCAGTCATTATAGTCCTTTCATTCTTCTGTGAACTTAAATCCATGTATTTAACCCTGTCACATGCCATCTCAAACACAATTCAGATAAGGTGTCATTATGTAAAGAGTGTTTCTGTTGTGTTAAAAATGAGATTATTTCATTTTCAACATTATCTTAAAATACACTTATCTCAGTGTCTTACAGTTCTTAATAGGCAACGCATCAGAACAGCTCTGCGAGGGAGTGAACGTGTGATTACCACCCCCTTCATTTTACTACTGAGAAGAAGATACTGATTTTGTAACAGTTTCATTATACTTCCATTTCTTCCATCTTCCCATGTTGCTGTGATTTTAAATTTTTAATTCAGTGATGTGCTGACTGTGTGGTGAGAAAATAGAGATTGGTTTTTTTTTTTCCTCTGTGGTTTCTCAAAGAGACTAACAAATCCTAAAGCAACAATAAACCCTCGGTCTTTTTGCCTCTTCATCCCAGGATTTGGAATTGAATATAATTAAATTTGGGGAGGCGGGGGAGACATTGGTTGCTTTGTAGGTGGGCAGAGTACATTTGCTCTTTTTCAGAAACACAAAATGAATTTTAAAAAAACTAGAAAAAGAGGAGGAGGTTTAGGTTCCTGCTTTTTCTGAAGTTTGAGCTAATAATACCTAGTTGTGGGTTTGAAACTCTCATTTCTGGAAGTTGTTTCTTCATTCTGGCTACCAGGGATTAAACTGTAGAATTGCTTGTTTTCACTCAGAATAACTGACTGTGCTTTCATTCCCATGCTTTCCTTTATTATCCACAACATTTTTCCATGGAAGGGGCAAGTTGCTAACTTGTGCCTGCACGTGTTTGGGTGCCATCACTGCGTTATTTTATGGCTATGTTTTATTACTAGCAAGACAGCAGAGGAGGGGTGTAATTAAAAAACCCCAAACAGTCAAAACTTGTGCACAGCCCTTCATCAACCTGGAGCCCAGAATTAGAGGGCTCCCTCTTCCACACAACATCTGGACTCTGGTGGTTATACCATACTTTCAGCCTTTTTATCCCTGGAATTTCTGCAGATCCCTTAGATAGCTGTCCCTTAAGAAAGGAGTAAGTTCTTTCACGCTGACTCGCATCAACTGCAATCACTGCACATTGGGCTGAATTTTGTGTGCAGGAGTGGCAGTTACATCCGTGTCTGAAAGCCAACTGTGCTGCAGGGGCAAACAGCTGCTGAGAACTCCTGGGAGCAGGAAGATTCTTGTTGGAGCATGCTGAGAGCAGCAGGGATCCCTCTCCTTGTTCCCCAGGAGCAGAACCACTCACTGATGAGACAGTTCAAAGGCCTTATCCCCAGGCCAAGGATGAAAACAACCCTCTTCTTAGGGCATCACACAGTTGGGAGGGCACCTAGGAAGCTGATCACATCCCAGGAATTACAGCTTTGTTGAAAAAAAACCCAAAAAAAACCCAAAAAAAAGAGCTCCTTTTCAAGAAACTAGAGCCATTCTGATTCCTTGGACTCATCAAAAGGATGCACACCACACCACAAGAATGGGAAGGAATTCATGGGAATCAGGCTGAAGAGCAGGAGCAGAAAGTTCACCACGTGGCATCCCATGACTTGAAAGGGAGGAGCATGTTCAAATCTTCCCTTCAGGCTCAAAAGTTCATGTGTAGGTAACTAGGCAAAGCCTAGATGTGCCAAATAAATCCCTAGGGAAGAGGGATTTGATATGCTGAGAGAATCAGGATGCAAAGTATAAGATGTTCAGCTGAGGAGAATTTGCCTTTGCATTCACAGATGTGTGTTTTAGTCAGTTCTGGACTTTTTTCTCGGAAGATTGCAAATTGCCAAGATTATGAAATGGAGCAGATTCATGTTCCAGGGTGTGTCAAGTTACTCATCCCTCGAGTAGGAGGAGTGGAAGCTTCCCTAGGGTCTTTTCTGACAACATTTATTCAATTTCTATTCAGAGGGAGAAAAGAAGCCACAGTTTGGGAAATGTGTTCGTCATTCATGGAATCATTCACTGGAAAAGGCAGATACCTTGACAGACAGACCAGGAGATCTACAGGTAGATGAGAGAATTGTTTGGAGTTGGCTGGTAACAAACCAAATGTGGGGATGGATCTGAAACTCCATCCCACACCTCAGGCAGGACTAAAAGGGAGATACCTTGAATTCAGTGCAATACAGGATCTACTGACGGTAGTCAATTGTGATTACTTTTATAAATAATTGGGTAGATGCCACTTTTCTACAGGGTAGGATGGCCACTTTTGATATAAATGCCAAGTGGTCAGAGCTCTTGCCAGGGAAGGACATTTCTAAGCCCTTTTAACAAAGTGATAGCCAATATTAATTTGCTCTGATTGTGGTCCTATTTGTTGCAGGTGAATTGAGAACATCCACGACATCACCAAGAGCCATTTTTTTTCAGTCTGCTGAAAATGCCAGCAATCCACCTCCATCAGTCTTCTATTTTCAGAGTCTTACGTACTCCCAGTCCCAGGGAAGTTCTCAGGAAAAGGCCAGGTGTGCTCAGCACACATGGTGATACTCAGAACAACTTGCCTGCCTTACTGCTGCACCCTCTTTCAGGTAATGCAACCCATGGATCCCAGGGCGATTCAGAACCTGTATGACAAGTATTTGGGATGGAGCTGGTGGTTTTGCCAGCTCTGCTTCTCAGGGTAACATTTACTGCTCTTTTTAATTACACAGAAAGTGCTCAGAATTATGTGTGTGTCTGTGATATTTCAAAGAATCACAGAATACCCTGAGTTGGAAGGGACCCACAGGGATCATCAAAGCCCAGCTCCTGGCCCTACACAGGACACCCTGCACTATGTACCCTAGAGCATTGTCCAAGTACTTCTTGAACTCCAGCAGGTTTGGTGCTGTGACCATTTCCCTGGGGACCCTGAGCCATTTCCTCAAATGTAAATTAATCATTAAAATATCATCATGAAGCAAGTAATTAGATATTTGGGGGTGGTTAGGGTTATGGGACTTGCCCTCAAACATCCAAGTCATTAAATAAATGCACTGTCATGATGGATAGGTTCTACAATGTCTACTTTGGGCACCAGTAATGGGACTCAGGTGGATTCATCTGGCCAAGCTCAAGAAAACGACCTATCTTCTAGATACCTATCAGGGAAACTATTTTCTGCTGTGGCAGCTGTTTGAGCCTAGAGGTATGTAAAAATTCCTACCACCAACTGTCCTGGCAGTTCCCTAGGTGACTAAACTGGGCTGCCATGCCTGCACAGGTGTCAGTGACCAGTAGGGCCAGCCCCTCAGCCTGATTCAGGAACACAGCAAAGGCATGACTGTTCCACCTGGATCCCTGGAGAAGCCCACTCTGCTGTGCACACTCAGAGCCTTGTAGCACTGAGCCAGTGCCATTCACAGGAAAACCACAGGCTTCTGTGAAAAGGGTGAGGGAAGAGAAACAGCAGAGCTTCCTTCCCGTAGTATCTTAATAAATGTAGTCAGCCAGGGAATGGAAATCTCAATTCAGTTTCATCTTGGCCTGATGGGATGCAACCCACTCATGACTCAGAAGGCTGCTGTAGCCACTAGATTATGGCATAATCCAAGGCATTGTGTCTTCCATCCCTCCCCCTGATTTTAAGACCTTTGTCAGAGGAATGGAAAGAGATCTAGCATTGCAAGTAGTGCTGTGATTGGGATGTTGGAGATCCACATGTGGTGGAGCTTCACTGCTTTGGCTGAGGAGGGAGCAGAGGCTCTTGATTAGGTGTTACCTCCCACAGGTACTGGGAGTTGCAGTTGGAGGCCCCGAAGTCCTGCCCTTGGAGTTCAGTGAAATTAGCCATGCAAACAAGTCATGCAGCTGTAGGTTTGGAGTCAGGATATGTAAATGGTAGAATTTGGCCAAGAGCACAAGACTGCTGATTCACAGAGCTGTGGAGTAACCATGCTTGAAGCATAACTTGAGGGTGCAGCAGCTCTGTGTTTGTTTGCCTGGATGTCTTCTGATAGCACCCTCGTGATCTTCTGTGGCTCCTGAAAAGAAACCAATAAAGATGATGTATAGTAGGGGAAGCATTTTTTAAAGAAGTTGTTAATTTTGGAGGCAGTAGGAGACTGCATAACTTTTTGATCACTGTATTTTAGGAAAAAAAAAAAAGTTTATAACATGACTGGAGGAACTTGCAATGTAGGTTCATCAGTTAAGGACCTAAGCATTTTAAGGATTGTGGAGTTTTGCACCTCTATTGTGCTAGAAATGACATACTGCTGATGAAGGGGCTTTTCAAACCAGCTTAGCTAGACAACAAAGGAAGATAAAACACTATTCATGAAGGTGCTGGAGTTGTCACACAAACTTCGTCTTAAAATTTGCAGGTTCTATGGTTAATCAGATGGTTTTATCCTCTTTCTTCTAGACTGGAAGTGCTCATTTTCTAGAATCTGATTTTGCCTTATGACTGCAGTGCTGTCCCCCTCTGTATGATATATGTGTGTGCCCATACACCTTTTTTATTATGCCTAGTTCTCATTAGCTCTCTCTGCCCTCTCCCCTGCATTGGTTTGGTTGATACTTCACCCACATGTGCAGTCAGGAGAACTCAAAAGTCCCTTTGGCTTTGTGTACATAAGGTATCTGGCAGAGTTTCTGCAGCCACAAGCTCTACAACCACTTTTGTCCTACTCTTTAATCCTACCAGCACCAGTGGAGTGCTCACACTTCTGCTCATATGGTAGTACAGGGTCATGTTACTGTATTTCATTTTTTTTCACCCTTTAAGTGCCAGCTGCAGAAAAGCACAGGCAGAGTCCTCCTGACAATGCCAATAACAAGAGCATAACTGGATTTGTTACAGAAAAAAACCCCACCAGACAGAATCACTCTTAGTAGAGTAATTTCTTTCTTGGATATGGCTTGGATATGGCTTATAAGTCCTACATAGGACAGGACAGGACTCTTCCTCATTTTTCCTTATGAACTTGGACTTCATTAAGAAACTGGAGACACAGGGTGACACAGTTGCTGGAGAACATGTCATATGTCCTTGGATGAGTAGACAGTAATTATCCAATATAATTTACAAAACCAAATCATAAACAAAGCATAAGTAAAGTTAAAGCTTCCTAGATACAATCACAGGCTTCTGCATATTATCCAGTGTGTAAATAGAGCTTACCCTTCTGTCCTAGAGAAATTTCCAGCCTCTGAGTCTGCAAGATTTGGCATTCAAGCCAAAAGCAATATATCCAAAGAATAATGTGGAGAACAAGGCAAACATGGTGTAGCAATGACTATCAGACATATTTCAGCTGTAATAAGAACACCTTCTTTGCCTAACAAAATCATCACCCTCCAACAAAACCCTCACTAAAGTGGGACCAGGACTTCCTTGTCCAGAAGGAAATCACATTTAAATGATGCAAGAGATTGGTCATTATCATCATGCTGCTATTGCATACCATGTCCAGTGAAATCCTGGCAAACAGGACTTGAGTTACTCAAGTGTCAGACCCTATTGTTTAACTTGACAACTGCCTGCAAGACTTTTAATGAAGACATGGTAAAATTTTTTTCTGTAATTTAACAAGCTGGTTTCATTTTTGAAACAAGTGCTTGGAGGAGCCACATGTCAGACTCTCAGTGTCTGTTGAGGCACAGTCTTGCAGTACCCCAGCAAGGTGAGCAGAGCAGCCCTGGTGACACCAGCTGGGATCTGCTGCAGCCCAACAACGGCTGTGCAAAGGGAGGAAGGGCAATACTCAAGCCAGGAAGGCAAGTCAAGGAGGTCAAGGTAGGATCAGGCACAAGGCCAGGCAAATCCCAGCCTGGAGGAGACTTCTCACAGCTCTTTTCCCTTTAGTCTCATCCCAGGTTACAGAGCTGGCCCTGAGCACAGGCACCAAACCCCTTGGAGCAGGGCTGAAGGGTGTGTTGATGCTCAAACACCCCTGACACTGTAAAAACTAAAAGGCAGCTGTATTTGTTAGGGCATGCAAAATACTTGCAAGAAAACCTCAAACCAGCATAAATTACAAATCTGAAACTCAGATCAGATTCTGTGTAAGCCTGTCTAAGTTTTATGATCTGTCTCACTGAAACTGAGCCATGCCTTCAGCAAGTCTGGCTTGGGTTATATATTTTGGCTTAAATAGTTTAAAACCTGAAGTTTAAAGGGTTTGTTTAAATAGTCATTTATAGCCTTCTGGTGTCAGCAGCTTTTTTGGCACACACAGTTACTAATAGAACTGCTCATTTCACAGAGGTGGAGGAGCCCTGCATGCAAGAACCTAGGTGGCACTTGAACAAAGACTTTAGAAAATGCCACCTTTTACTTTAAGAGGTATTTCTTACAAGGCAGTCTGTGGAGGCTTGCAGCATGAAGTGATCTCCAAATTAAAGGCAGTCACACTATTCTCCCAAGTGTGTCATTACAAAATAATACCTCTTTGTAATACCCCACCATGAAATGTTTAATTTCCAGTAAAGATACTGACCAGTGCTGTGATTCTGCAAGGGATTATCTTTATGCATCATGCTCACACATTCCTTTAAAGTCACATGGAAGGCACTCAGTGCTGGAAGTTGAACATGTTTGAATCTTTACAAGGTCATAAAATATTTGGAATTAACTTTAAGAATCCTGTGGGCCTACTGCTAATAGAATTAAGATTCAGCTTCCTTTCTTAGTGTCGAAATACTCCCTGTAAAGATAATAAGTAGATTGAAATGTAAAGAAATTATTTAGGTGAACACTGATAGTTTTTTAATAGGCCCCCAAAGCTCTCTTAACTCCAAATAAAGTCAAGAGGAGCCAGAAGTCTTTAACCCCTCTGCAAGCAATCATGTTGTTAGGAAGAAGAAAGCTTATCAGATCTTTTTTCCTCTCTGTGCTTCTGTACCAGTAACAGTGAAATAAGGACACATTTCCTTTGTAAATCAACTGGTGAAAAGCGCCAAAGACATTGCTATCAATGCAATGAAAATCTACTTTTGTGAATAATTTCCATGTACCATTTCAGATGCAGGATCTTTGGCACTCATGTAGAAAAATATTACACAGAATCCACTGATATTTCCTTACCACAAGCAATTAAAATACAAGGTATAAACTGCCCATACAGTCCTTGAAAAAATAAAATTGATACTTTGAAAAAGCTGTTTTCACATTCTTTCCTGTGTGGTCAAACTACAGAGAAAATAACTGCAAATATTGGATTATAACAATATTTCTTTGTTGTGCTGTAAAATGGATGTAAAAGTATAGCAAAACAGTAAAAGCATCACAACACAGCACACGTGTCCCATGATTAGCACAGAGCTAAGAAAGGCTCAAAAACAAAGATGATGATCCTGATGATGACAAGAGAAAAGCTTTGAAGAGGAAGACCTGACAGAAACACCAGCCCTGTGGAAAGCATATCACATCCTCCCATGACCTGTGCATTGGCAGTGGGTATTTCCAAGGACTGGAAGAAGGGCAGTGCCCTTGTGGGCAGGAGGTGGCCCTGGATGCTGGGCACAACTGGGAGAGGTGTCCAGCTGCCTCCCAGAGCAGCCCTGGGCTGTCACTTTGACATCCCCACCTGGGTGCTGCCTCCTCTGCCAGTGCTTGTGCTCACTGAGAGCCACCCTGCTGAAACCCCTTCGTGCATCCAGACCTGCAGCACATCAGGAAACAGCTCTGGCACAGAGACCTCACCTCTTGCTGCTGGTGCACCACAGCTGTCTGCTCCAGCTTGTGGGCACAGTGAGATAAGAAGAGATGACAGACATTCATGGAGGGCAGTGTTTGAAAACCGTGCAGAGCTGGGATCAGAGCTTGCTTCCACAAGGACTCTCCAGCCACATGAATAATCTCCATGAGGTGAAGAGAAGGAAAGAGTTTCACCTGAAAAATGTTCTGTAGAAAGAGCAGAGTTGACATAGGAGTAAAATTAGAAAAAATAAAGTCACAGGACAAAATTTACGGACTGTTGGCACAAGGAGGGGAGGCTGCAAAATGCTTAGCTGGAAGAAGCTAAGGAAAAGACATAGAACTGTTTTTTAATTACTGTCTGGGAGAAGATTATATAGAGATTAAGGGAAGTGCATGTTTGCAGAGATAATACATCTTGAGGGACAGCCAAGAGATCAGAGGTTGTTCAGAGGTTTACCACTCGTCCAGTGCCTTTCAGCAAGTGAAGCCACAAATTGAGGCACTGGCTAGCCAGGAAACACTGCCAGCACTCACAGGTTCAAACTGTGCCAGGCCAAAGCAAAAGCACAGATTATGATGCATCTGTCTGAGCGTGAAAAATCAAAACTTCATTTTGATCAGGATAATTGTAACCTAAAATCAGCTTAGATTACATTCACCTACACTGAGATAACACAGATGGCTCTTGCCCATGCTGTATGCCCACCAAAAGCTGTGTTCCTGCATCCATGTGGTGCCAAGCTCCAGCGAAAAAGCCCCTGGGAGCAGAGTATATTGACTTTGAATCAGCATCAGGCTACTGTGATAACACAGCTTTTAGCTGGATTATATAATGGACACTTAGGCTGTACAAAGGTGGCTTGAAATGTGCTTGTGTAATGAAAAAAAGCATCACATATTCCTAATTGCTTTATTTATTTAGTTATATTACTGCAGAATCACAGATTCATTTAGAGTATAAAAGACCTCTAAGATCATTGATCCCAACCTTTGACCAAACACCACCTTATCAACTAAACCATGGCTCCAAGTGCCACGTCCAGTTGTTTCTTGAACCCCTCCAGGGGTGGTAACTCCACCATTTCCTCAGGCAGCCCATTGCAATGCTTATCAACCCTTTCTGTGAAGAAATTCCTCCTGATGTCCAACTCAAGCCTCCCCTGGTGCAGCTTTTACCGAGTATCCGTTTTCTCCAATAAATTTAACTACGATCTTCCTCTTCCCTCAGAAATCCAGGGCCTCTGGGAAAGCTGTGTATTGGAAAGCAGCTGCTGTAGAAAGCTGGCTGCTGCAATCAGTGCAGAGACTTGGATCCAAGCAGCACAAATCAGGACATGGCAACCAAGAGCACGCCGTGCTGCAGCAGTGCAGAGCAGCTCCAGGTGTGTTTTTATCAACCTCTTGCCCAGCTGTGTCCATCTTTGCTGAACATCTGGAGATAGGAACCAGCTTTACACAGGTATTTCAAATGAGATTCTGCTGTTTTCTAAAGCAGGAGCCTTCTCCAGCCTTTTCATCAATAGTTGACTTTTCCTCTTTCAGAGCTTACCTCCTGTGTGTTAAATTAGTTGCAGGATTAGCCCCTCACCAAAATTTACATGTAAATTCCATGTGTTTTACCTGAAAGAGCTGTTGATGCAACTTTTCACACCACTGAAGGGCACTTGTCAGGAGACAGCTTCATGATCTCTCTCCAGTAAATATATGACCATTTTTGTAACAGAAAACAGAAATTATGTATGTGAAAGGAAGGAAGTCTGATATGAATGAAAAATGCAAATCTTGAGTTCACCTGCCAAATTTCCAACATCTCTTAGGTCTGTCTCTGCCCAACTCAGCTCCTTTGTGCTTCAAATAAAATACATTCTATTCAATGTGGCCAAACTTAAGCAAAAACTCGGAGGGGGAGGGGGGTGTGTATTTATTTTTTTTAACACTGTTGTGGATTTGTGACCGTCATTCTTCCCCCCATACTGTTCTGTACACAGTCAGTGAGCCCCTCAGGGCTTTTATTTTTGGAGAAAACTTCAGACACTGAGTGCTACTTGAAAAAGATACTATCCATAGCCAGATATTTGCAGTGTTTAGGTGTGAGCAAAGATCTGTAATTAAAATGGTTAAGTTAAAAAAAGGAGTAAAACATCTGAGAAGACAAAACTGGATTTACTTTTCCTGAGAATATGGGAGGCAATGCTTTACATTAACAAATACACATCCTGATTCTGTGTTACTAATTGGTTTATGCTAATGAATTACAAAAATTACTATTATAAAATCCGACACATGCAGTACTTTGCAAAGTTCCACAGCTACACAGAAATGTATCTGAGCAGATACCTTATGATACCCAAAATCTGGGAATAAGCCAGCTGTAACAAAGTCAAAACAAAGGATTAGAAGGACAGATAAGGGATTGGTAAAGATTTCACTGTAGAACTATGGAAATTTAAGAGTTCATCTGCTGAAGGATGCCTTAGCTTTGTTCTCTCTTTTCCACCGGTCCAATGGTTGCATTTAGGAGCAGATTTCCTGTACTTGTAGTGACTTTGGAGAAAGAGGTACAAACTACGGGGTGGAAAAGCCACCTAGTGGTACAGGGACATGGTGCCAGGCAGGAGCAGGTACCTCTGAATGCCAAGGAAAGGTTTGTTCTCATGCTGAGACACCATGCCCTGGCATGTTATAAAGGTTGTTTGTTATTATTCATGGAAGTCTGGAATGTGTATTGTGGGTGCATGAAACCCACCTGCAAATTAGAGAAACTTTCCAAAGGACAGGACCATGAAACTTTGTGTTGGATCATTGCCTGTTTTATATGTGCTGTGTAGACAATAACATCTCATTAAGAGCTATTTCAGAGAATTAAGAGGATGAATGAGTTTGCCTCATTTTTCTTTCCACCTGTCCAAATAAATGTAGGAGTTGCTATAAGCCCAGCTGCCCAGAGCACAGAAAGAGAAGAAAGGCTATAAAGACAACGCCCATCTGTACTCATTATTTTAATTTTCATTGTGTCATAGCTTTGAGGCATGACAAGTCAGTGCATTTGCAGAGCTAAGGAGTGGTTATCCATATCTCTGCTCTGGATCCACTGGTCATTTCTCTGAGAATAATTTCTACATGTGCTGAAAAGACTTGGGAAAGCCATCCAATCTGGGGACACAAAAATTCCCCCTCTAGCAAAAAGCTGCTGGGTAGGGCTGATCAGGGCACTGCATGACCAACATGTGAAAGTCTGTCTCCTCTGAGAGGCAATGAGTGCTGGAGGATGATTACAACAGCTCCATTCCTTAGGACCGTTCAGCTCGGCACAAGCAGCACAGAGTTATTGCAAGAATGAAGGCATATCTCCCTTTGGCACACCAGTGATTAAACCTGAGCCCATGTAAAGAGTAATGGAACAGGCAGCATGTTCTTATCTAAACAGTCAAAATGCCAAGTCCCAGCCCGTGTGCTGGGGTTTGGGGTTTATAACACCAAGGTCTTTGCAGCTTTGTGCTCAAAGCAGAGTGTTCTCTCATTTGCAGATTCCTCTGTGAGCTCACAGACCAGGGAGCTCTGCAGGCACGAGGGATTGCACACATTGCACAGCCAGGCCTCACTGGGCTCTTCAGCCTCTGCTGGTTGTTGAGTGGAGGGAGAGAGGGGGGGATGACCATGCCAGGCTACAGATGGGTTAGAGAACTACTGGAAATTGTGGGACTATGCAAGCAAACACATCAGAGCACTCCTGACTGCAGCCCCTCTAACACATGTAGCCCCTGTAACACGTGCATCCAGCTGTGAGGGTCAAGCAGCCCTTAGTCACTGCCCACCTCCAACCTTAGGGAAAGGGGATATGGCAAAGCCCTCAGCTGTATAAGGGACAGATATGAATGAAGGGGACTGTGAAAATTAAGCTTTTTTAGGTAAATTAATTTCATCTTCAGAATGGGAAGCTTAACAAGTCAAGCTAGGCAATTAGAGTAATTACCCTTAAATGTTTAATTACATAAATGCATCTGCAAATGCATGCCAGCCCTGAGGTTTCCTGCCTGTAGTAAATGATTGAATGTGGCAATCTGTGCATCAAATAAATCACAGCATTTATGAATGTGAACTGACAGAACTGCATCTGCTGAGCTAGAGGAGTGAAAACATGTAGGAAAATACCTGCAAGCACAAGCATTGCCCCAGTGGACATGGAGCTTGGCAGCCAGAGAGGTCAGGATGTGAGAGTAGGGAGCAAGGACAACCAACCCAACAACTGCTGTGTGAGATCTACTCCAAGCCGTGGGGTGTTATTCTGAAAACTCCAATTTCTTCTTTTTGTAGCCATAAGCCTGCTTGCCACCACAAGCCTTTTAGGCATCCTTGAGGCAGGCACAGTGTGGACGAAGAGAAACCTAAACCAGGGGATTAGGAATCTAGGGCAAAAGATAAAAGGGATGTGGGAAGAAAATTTTGGAAATGTTCCCCATGTGTAGCAGCAGCATTCCCAGACTGTGCACAAAGATTACACATAGCTTGGAGTAAATTAGTCAGCTTTCCAGATGAAGGTTAAGAGAAACCCATGTGTGAGAAGGCACACACAGGCCTCCCAGGACACTCATATTGGCCTCTCCATGCTCATTAAAGCTAACAAGAGGCTAATTTGGGTGTGGGGGTTGTGCCAGAATGCCTGAAAGTGCTGGAATTTGTAGGTGGACTCGAGGCTGCCAAATATGCACTGATTTTCTTTGGTTAAACCCTTTCTGTTTGGTAAAGATTTCCAGAGGTGCTGCAGCTGAAATCTCGATGGACTCTCTCCATGAGCACTTCCCACAGGTCAGAACATCCTGCACAACTGTAGAACCTGTTCAGTCCAACTGCTTGATACCCTTCCCAAAATTATGGGATTCATAAGTCTCGCCCACATGGACACCAGAGTCACACAGGAAGTCTCACCCAATGCTGGTAGCCTTAAGTAGGACTGTTTCCAGGTGAGGCAGTCTCACCTGTCCCCCATTTCCAAGGTTTAATAAAGACTTTTGAAAGACTTTGGGAAGTCTCTCTGGTTTGCGCTGCATTCACCTTGATGACAGTAAAGAGAAATGTGGAAATCTCATGAGCAAATGCTCTCTGAGGAAATTTCTGCAGCAGCTTTTCCTGGTATGCCCAGATTCCTGAATCTCCCCTAGCACAGATCATTCCTTTAAATGCATTTTCTTCATCTATCACCAAAAAATGCAATCAGTAGAAATCTAACAGTCTTTTACATAATTCAAGATGTGGGATAAATGACCCAAAGCTTCTTAATGACAGGCTGTTACAATCCCACTGTCTGTTTTTTCAGGGAAGTTTCTTTGCTGCCCTTCCACAGTCGAAGTGTTCTGACTGTTATTTAATCAATCAGGTAATTTAAATTTTTTTTAAGTGGAAGTTCTTCCTATCTGCAAATTTCACCAGGTACTTCTGCATTGCATCCCTCAACTTTTAAAAGGTCACATAGGAGCCTGTTCAAATCAATGGTATCACCAGTTGTAGAGTCACCATCCCTGGAAATGTTCAAAAAGTGTGTGGATATGGCACTTGAGGACATGGTGGTGTGCTGGGCTTACAGTTGGACTTGATAATTTTAAAGATCTCTTCCAACCTTAGATTCTGTGATTCTAAATTAGATTCTATGATTCTAATTTTGTTGTAAAGTGCTGCTTAACAAGCATAGCAAGAACACAGGCATGACCTGTATTTCCCTACTTGGGCAGAGGCTGGATCAGCTGATGCAGTATGGTCCCTTCCAACCTTAACCATTCCATGATTTTGTGAACCCATAAGCTACAGATCCATAATGAACTACTGCAAGCCTTGAGAAAGGATAGATTAAAGGGGGCTGGGCCTTGGGAGCTGCACATCAGCCCTTCTCTGTACAGCCCTGACTACACAGGTGGGAAATGAACCCTTCTGCTTCTTCTGCACTGACTTGTGCTTTATGTGTGCACAGTGGGCACGAAAACAAGCCACCATTGGTAAATAAGTAAAAAAAGAAGCACTGCTGCTTCATCACCTTGATTGGAGACTGGAGGAGGTTTCCTGAGTCTCAGCAGTGAGTTCAGACATCTCTGTGGGTGTTAACAGGAAAGAGTTGTGGCACAGGGAGGCACTGGATCAGTCAAGATTACCGGGAAGCTGTGACATGAGCTGGCACACGTAAGGTGACAGCAGCTTTGCCACCTCCGTACTCACGTTAGCCAGAGCACAGCGTTGCTGTCCACAAGCCCTCGGGCTGGTGCTGGTCTGTCTTGTCTGGGTGTTTCAAAAGAGAAAGTAAATACATATGCATGTATGGTGGGTCTGTAATACTGATCCTGTCTGGCCAAAGAGGCACTGCTGGGAATTGATTTTCAGTCTCCAGATCTGGCGTTGGAGACTGGAAGAGAATCCTGCCAGGCAGCCAAGTGCAGGTGTGGTTGCCTGCTCAATACACATCGCTGTTTCCATGTAGTCCACTCCACTGAGCAAACACAGCTCCTGCTGGCAGGGATTACTGTTTGTTCTCTCTAGCTGCAGCTTTGCTTTGTCTGTGAGTAGCTTTGCCGAGTTTCAATTTAGGGTCCCAATAAAGCTTTAACAAAGCTCCAAACTGCAAAGGCAAACAAAAGAGAGGAAAAAAAAGTAATGAAATGTAATAAGTAAAATACTGCTGTATGACCACAATAACTTGGCATACTGGGAACTGCTCAAGAAGACACTTTGCTTTAACAGAAGCTGCCACAGTCGAAATCACTTCAGAAAAGCACTCCTGCTTTCCAGCCTTTCATCTGTGGTGTGTGGATGAGATTCAGCATCCCTCTGCATCCAAGTCCTGCTATTCCAGCCAAGTGAGGCAGGGAGCCTTGCAGGGTCTGCGAGATTTCTGCAGCAGCTGAAAGGGACACTGTGTGACACAAGACCCTTTATTTGGGGAGCAGCTCTATTGCCTATTTAATACACTCCCAGAGCAGAAAACATGAGTCAAGTATTTACCCTGAGATTTAGGCTGAGCACTACAGTGATCCTGAACAATAGAGAATTCCCTATTAGTGTTAGGTTTTAATGAACAAGCCTAAACTGAGGAATGCTTTAGCTCTCTGTGTAACCAGCCTCATGGTTTAAGGTCCTGATTACAATTTTACCTTATCAAAACCAGGTCAGGTTTTGTAAATTTTCTTTGCAGCCATAAGAATCCCTTATTTTTAAGGAATTTCTGCAAGTCAGTGAAGATTAGACATTCTCTTCTACATATTGCCTGAGAATATGCCTAGTTTGATTTCACATTTTATAATTCAAAACTGGAAAATCAAAGTTTTCACATGTTTCTCATTCATGCTCAAAACTGTGGTTTGTGGGCCTGTGCAACCCTGCCAATACTGCCTTGCTGCCCCTCTCCTGGGGAAGCCCCTGGAAGCTGGTTCTGTCTCCATGTTTCCTGTAGGAAAGTTAACTCTTGGAGGAATTTAACCTTTACAGCCTAAAGGATTCATCCTGATATGCAACAGCATTTTCCAAACAGAATGCATATGGGTAAACCTCATCCACTTTGAGTTTAAAAAGCAAAATAAACCTTAAAAGAACAGCTCCCCTGGTTGTTCAGCCTCTCCTTGCTGGCTCTTGCAGTAGCAGGTTTTTCTGGTAGCCCATCATGGTCTCTCCCACCTTAATCTCACAGTTGTTTCTGAGCCGTGGGAGGCTTATCATTCCCTTCAATATCTTTCTTCTTATCGATCAGGGCTATGAAACTGCCTATTACCTTTTCAGGTTTCTAGGGAAACACCTCCTCCTTTAACTTCTATTCTAATCCAACTTGTTGGCAAATTGTCCTTTAGAAGCAGAGGGAGAGGCACAGACTACAGACATGAAATTACTGATTTCTATTGTTTCCACAGGTATTGTCAGATATGATTGTGGAGCAGCAATATCCAGCACACGGCCCTGCTCATGTTTATGTAAGCAGGCAGCATTGATCTCTGTACTGCAAAATAGGTTGTAACACAAAACTGAGTTAAGCTCGACAGCAAGATCCCTTCCCTCTGCTGCTTTAACCCTTCAATTTTAAGGCTGGTCTAAGAAGGTTTGACCCCGTGATGCTTAAACCAGACTGAAAACAACGGGGCTGGTCTCAGTGCCGGGTATCAGCTCTGCCCCCGAAACCGGGGGGCACGTAAATCATTGATATTGCTTTTTAAAGTGTTCATTATTGCTGCCTTTCCAACCATGGTGGTGATTCCTGCTGGCAGAAATCCCTCCCAGAGATCCTTTGCCGGGTCCCCGAGTAACGCGGGCTCCCCGCTAGATGTCAGCGTCTCTCCTGCAAATCACCGGGGCTTGATTAAAAGCCTCTAATGAGGCTCTCTCATTTAGCCAGGCTTCCAGCGGGCTGGTGGGGATGTCCCTGCCAGCCGGCACCTGGACCACACATTCTCCGGAGGAGATTTGCACCAAAACGCTTTTGGCATCCTTAGGGGGATCTGTCTCGGCTGGGAGCCCACCCCAGCGCCTGGCACTGCCCTCCCAGCAGCCGCTCTGGTCACTGCAGGTGTTTAATTGTATTTATTCTGCCGGAAATAGCGCTATTTCTAATTACAAATACCCGCAGCTGCTCTGCCTGGTCGAAGGGTCCAGCAGCCAGCGCTGTGTTCTGGGTCTGACAAGAGCCTGGTCTGCTGGGGCTGAAAGAGTATTTCTGTTTTCAGTCTACTGGTGCCTGGCTAAGGACAGCTCAAGAAACTCACTGACTACTGAAAAAAAGAAGAAAAATTGTTTTCTTCCTCTTGCCTAGGAAAGGAAGGTGACTGAGGATGAGAGCTAGCACTCCTTGAAATCCAGGAAAAAAACTCCAAATCTAATTACAGGGAAAAGTTCTTTAATGAATCAATTAATTTTATTATTTTTTAAAATGTAAGTTATGTGTAATTTCCTGTATATATTCAGTTACTTTGTAGAGTAAAATCAAATTTTAAAGCACTTGTATACTCATTTTTAATTGCAACCCAACCTGATCTAAGAGAAAAATAATCATGTTAAAAAAAGAAGCATTATACACCATTTCTAGTAGTTTTACTAAAATGTAATTAGGAATCTGAATAAATGCATATAAGATACAGACCCACCTGAATAAGTAAAAGCCACAGGTGCCTTCCTGGTTAGTCACATCTAATTAATTCCAACAGCCTCCAAACTTAATCTTCCTTTAAAAATTGAAATTACTGCAGAGAACCATTGCAAAAAGAAACTTAAAATACCAGAGAGATATTTTAAATCAAGACTTCCTGATTGTTGAATTTTGTCAAATTCATCACTTCAATCTATCTGTGAAATGAACAGTTAATCACCTCCTCTAAATACAAAGCACAGGAGGTGATTACCCTTCTGCAGCTACATCTCTGCATTCAGCCTTTTCATTACATTGTAATTACAATGAATCTTCAAAGTTGTCATGAAAATAAAGGATTAGTAGAACCAAAAATGAAAGTTAAATGTCACAGACTAAACATCAGCTATGAGCAATTTCAGCTCTGGCCTCTTACCCCGATCCCATTTCATTTTTGGACTTGTCTGAAGTAAATAAAGAGCACGGAGCAAAATTATGCAGTGAACTTTGTTATTGAAACAGCATGGAGTAATACTTTGAGCTTGAGAGAGATTTACATTTTGGTTTAGTCCATGGTGGTAGTGAGTAACAGCATTTTTGTGTCACATAGGGCTTTCTTGGGGGCTCATCAGACACTTGGAGATGAATTGTTTCATTGCTCCAGCAAGCACAGGCTCTCCAACACCCAGCCTACCTCTCCTTGCACTAGCAAGAGCTGAGTTTTGTCCTAAAAGTCGTGCTCTTTTATAGAAATGCAGTTGCTTGTGCACATCTGCCTGCGGCTTGGTTTGTATCGCCTGGGGAGACCTTGACCTGGTTTTTGTTGGGTTGGTGAAACATCTGGAGGCCTGTGCTGGATCTGGCTGTTCAAGGCTATACTGGGACAGTTCACTGCACATCTGCTGGGGAGCTCCTGCTGCAGGGTCACGCTGCAGGGGTGGCTGTGGGGAACAGCTCCGTGCATCAAACGCCAGCACACCCAGTTCTGCCATCCCTCGCTTCGGTGCTCCGGCACGGCCTGTCAGGGTGCTCAACCAGCCCAGCCTGGAGCTGTTTTTATGTCTTGAAGTGAGCTGTTGGTTGGTTCAGGTCCCTGAAGGACAAGGTGGTTGCATAGTCAGTGGGTACCAGTGCCAGCACCACAGTCCTGCCCAGCCAGAGTGTGATGGGAGGGGACCAGGGACAGAGCACACACCTCGGGCTGGGGACAGGTGAATGGGCTCAGCCACATCACAAAATCACATGCTTAAGATTGCTCCCTTTGCATTGTATCTAGTGGTGACATGTTCACGGGATGAATTTGTTCAGAACCATCCCAAAAAGTGCCTCCATGGAAGAGGAGAAAGGAATAGAATGTCTCAGCTGGGAGGGACCTACAATGAACATCTCATCCAACTGCCTGACCAAAAGTTACAGCATGTTGTTAAGGGCATTGTCTAAATGCCTCTTTGACACTGACGGGCTGGGGGCATTGACAGCCTCTCTAGGAAGCCTGTTCCAGTGTTTGACCACACTCAGTGTAAAGAAAGGCTTCCTATCAGCTTTCTGTTGGATCTGCTGGCTCAGCTGACTCACTCTGGTGACCTCTCATCACTAAAACTGGAGGGAGAGGGCACAGCTGAGGCAGCTCAGGATGGGATCACCCTACTGTGACTGCCCCACTTAGATCACTTCAAACAAAATGCTGGCTCACACTCACCCATGTGGGCAGAGCTGCCAGAAGCTGCAGCCTGGGCCCCGCCTGCTCTCCCCTTCCCTGATCCATCAACCATGGCTCCCCGTGCTGGCTCCAGCCAGCCCACTAATAACCACCTTTTTCCAGACTGCTCTGCAGATCCATCAGCTCATTTAAGCTGGGATTTATGCTTCCCATAAGTGCCAGTCTGATGCAGAGGAGATGTGAAGGCCACCTGGCTGGAGGTGGTGGGGAAAAGACAGAAATGCATCTTGGAGCACTTGCGTGGCCCTGCATCAGCCCCCTCCACCTGGGCCCTGCTTCATTGTTCTTCACACCCACATTTCCCCCCTCTTTGCCCTTGTCCCCATCTGCATGAGCATCAGCTCTGCCAGGGACTCCTCAGCTCCACTCTCCCTCCAGATGCTCACCCAGACCACTTTGCTCCCTGCCCACCAAACCCCAAGGAGGCTCAAGCACCAGTTTGACCAGCTTAGGTTTGAACAGGTCCAGTCTCTGCCTGTCTCCACCAGGAATGATGTCCTGCACAATGACTGCATTACCTCTGGCACCTCCAGGGCCATGCACAGACTCTTCTTACTCTTTTTCTGCTGGTGGCAGTGACATGTCCCTTTGCCACAGGAGACTCCTGGATCTTAGGCACTGCAAACCCTAAAAATAACAGCTCCTGGAAGAACTGCCATCATCACAAAATTTCCGCCGTGTCTTGGTGTTCTCTGACCTTGTTTTTTCAAATGCAAGCAGTACATACTACATGATAATTTACTACATTAGCCTATGTATCAGTAGATATTCTCCATAAATTTAAATTTTGAAAAAGCTTTTAGTTTATTTCTGCAGAATAAAAGCCAGGGATTCACTGTATGGCAGTGGGGAGATGTCTAGCACTTTCCTCTGGTGCTCAAAGCTGGCAGGGGCAGCTCAGCTTCCTGCTGCACCCAAAGACCCTGTCTGTAGTGTGCATCTGAGCAAGATGTGGGACTTGCACAGAACAAGCCCTTATCAGGAGCGATTTAGGAGTGATAATGAAAGGAGAAGCCCTGATTGGCAGAGGGAACAAGGGGCTATTTCTGCCCTCTGAGGCTGAGCCCAAATCCAGCTGCAGGAGGTGTGGCCAGCTGTCTCTGAGCCAGGCTCGTCTCCAGCCCTAATGCTGGGTCAGCTCACCCTAACATGGGGTGCAACATCCCCTGGATGAGGATTGCAAGGCTGTGGGGAGATGTGAGGAGACCAGGGGGTCATGGGGTCCCACCTGCAGGGCCCTGCAGAGTCTGGGGGGTGAAATGACAGCAATGCTGCACCAATCCTGGTGATTTAACCCCAGCTTTGTGCTGGCACAGACTCTTCCTGCAGTCATTTCCTTCCCTTTCTTAGAGATGGGGGGGTGACTGCTGATATTTGGGCTACACACAAAATAACATGAGGGTTCTTTTTTTCTCCTGCAAATTCAATCAAGGTATTGCTCTGTGGTCAGAGCATGAACAAGCAAAGCTGTGACTGGGACTAACACTTGACTGGTGGCTGCCTGCACAGAAAGGGATTGTTGGAACACGTGGTCCTGTGGAGCAGAAGATTCCCCAGTGCCTGACACCAGGGCCTTGGTGGCCAAAAATAGCTGGGTCTGTCACAGGGAGGACAATATTCCTGGGAGGCTGTGGTCACACTTCAAGGGACAGTGTGTCACATAGTCAGAAACTCGTTTAGCATGCACTTCCCTGGGTTTCAGGAAAACTGCTTGTAAATAAATATCAAATAGTTTGCTTAGGAGAAGAGGACTTGGCTAAAAACCTGCTGTGTTGCTGCATGAGCATTTGGGAGTCCAGGGTCCTCACGGTGGGATAAGGGAGAGGATGTGTCCACTAACACTCTTTTAAAATAGACCAGTGTGTGAATGACAGAGCAATTTAAGGACTCCAGGCAATGCAGGACAGCAAACGTCTCTCAAAATATGGGATCTGTCCCCACACAAGTTATAACAGATGACAGCTTACTAAATATATCTGCAATGCCAAAACAAACAGCACTGCATTCCAAAGCAAGAGGTCACTGCAGTCTGTTTTCACACACCACTTCTGGTCTGCAAGAGACTTTGACCAGGAGGGCTGAAAGATGAAGCAGAGAGTGTGAGTGTGTGTATGTGAGGGTTTGCCAGGGAGATGGATTCCCATTTTGGCAAATGCCATTAGTTGTGCCTCCAAGGGTCAGTGTAGTATCTCATTATAATCCCTACCTCTCCCCTGTGAGCAAAACAGTCACAGTTACCACAAAATCTTATACAACACCAGCTTGACACAGATAAGGACTGAATGAATGAGACTTTCCAGCTAGAGATAAATTGGATAAATGTTGAAGGTAATGAAAAATTAATTGTATCTCCTACCTGAAGAACATTTAAAATATCATCTGCTTTTCAGGCTTGTGCATAAATACGCACAATTCTGCATCTTTAACTGAAATAAGTATTCAGCTCAGCTGTTTTTCTGCTAACAGCTCAACAGTTACTCTGTTAGTGATCATTACAATTATTTAGTGGTACTGAGATCTTACTAAGAGGTCTGAGCCCTCCTCTGAGACTATAGAAATCTGGAACCAAAATATATGCCCATTATTTATTCAATAATAAATTTTATAGCAAAGAAAACCCTTTTGTATGAAAATATCAGCCTAAGGGAGTGAGGAACCCACAACAAACTGAAATTTTTTAGAAACCATAAATATGATTCCCTCAGTCCTCCTTGCAAATCTCAGCCATCTAGTAATCAGTAAAGAAATAATCATTTTGGTAGGATTCCTACATGGCTCCCTGCACAGGTCTCATCCCAAATGTGAGCAATACATGGAGCAAGGCAGTGTTCAGGCAGGCTGATATTTGCCTGAGCTTTAATTCCCTTGCAGCAAAATCTTGAACTTGAATGCATGGAAAATTGCTGTTGATAATCTTATTTTCAGGAAAAAAAAATATGTACTTCAACCAGCATCTGGCAAGGTACAAGCCTTTAGCTTCTGACTTAGAAAAACCCTTGTGTGCATTTGCACTTTGCTGGCTGGTAAAGTTTCTGGAATTACATTTTTTCCTTTAAAATTCTGAAGACACAGTAGCAGCCTGAATTGCCCTTTTCTGTGTTATGTATCACTGCACAGTGGCACCAGGGCAGGAGGCATTTCATAGGCCATAAAACCAGAATGGGCTTAATCCTCTTCTCACAGTAGATTTACATTTGTGTGACTGTTAGTAAAGTTGGCAGTAAAGATGTTGACAGAGCTGAGGGCTGGCTGGGGCCCAAGGGCACTGAATTTTAAAGGTGGCAACTGGGATTACTAAATCCTGCTTCCAAAGAAGCCTTAGCCCCACTTCCTACCCTTGAGAGCTTTTTTGTTCTCCACTGAATCATGGTTGAAAATGGGCTGTAGCCACCCAAGATATGTCAGTGTGGCAGGGGAAGCAGAGGCAAAGCAAACTGCTGCTGCTTCAGAGCTGCTCAATGGAGCTTTGCCCTGACCATGGAGGGATGAGAAGGGTGCTTCATCCAGTATTTCCAAGTCCTGATGTGGTTTGTGCAGTCCTCAGCCCAGGTGTGTCCTAGAACTATCAATACCTGCAACTACAGAGAAAGTTTTTTTCTCATTGTTTCCTTTCCATTCTTGGAGGTGACACGGAAAGGAAAGGCTGTCAAGGGATTAAAACACTGCTCAAAGTGAAATTACTGCTGGTCTTGTCTAAGCCTCAGTGAAAGTGCTTCAGGGGTGAGAGAAGGCCAGCAAGAGGAAAATGCCCAAGCCCTTGCTTGCCTTCTGCTGCTCAGTTTTGTTTTACAAGCACCTGAGCTTGCAGCTGCCGTTGGAGCTCTTTACAAAGAAGCTGCTTTGTCCCACTGCTATTTCATCCATCCTGTGGCTTCCTGAATCCAGACCTGGCATTTGATCACTTACACTGCGTTTCTCAAGCTTCTGCTATGGTCAGCTGAGTTGTGTTTCTTGGCAGGTTTCTCTCACACAGCTTCTGAGAAATACAGCCAAAAGTGAGATGCCAAGCTGCTGGTGAGATACAGAGAGCGTGGGAGGCACCAGCCAGCCTTGGAGCACGAGGGCAAAGCTGACAAGACTGGTGTGGTCTTGATTGCAGGCTCATTACAGTGCTCTTATAAACACAAGGGCTGCAGCTGTGACAGTCCAAGGATAGAAGGAGTATTATTTTTTGTTAGACTGACTAATGTAAGTGAAAAAAGTAATTGGATAAATATTTGGGTTTAAGATAAGGGGATTCTGAATCCAAAACTTTGCCTGCATTTACTGATAAGGCCAGGTCAAGGTCTTAGGGGCTCTTAAAGGTCTGTAAAATCTTGACCTGATCTTATCAGGAGTCCAACAGACTCCTAAAACACAGTCTGCTAAACCCACTAAGCCAATCAGGAATGCAAGGCTTCAAGTGGGGTCCACAAAGGCACTTCAGTACCTGAAGCAGGACTTAGACAGGTCAGAGGTAAATACCCTCAGTAAATACCTGTCTTGGTTTGAAAAGACCGGTGTCTGCTAAGGAAGGCAGGAGCCTCTCTTGAAATGAAAATGTGAACACCCTCTCTCCGAATTATTATAATTTTGAAATTAAGGGGCTCTTAGGCAAAGATATAGGAATAGGAATAACAGTTCTTTACTAGGAAAATTAAAATAAAAATGCAGTAATACAAAACAACACTGACAGAGTCAGAATACACCCTGACACCCCGTGGGTCAGGGCGTTGGTAGCAGTCCCAATAAATGGTGGCTGCTCCTCCTGCAGTGACAGATGTGGATCTGCTGAAGCAGTGATCCTGTAGGGTGTAATTTTCCTCTGAAGGCCCAGTGGTGGTGTAGATGGGCCTGGTCTTCCTCTGGGAATCCAGTGGAAAGAAGCTCCCCTGGTGTTCCAAATCTCAGATGATATCCGGGTAGGAATGCTTGGCTCTGCATCTCCCAACGGGATGATGCAATTTCATCTGCCATGCAGTGACTCAATGGCCCATTAACAGAAGATATCTCCCTGGAGGGAGGATGGGCCATGGAAGAGATAAAGAAAAACTGCCTCACCTGCTTTTAACAGCTGGGCCATTAGCAGAGGATATCCCCTGGAGTTCTGAGGGATGGATCCTGGAAGAGATAAAGAACACTGACCCACCTTGGTATTAACAGATGATGATAGAATACATACATCTGGGTACATCTTGCATTGCAACCTAAGACAACCTGTGATCCAAAAAACCCCACTAAGATGGAATTGAGGGTTAGGGATGATCGCCTCTGAATTTTCAGGGTGAAACCTGAAGTTACATTTCTTTGTGTAACCAACCCTCCTCACCTGTAACTGAGAAGCTGGTGCACTTTGGGAGGTGGGAAAACAGAGTGGAAACCTTTATTCATGCACAATGCCTGCATTACAAATGGAGCAAAATGAGCCCTGCACAGTTCAGATGGGAGGTGCCTGTCCTCAGGAGACTAACCTGGGTTCTGTATGAGCAGAGTCCAGTGCCTTAGCTCTAAAAAATTTCAGAGTTCACACCAGCACTGTTTACTTTAAGACAGTAAACAACTTCCTAATGCAATCCAATATAGAAATATATAAGTGCATGGTTCTGGCTCCTGGATGCTGCCATAAGGTTCAGGTACTAATCCATAAGTGTAGAATTCTTCAGTTCATCCTGTTTTAGCCACAGGAACCACAATCCACAGGAAAAATCAAGGGAAAAAGAGAACTGAAGAAAAAGTGAGGATTTCTTCTTTGAGAAGTGCAGATTTTGCTAATTATGGACGTATTCCAGGAGATTTCCTACAGATTTGCTGTGACTTAAGTGTTATTAACCTATTTTTCTCTTTTGGAACTGTGCTCCTCTGTCCTAAAATTAGCTGGTGACCTAACAGAGCATTTAGGCACGGGCACCTTTAACCATCAAAGTGTTTCCACTGACTTCAGCAGAAGCACTGGGGTGTTGGAGGCAGCGTCGGCGCCCCGGCGATCTGCTGGAGCCGTCTTACATGCCAGGGACAGTGTCATACACAGAGCTTAGATTAAATGGGAGGGGAACAGGGAGCATTTCTAACATGATTACTGTCAGATTTCCTTTCATGTTTTCCAGAGGAAAATAGTATGCAAATGTTGCACGTGCCTGCATGGATTCAACCTTCCTTTCCTCTTTTTTGATCTCTCTAATTCTGACAAACAAGCTGGCCACGATTGCTGAAGGGAAACTCTCCCCAAGGTGTTGGGCCATGGGCATTTTTTGAGGGGCACAGTGGGTTTAGGCACACCCCTGTTCGCCTGCTTCTGGCTACACTTTCCCACTCCAGCACTCTTCCTCCAGTTGCACCTCAGTGGAGACAAGGTGAATTGTGTCTGGGAACTGAGCCAGGGTAAAAATAACAGAGGAGGGGTGGGTGCTGCTTTTTGTAAGCAGTTTCCTGGTCTGTTTGACAACACAACAGCACAAAGCGCTGCACCAGCACAACAGAGGGAGCAGAACCTGACTGGTCCATCAAATTGCTGCCACCAAAAATGGTGCCTGCAAAACTGCATCTGTATTTCCTTCATGTTGCTACACCAGCAGAGTTGAAGGTCCTTTGGAAAGTCCAAAGGTGAGTTTCTACTCTCATCCCTTCTTTCCCTTTTCCAATTCTCTCTCGTGCAAGGGATGGGGTGAGCAGAGAGCAGCTGGGCACAGAGGCTGATGTTTCTGGCACAGTGCTGATCTCTTGTTTCCTTGCTTAGTGTCCTGTTCCCAAGTCCAGCTTCTGCTGTGCATTCTTGTCCCTGTGCTAGATCCTGCTGCCCCCTCTGTCATGCTGACATACCTCTTTGTGTGTCCACACCACAACCAAACCCTGGGAGTAATCCAGATCAAAACAAAGTATTCTTCTTCAGGGCTAACTTTCATCTGGTTCCCGGCTCCAGCACGCACACCGTGCCAGCACGGCACAGGGGGCTGCACACAGGGGAAAGAGGAGCCAAAGGTTTGTCCTGGCAGACTGCAGAGCAAACATAACTCGGAGTGTCCAAACAAAATTAGTTTACACAGCCATCACAATCGTTCAGAGTTAACACTTTATCCAGATCGGGGCTGGGATTTGGGGACATTTGATCTCCCTCCAATGCTGGAATCTAGACATGCAAATTCTGCATTATGGAAGGAATGTCCTACCACAGAGGTCATGCTGTTGATCCCTGTGGGACCTTTGGACCATTCTTCCAATTACGATTGGAAAAGACTTCTGAGATCATTGAGTCCAACTAACACAGCACCACGACATTCACCACTAAACCAGGTCCCCAGGTGCCACATCCACATGCCTTTTGAACACTTCCAGGATGGAGATTCCACCACTTCACTGGGCATCCTGCTCCAATACCTCACAACCCTTTCAGTACAGAAATTTTTCCTAATATCCAATGTAAACTTCCCCTCGTGCAACTCAAGGCTGTTTCCTCTCGTCCTGTTGCTTGTTCCCTGGGAGCAGAGCCTGACCCCCACCTGGCTGCACCCTCCTGTCAGGGAGCTGTAGAGAGTGATAAGGTCTCCCAAGTCTCCTTTTCTCCAGGCTAAACACCCCCAGCTCCCTCAGCTGCTCCTCATCAGACTTGTGCTCCAGACCCTTCCCCAGCTCTGTTCCCTTCTCTGGGCACAGTCCAGCCCCTCAATGCCTTGCATGTAGTGAGGGGCCAAAACTGAACCCAGGATCTGAGGTGTGGCCTCACCAGTGCCCAGCTCAGGGGGACAATCACTGCCTGGATGCCTTGTACAAGAAACATTCAGCTCTGTGACTTGGCCATTCTGGGTGGTGTGGGAAGGTGGTGAGGCAAGAATCATTGCTGAACTGATCAGATCCTCTTTCAGGAGGGAATTTAACGGGAATTGTCAGGGCTCCTCATTCCCACTGCAGTTATATTCATCACTGCCTGACAGTGCTGCTCTGTGGGGCTTTTCCCCAGTGCTCTGTGCATCCATCCAGGCAGCTCATTTTGGACAGCCACAGACAGCAGGCAAGAGCCCTGCTCACACAACTTCCAGACCTTCACCTTCCACAAAGCCTGATCCATGTCAGCCACTTACTATCCTTGCTGGCAGCACCCATATACCTGTCAAAGGTGCTACAGTCTGAGCCCAGGACCTTAGCAGTTCCTAGCTGGAAGGCTCTGTGGAAAAAGAGATGAAAGCTTATTTTCAGAGTGTCAGTCTAAGTAATCAACAGCCTGAAGATCTGGATACAAAGTAGGCATATATGACTTAATTCTACCTTTGTGTCTTACACCTTTTTATGGAATTACTATTTAATCGTTCATGTTAAACCTGTCCAACAATACCATTTTGCTGAGCAACACTTAGTGTCATATCTTCAAAGTGCTTTACAAGCGAGTTATGAAATGTGCAATTTGAGTGAAAACAAGCACCTTGGGCTGGGACCTGTGCTGTGTTTGACACAGCCTGGCATGCCTGCAGTGCTCTGTATGCTGGGATGAGGAGTCCTGTGATTCATGGCAGGGTGAAGTCAGTGAGAAGAACATGGAGAGATAATGTGGGATGGCATTCTCCAAGGCATAAAAGATCAAGGCTCCATGAGACTTCTTCTGGTGAATTTCACAGCATGTGCAAGAGCCTCAAGTGATCAACAGGGGACTTGAAATAACTCTTCAAGTAACTGAGCTTGGTTTTGATATTGCATCTTCTCTCCTTCCTCTAGCACAAGACTGAAAACTGGCAGTCAAAAGTCATAAATCAGTCAGAAATGCTTGTTTCACTTAGAGGATGTGCATTACAGTAACCATAACACAAGAATTAGGAAACCACAGCATAGCCCAAAGGCCTTTGCCTTCAGCTGTGTCCATGGAGCACAGACAGCTGTGTCACTATACAAACACTAATTAATCCTCAATAAAACAAGTAAAAAAAGTAGACAAAGAGCCATCACAAGTTGGTTTGTTGCCAGGATGGCAACAAAGCATGAATTGGACCAGGTGTTTGCCAAGGCAGGGCAGTCAAGTCGTAGCCAGTTTCAACTGTTGCTTCTGCAAGTCAGTGCATTCTCAGGCTCCAGCTGAAATGACACTGAAAAAGGTGCAGGATTCACTTTTACCTGGAAAAGAAAAACTTCCTTGCAGAAAATTAGGCTCCAAATCTGGCAGAATTTCTTTAGGCAGATCTGTGGGTATAAAGAGAAGCTTGAGTAAGCAGGTACATTTGGTTTTGTAGCCTTCAAATACAGGACCTCACTCGCTTCCCTCTTTTAAGGTGGTTGATGTTTTACCAGCGCAGATTGAGGAGAAGCCCAATGTATTGACACTGGCAGGAAGTTGCTTTTGGAAAGTTACATTTCCTTTCAATAGCTGGCTGACCTCTGGGTGTGTAAAGCACAGCACAATCCCAATATTTGTATCTTCTCACTTTGTGAAGTCTACAGCCAAAATATATCCAGTATCAAACCGGACAAGGCTAAGGAATTCCTTCTTTTTCCTCCTCCACAAGCCCTCCTCTGAGTTCTAAAAAAAGACCCCCAACTTATGTTTACATAACTGACCCGCATCTGCCTCCCAGAGCTCTCGCTGGGCATGGCCAGCTGATGCTGTCCCTAAACTTGAGGAAAGTCTGAATCTGGAAGAGAGGGGAAGATGGGTCATACCTGGGGTCTGTGCCGTAGGTGAGGAGAGCTCAGCTTGGGGAGGGCTGTGGAGGCGGTGCAGAAACTGGAGAGGTCTCCAATGATCTTCTAAATTTGATTTAGGGGTTCTGCACATCTGCGACGAAGTATTTTATTTTTGTCTACGACCTGTAACCCCAAACCTTCCCAGACCAGAAAACGCTTCCTACAACACACATTTTCCTCCTTCCAGCACAAGTGCTTACTCTAAAGCACATGGACACAGAGCGCCTGTGGCCCTGCCCGGCCGTCCACGAGGGGCGGGATGAGCAGCGCCGTCCCGGTAAGCGCCGGGAGGGAAAACACCGGGAAGCCGCGCACGCCGAAGCCGCGCTGGTGAGGACGGGCGGGCGCCGGGGCCGTCCCTCCTCTCGNGGCCCGCCGGTGCCGCCGCCCCGCTCCGCTGCCCGCGCCTCCGCCGCGCCGGTACCTGCCGCTCTTTGTTCCCCGCCGCCGCCGCCTTTGTTCCCTCGGTGCCGGCTGCACCTTCGGCACCGCCCGCGCCCCCCGCGGGACATCGCTGCTCGGGGGGGCGCGGATGGAGAGACCGCGCTCCCGGGGCGCGTTCCCTCTACTCCCAGCGCTGCGAAAGCCGGGAAAAAGGGAAAAGCACCGCGGCGGGGCAGCGGCGGGAGTTCGCCGGGCTGCGCGGGGGGAGCGCGGCGGGCTCGGCCGGCGGCGGGAGCGGGCTTGGAGCAAGCTTGGAGCAAGCTCCCGCCCCCGCGGTCCTGCCCTGCCCTCCCCGAGCGGGGGCCGCGCTGCCGGAGGAGCTCCGGCCGGAGCCGGCTTGTCCCGAGGCGGTGGAGCACGCAGGGGGTGCGGGCAGGTGACCAACGCTTCCCCGGGGAGCCGTGGGTACCGCTGGGAACGTCGCTGTCCCTTGGGCTGTGTGTTTGGGAACTGCTGGTGCAAACTTACTCAAAGTTCTCGGGAAAAGGGAGCGCCTGCTTTTCTGGGAGGGCCGCAGGAGGCTCCGGCATCCTCGCTGCGCTGTTTTATTGCCGGGGCTGCTGCCCGCTGAGCACTCGCGCGCTCTGCGCTTCCCGCTGCACATGGGCCCTTTTCTCTTTCCCGCCTCGCTGCCAGCCTCCCTCCTGCCTTCCCTCCCTTCCTCCCGTCTTTCCAGAGCTCCTGGCAGCCGCCTGCTTCCTCTCGGGACAGTTGTTACGGATCTGTGTTATTCCAGCTCATGGGATGCCGCACGTGGGGCTTCCTGTGTGTAACTTGGTGCTGACTTCAGTGTCAGGTGCTCTGTGTGTGTGGATTTAA
Source organism: Dicaeum eximium (assembly GCA_013396995.1). NCBI lineage: Eukaryota > Metazoa > Chordata > Aves > Passeriformes > Dicaeidae > Dicaeum > Dicaeum eximium. The sequence goes on along the minus strand of VWZP01003316.1, from coordinate 1,490,421 downwards.
GGGCAGGCTCCTTGTCCTCCTTTCACCTCTAGAACTAAACCTGGGCTCAGTCCTATCCCTGTCACTCCAAAACAGAACCGTTCTTCTTCTCTATTTCTCCTGAGAGCTGCTGGAGGCATCCGGAAATAGAGCAGGTGCACCCTCCTCAAGTTACTCAGAATCTACAGAGAGAAAACTTTGAGCAAGTTTTAGGGTTTTTCGCAGCCTTTGTCGTATCTGGGACTGTGTGCTCGTCATGCCTCTGCTTTCCTCTTTCCCTGTGTCCTGCCTGTCCTCTCCCGCTCTTTCTGTCGTTCCTGGATTGTCCTCCCTCTCAGCTCGCAGGGTTATCTGCCCTTGCAGGACAGACGGACAAAGACCTAAGTGCCGTGCAGGGTCCTGCCTGGTTATTGTCACTGCTGGCCAAGTGAACAGAGCCGCAGCTTGGCGGGCACCTCTGTTTACATCTCTGCGTGAAATGCAATTCCTGCAGAAGGAACACGCGGCCGCTGGCGCCTGCTCAGCTGTGTCACGGTCTTGAGCCACTTCTGGGTGCCTTTATGGCTCTGAGAAGGGGCGCGGTGGCAGCTGTTAACTCTGCTCACAGGAACGGGATCCGCACACGGCCACCTCTCGCTGAAATCAGGGCAGCCTGAATAATTGATTTCCGAGGCAGAAAGGCAGCATGGCATAGCAAGGGAGGATGGGATGGGGTGGTGTGGGGTGAGCAGGAGGTGGCAGGGGAGAGGAAGCCCTGGCGTCTGCAGGCGGTGGCAGCGGGGATGAGTTGAAGAGAGAGGGATGGGTGGTGACGCTGGAATTTGGAGGTGAAACACCAGCAGTGACCACAATAAGGTGTCACCATGTACTGATGTGTGCCATGGCAGTGTTTGGGCCCCCCTCATGTGAAATGCTCTACGAACACGTATTCAGAAGGGTATAAATTAATGTTCGTTCTTCCCTTCTTCCTAGTGAATGGTAATGAATGATAATTCCCTTTTTATGTGAGTTTTCTATAGAAATGTATTAAAGTTCCTTTATTTAAGCAATTCCTTACAAATACCCTCAGGAAACTATGTTAAGTGCTGCTGATATCATAAGATTTAAGCATGGTGATTTAAGAGGGGCAAAGGAACTGTACTTTAATGCTCTTTGGGAGTTTCTTCCAACTCAGGATGTTATATGATTCTGGATATTCTAAGAAAGGAGCTAGTCTTCTATTAAATCTGACTAAAAGTTCAGTAAAGTAACTGAGAATTTTGTTAGTGTCAGTAGCACTTGACCAGTCCTGTAGTGTGCCAGCTATTTTTTAATTTATATGTCAGGCAAAGATTTTCAGCACAGACACAATGAAGTAATTCAAGGAGCGGCGTGCGTTGCTGGCTAATGATCTAATAGCTTGAAAATGCTTTATCTCCCTAGCTGCTAATTTTAAGTTTTATGGTGAAAGAGAAAGTAAGAAAAATCCCCCAACCAGTTACTGTTTCTTTCTTTGCAGTTTTTATCTGTGTGTTTTATGTTACTCCTCATGATATGTTTTTGGGAAAGATTGCATGCTTTGGGAGAAAATTGCATTGTTTTAGGGGAAGAATGGGCCACAGTTTAGCCCATTTATTGAGTTCATTATGCATGTTGTAAAACCCCTTTACTAGTAATTAGTCCATAAACAGTGAGTTCAGCTCTGCTAAGTTTCCTCAACATCTGAATGTAGAAAGGAACTAAAGAAAAGGTCCCAAAGCGGGTATGAAGAAGCCCAGCTTGGGAGATCAGGTATAAAGAGCCTCATTCATTTTGGTTTATCTGTAGTACAGGGATATGCCCTTACTCCATGAATCATCTCCTGACATCTGTTTGCAGCGCTGTTTTCTCAGCAACTGCAGCTCTGTTTTGGATCTGGGCTCTCAATGGCCGGGTTTGTGCCGAAAGATGCGGAGAGACAATCCCAGCACTTCCTAGTGAAGCTGTGCCTTTCAGCCCATTTAGCCAATTTATTTTCTTCCCTCAGGCACGATAAATACCGGTTTTAAAAGTCTACCAGCTGAGATGCTTTTTCTGTGTCGGTGCAGAGATGCTTATCTGTTGCTCACCACAACTGAAGTGTTTCCCCAACAGGATCTGGCAGCGTGGGAGAGGATGGCCATGGGCTGTGTCCTGGTGAAGGGATGAGCTGTGTGTGCACCACACTTGCTCTACCTTTCCTGCAGGTGTTTTTGAACTGTCATGGTACTTCTAGATGTGGGAGAGGACGTGGTCTTGAAGGAATGCTCCCAGTGATGGCAAGGACCCACTCCTAGCAACGTGCCTGTTTGAACAAGTAGCTGGATTAGGCAGTGGGATTATCCGCAATGTGGAGTGTGGAGCATGAGTAACGCTTTGGGATGGATCCATAAGCTGTGATTAAAGGGAAGGTGACATTCCATACACCTCTCACCTAGTCTTTCCTTGCTTGAATTTCACCCTGGACAGTTTGGGCGGGGAATTCCTGTAACTGAGGCAGAGGTGGCCATACAGACACTGGCAGAGCAGGTTGATCTGATTTTGCTATTTTTGCTCTCTAGAGGAGGGATCAAGACCTGCCTTGGGTCAGAGGGAGTTTTTTACTTCAGCTGGTGTGGATGAATTGGTCAGGAATGTAAATGTATGGGAGTACAAGTGGTATATCCATATTAAGGGACAGACAATATTCACCCCACTCTCTTTGTGCCAACATGCAGTTCCTGCAGGAGGAGCAAGAGTTTATACCTGCAGTAGAACCTACAGCTGCTGGACTATGAATCATAAAATAGTGTATGTTATCCCATAGGACATGAATTTGACTACCTTACCCTTCCTGGACTGACTTGTATCCTGCAGGGCATGAAGGGTGCCAGTAGCAAGTAGTCACTGTGAAGGATGAATGAATTTTGGCTTGGGATAATGCTGAGAGGGGAGAGAGCCCTCTTGTTTGGAGAATTTTCTTTGCAAAAGGAGATGGGAAGACTAAATACTATTGCTGAACATTGGCTAGCTTCCTGCCACCTTCATGGATCACACACAGCTCCTGGTGTTGGTGAAGGTACAGAGAAGACAACCTCTGTAGATCACCTAAATGACAGCACTCACAGCAGGAGATGGAAAAATCTGCCTCTGTGGAGATGCAGAGGGACCAGGACAGGGACAGAAGAGGGAGTGACGCTAAAACTTCTGTTTAGTCCAGCTGGTGTGCACAGCAGAAAGCTGTGTGAGGGAAAGCTGGTGTAGAACAGGCTGTTATCTCCCCACAGGAGGGGAAACGGGACAGAGCTTTGACTCCAGGCATGACTTTGGTCTCGTAGGGAGGCATGTTTGCTTTCTAACCTTCCTGCAGGCTGCTGATAACTCCCTGCACAATGCAGCTGCACAGATTGGCTCCAGAGGTTTTTAAGGAACTGCTGACCCTGGTACAAGCAATGTTTGTGACCAGGGATGAGGAAGAAGAGAAAAGAATGGCATTAGTTATCTGAGCGTTAAGACTTAGGCTGCAAGTTCTATCAAAGGAAATCACAATTAAGATGGAAGACACTTGTAATTATTTTTGTGGAAGTGTAGGGAGGAGGCAGAAATGTGGGGTTTGTGGGAAAAAGTTCTGCTTTCTGAATCTTCTGGGCTGTTGGCTGCCAGAAGAAAGACCAGGAGTTGTGAATGGTGGAGCAAAAGGGTTAAGCAGAGAGGGGAAGGAATACAGTGGGTACCCCTTGGCCTGTGACACACAGCCTGTGACATCCATCCATGAAGTGGTTGTAGAGATACTTGAGAAATTGATTCTGTTGAGTTTCCATTTGCGACCTCTGTGTTGTGTGGGTTTGTTTTGTTAATAACCACCTCAATGATGCAGGGAAAGGAATGAACACTGACTCACAAGAAGCATGTCCAGCTTCTTGGAGGCTCTTGAATTGTGAGCAATGTGCAGCTCTGCTTGTAGGAATATTCGGTGAAATATGCAAGTTCAGTAACTCAGTGAAATTCTTCTAGCAAAGCCAAGCCCGAGGTTGAAGGTGCTTGTGTATCATCTAGTTACAAGGTGTTTTTGGGGGGAGGGAAGCACAGAGCACTTGGAGGTTTTTCTCACTTCATGTAACCTGAGGGGATGCTGCTTTGTTTTCTTCCTTTCCCCCATCTGAAAAGACCGCAGTTCATCTTGCCAAACTATATAAGATAACTATCTGCACAAAAGACAGTTCTCCAGACTCCTTTCCTAGTCACTGGAGAGGAGCACATGCTTTTGAGCCATGATTCATCCATACTGAGTTGGACATCTAAAAATACATTGGACAAACTGCCCTAAAAGTGCCTGTTCCTCTCCATTGTTTCTGCTGAGCTCACACAAAGAGCACTTACAGAGGTACTGCTCCTGTGGCTGTTCCATGTCAGGAGAGCTGAATCTCAGCCAAAGTGTCTCATGTCCCAGCAGAATGTCTAGGAGGGCTCTGTGTCCTCATTTCCACCAGACTCAGTGTTGGTTATGCAGAGTAAGGCATTTGGCTTGACCTGAGGCTGAGGAGCAGACAGTAACATCCAGTTCAAATCCACCCTTCATCCCTGGTCAGTCCCTGGACTCACACAGGCTTTGGGCTGGACCCGACAACCTGCTGTAAGTAAGAGGCTGAAGGGTGTTGGGAAAGATGAAAGTTTGACAAGAAGGTCTCACAGGTATGTATGCTTGGCAGAAAGCTCTCTGAATGTAGAACCTGAGAACGGAATAGAGATGGAAGCAAGTTTTGATACAGAAGAATAATAGATGTCTAAATCAAGAATTGCTGAGCCAGTCATTAAGAAAGCAAAGGTTAAGTCGAGTTGGAAGGGGGTTTTTATGACTAGAGCAAGGGATATGTTGACCTCAGACAAAAAAGATGTTTTCACCAAGCAGAAATAGGTCTTAGGAGAAGCAGAAGGATACCATAGGCAAACAAACATGCTGGTGTGGCAAGTAGAAAAAAGGTGTAAGAATTTTCAGCTGCAAGAAAACGAAACAACAACTTTAAGCTTAAACTGTAGCATACTAACTCTTGTGATTGGATAGTAATGACCATAATATGGAGATGATAGTAGTCATGATAGGCTACAGGTAATAGTAAAGGTATTGTACATTATGCTGATGGGTTGTTACGTATTAAGATGCTCAGCAAAGAAAAAATATACAATGCATTGTAACCAGAACTAAAGTGACTTCAGGCTTGCCTATAGCTGTAGCTGGCAGCTGTGTGTGTGGCTCTGTCACCCACGACCCTTGACTGCTGTAACATCTTCTATACAACAAAGAGCATTTTGAAGAGCTGCCCACACCTCTGGTGTCAGGCTCTTCCAGAGGGGGATTTGCAGAGTGGAGTTTTCAAGGTTGCACATCAGGTCAGAGTGGCAGAAGTGGAAGCAGTGAGAATGCTGTGGGCTCCCAGGGCTGTGCTCCTTCCCCTGCCCGAGCTCCTGTAATCTGCTGCACTCCCAGGGGCAGCAGGTGCTGCCTCTCAGAGGTGGACAGCACCTGGTAGGTACTCACTTCATTTGGCTGGAGACCTTTTGCAGAATTACATAGGCTCATCCTCCTTTCCCTGTCCTTTCTTTTGCAAAAATCCATAGTTCAGGCACAATGCTGCTGAGGGTGAGCTGTGTGTGTGCTCTCAGTCACAAGCACCTAAACCTTGGGGTAAAAGTGGAGCAGTTCAGTCTTGTCGTGGCCCAGGACAGCAGATGTGGCTGTTCCCTGGTGGCTGGGTGATGTGTGGAAACTCTTTAAACAGACACATCCACAGTGTACAACAGACATACCTGAATGCAAACCTCAGGGAGCCACACCCTGGTCCTCTCTGAGATGTTGATTCCACCATTGTGTTATTTAGCAGTCTGGAAAAGAAACCAGCTCTTAAAGCAAAAACCTATTTGTGCTGGTAAACCAGGTAGGCTAAGGATAAAATTCCTCCAGTGTGGAGAGCTAGTTCACAGTAGAAAGAGTTCTTTTGCTAAATGAGCTAAATGCCGAGGGAGGGACTTTGCTGAAGAAATTTGCTTGTGTAGCAGAGATACGAAGCACAGGCAGGTACTGAGCGTTAAATGGATCCTGTGCATGTCTGATTCTAGACAAATACCAGACTGTTCTATCTTTCCTGATACCCGAGAAAGAATATGATAGCCATGAAATAGAAAGAATATGTTGTCTGAGCCAGAATTTGATTCCTGAAGTTCTTCTTAGGGGGTCTGTGGGTGAACTCCAGGAGGTGAAACAGATTGCAATTTGACCCCAGAGAGAACAACTGGGAAGAGGAGGGAAAGAGCAAATTATTAAGTAAGAGCTGGGAGAAAAGCCAGTCTCCAAAAATAAACTGAAGATCAATTCCAGGTATTTCCTGGCATTGTCATCCTGCTTCTTCAACTGCTCAGACAGTAACGAGTGGTTTCACAGTTAGCACGCTGGCAGGTTTAGGGTTGTTTGGTGGGTTTCTTTGTTTGTTTTTTTTTTTTTAACAAAGAGTGTATGATAAACTGTTTGCAGTGTTATTTCTTATGCAAAAGTGGGTGGAATGTTGGTGATGAAATACCCCTGGGATGGAGAAAGCAGAGCTTATTATTGTGAGAGGGAATCAAGAGCAGGACCGGCTTCGTTTTGGAGAAGTGAAAAATCTGGGTTTTCTTCCCAATTACATGTCCAGGTCACTTAGAAGTTCCTCAGGGGGTGGAAGTGGGTATCTGTGCAATTTAGTGTGAGCAAACAGTGTTCCTGCAGAACAATTGTGCCTTCCTGGTGCTGTAGGTAGCCTTGGAATGGCTTTACAAATAGTGTTGGTGAGTGAAGGCATCACCTTTGCAGAGCTCTGAACGTGTTTCTTCTTGCAAAAATTCTGCGAGAAGCCAGTCCAGGAGTTCACTGTACTGAAAACCAGTGTGTGGATTGTGAGGAAATTGAAACATATCCTGTTCCAGGGGCTTGTGTTGGTGATCACACGCCATCTCCCTGCTGGGGTTTCATTCTGGCTGGTGGCTCCAAGAGGTGTGTCCCTAAAAACTGAACTCCACGCCTCGGTGGGCTGGAGTTGGCTCGGCTGGGCTTGGCTCATGCCTTACCTCACCTGCTTGGCCCTGCCGTGCTGCCTGGCCCGGGACAGGATGGTGCAGCAGCTCTGCTTGCGCAACATGGCCTCTGGTGCTTGACTGGACTTGTCTGTAAGTAACTTCTGTGTCAGTAATGCTCGTGCCTTTCAGCGAGGGAGATGCACGGGGCTCACAGGCATCTGTCCTGGTTTGTCTGCGTTGTAAGAAGTCCTGATTCTCAAGGAAAGGAGCCTGGACACCCTGTGATTCAGAGTTGGATGGAAGACTGTTGTCACCCTGAGTGTGCAGAAGTGGAGTGCATGATATAAGTAAGGCATTCTTTAATCTGTGCTGTTTCTAATTTAGAGTACTTGGCTTTGCAATTGCACCTGTATTTTATTTTTTAAATTTTGTATAGCAAGAACAGTTTATTCTAGCAATTTACTGTGCAACACCAAGTTCTTTCTCCTGGGTTGTCTATGAGCCCTTTGGCTGTTTGGTCTTCTCTGGCATCAGCACTGGCAGGAGTAACAGAGTTTGGCCAGGTTTTCACTGCACACAGTTACTCCACAAGCTTGAAGTGATGATATAAATCAGAAATTCACATTTGTGGGTTTCTTCCTTTCCCCTAAAGCAGCTAATTCTTTAAAAGCAAAGGCAAAGATGCTTTATTTGTTTTAGGTGGTAAAGGAAAGTGCTTTTCTTAGTGGAGAGGTCCTGCACTGTCAGCGTGGGAGACGCCACTGTCGAGGGGCCCCTTTCTATGTGCAGAACCAGCACAGGCACGCGAGCATGCAGGCTGTGCTTGTAGGAAGGCTGCTCTGCCCACAGACCTTGAAGTACGTGGGACAGAAGGCATAAAACAAACAAACAAGACCCTGAACTAGCACTTTGAAGGGAATTTTCAGCTGGAAGAATTACAGGGACGTGAAAAACTCATTCTTTGGAGAGGCAGCCCGTCCAGGTCAGAGGAGAGGTGTGCTGGGGAAGCACAGTGGCTTGCATCCACTGCAGCCTTGATTGGACATGCTTGAGAGAGAAGCTGATGAATTCACAGCTGCCAGGCTAGGACCTATCATTTAAATTGTAATTTGCCCTTCAAATTTGGCAAGCTTCGTTTTCCATTTGCTTGACAAATCTCTCTTTTGTGTTTTCCTTCTGCTGGCGTAAAACGAGCGCTGCCGGAGAGAGCTACTTGCAGTGGATTCCTTTTCTCTGCCATATTTAGTGGTCACAACAAGTTTGTGATCCTTGCAGGAATACTGCCAAAGCAGATGTGTTTAGCTTGAGACATGCCCCTTCTCTTTTGGCTCCCAAATCCACGGTGCAGTTCACTTTTCTCCCCTTTCCCAGCCCTGTCAGCTGCTCTGTCTGCGAGGTCTGTTGTGCAAACATCGCTCTGCTGCTTCCAGGGATTCTGCTCAGTCAGAGCAAGTCCCTGCTTCAGTGGAAACTCCTGCATTCAGATTGCCACTATCCCTAGTGGCTTTCTCTTTTCCTAACTTCCGCAAAGAGCAGATTATTGCTCTTGAGGAAGGGCTTTCTGAGCAGTGTTATGATTTAATTTAGGAATTCCAGGCCTTTTATTGCTTAGGAGAGCTTCGCTCAACAGAATAATGTGTTTGTTAACCATCTGACTGTTTCCTTTATTTGGAGAAAAAGTGAATTGGAAGGCAGTGGGAAGGAAACATTTGTATTCCTTCAAAGGCAGAATATTACTAGGAGCCTGTTTGTCATTAATATCATGCCATTAATGTCAAGTAATTGTTACAGGGTGTAGTTGTTACATATTGCTGTTTTAAATACCTTTACCGTGTAAAGTGGTTCCAGTGTGCTTGTGAGTCTGTATTAAAACACTGACTTTCAGCTGCATTCCAAGGCAGGGAAGGAAACACTTGTAAATAAAAACAACAACTCATTGCGATGCTTCTTGCTTGGTTAGCGTGGGCAGTATTGTCCAGTTTGTTCCCATCAGGCATGAGAGCTGAAACTCTGATTGCAGGCCATTCCCGCCCCTTCCCGTCCCGTCCCTGCTGTACAGTCTGGCTGGGCCAGGAAGCCCAGGAGGGGCTGCAGGAGCGGAGCTGTGCGCGGCTCTGGGCTGGGAGCGGCACTGCCAAAGGTCAGGGCTCTGTCTGCGCCCTGGGCTGCCCTTTCCCCTTCCCACGGGAGGCCAGGCACAGCGTGGCTACTCCGTGCTGTGCCTGGCTACAGCCTGAGCCCGGCTAGCCGGGGCAAGAGGCCAGGCAGGGCTGTCTGTCGTGGGAAAGGCTTGGAGGAGTGAAATGACAGCCATCGTCATCTTGCTGCCTGCTTTCCTGGTTAAGCCGGCGCGTAGGAGGCGGTCGTGTTTGTGTGCTGGATGCAGTTCCCAGGTACAGCACGGATCTGGAGCCAGCCCGTGTTTCTCGTGTTGTTGTTGTGATAACCCTTCCCCACATCCCCGTTATCTGCGGGAAGCGGCCTTGGCGCTGCTCTGGCTGGCGGGGGAGTGTGAGACCAGCCCCTGCTCTGGAAGAGCTTTTCCATTCTGGTCTCACAAATGACATGGCTTTTTGGAGGTTATTGGAGGCTTCTGGGCATTGCACAGGTAATTTTGGGCTGGGGTGTGTTCATGGGTTTTGTGTTTTGGAGATTGAATTGTCATCCAAGCCCTTGAACGTGATGAAGTCACCATGGTGGTTTTGGCTTCTTGCATAGCAGTGGACCCTGGGGTGATCGAAGTGTGTGGCATCAGCCTCCTGGGCCTCCAGGCATTCAACATTCCTCTTTTTTACCTTAACAACCATGGTTTTAAGTCCTGAGCAGTTCTTCTGTTTATTAACAATTTGGAAAATCTTGGAAACCAGTTGAAAACTGAATTGTTTCTGCAAATTTAGTCAGTGTGCTTTGGCACTGCCTTCCCACTTGGGGACAGATATATGTGACATGGGCTTTTATTCTGAGGGCAAGTAATTGCATTGTGCTCCTCTATGGATCAACCTTTGTGACTGTGTGAACAAGGCTTAGCTCTGTTAATAAAAGCATTTCTCTGTGTGTGTGTTAACATCAGCATGGAGTTAGTGCAGTTTTCAAACTGTGTAATTGTACCAGGATGACTGATATATTACCACCCCCCCAAAAAAAGAAAAGGTCAGGAAAGACACTTAGCTAACAGTGTTTTAAAATTGATTAACACAATGAGAAGATCCATTGTGGTTCTGTAACAGGAAGTGTTACTGGTGTGTAAATCAAAGACAAACCAGCAACGTTTGCTGGCCTTAAAAATGGTGTGGCTTTTGTATACTCATATGCTTCTCCTGGCTGCTTTTCAAAAACTATAAATAGATCACTGGGAAGTCCCTGAATAACAAAAATGTACTGCTGCTGCTTGTCATAAATAAACTTATTAGACCTGCCTTGGTCTTGCAGCTCTTCTTTGGAGGAGTCCTTACTTGTCCACTCGGTTCCAGAGCATCAGGTCACATGAGACAAGATAATTTCTGTGGCAGTGGGGTGCAGCTTCTTGTCCTGCTCTGAATCTCCTCAAGATCTTATGTTCTCTGGGCTTGGTGTCTTGCAGATCTATCTAATGCTCTCTTGGCTTGGTTCTACCTGAGCAGAGTTGTTCAGTCTTTTCTAAGCTTTTCTCTTTTTGATTCCTCCGTCTCCAGCTATGAGAGCATAGGAGTACCCAAGGCCAGGCTTATTTCAGCTTCATCCCAGGCAGTGCAGAGTCTCTCTGATGCCACATGCACTAATACCACTTATTAAAAGACTGGCTGATACCCATCTGACTGCTGTTGGGTGTTAGGTAGGATCAGGAGGCTATAGCCTCTTTTCTGTATCACCTTCAAAGGGATGGAAACCTAATGGAAGCACTTTTCTTCCTCCAGGGAGGCACAGAGGGTATGTCACTATTGCATATTGGAAGATGACAAATAATTATTTTTCTGCTGGACATAGAGAACTTGTCAGTTCCTCAAGGTGGGAAGTCAGGGTAGGTCTGTTAATGATGCTGTCCTGATTTTTGCCATCTTGAGGAATCTGGCTTTGAAGGGAGGGGGATCAGCATTGTTTCTGTGTTATCACATTCCTGCTGTGAGCAGGATACAATCTGAGATGGCCCAGAAGAACAATGTTGGGAAGCGCTTTGAAGGTGGAAGAGATGAACTTCACTTTGGACTAGGATCTTAAAAAAATAAGAGTGTTTGAATGTAAAGGTGGTAGAAAATGCATCCTTTAAACAGACCTTTCTCCCCACCACTGAGTGAAAACATGGTGAAACTATTTACCATGGTAAGTGAAGTCTTGAGGAGAGAGCAGGACCATCAGACTGAAGTGCTGTGTGAACTTCTCAGGTTTAACAGCAGTGTGAGTACATTAGAAGTGATGGGAAAAGAAAATATTATAAAAGAGTGAAAACCAAACCAACTTGATGTGGGGTTTCCTGTGATAATTATTTGGGTCATGAGGTCAAGATTTGGATGCCAACGATTTGCCTTTAGGGAGACTCTGTCAAAATTACAGAAAGCTCACCAAAAAAAAAGGTGGCTCAGTAGCACTTTGCAGGGCTCAGGACTTGCACCTCTGAATGTTGCTTCTTTCTGAATCTAAAATAAACACATCTTTGTTAGTAGGCAAAAAGGAAAGTTGGTCAGCATTGTGGAGCTCTACTTCCTTTGGATTGGTTCACCAAAGATAAAAATCTGCCGTTTCTGTTCATGATGTTGGCTTGGCTCAGTGCATGAGTAATAATAATCTGTTGCTAGGAACAGACTTCAGTTTACATGGAGAGGCCTCTGCGGAGGGCAGGTCTTGGAGTCCCTGAGTGGGTCATAAATAATCAGTGGCACTTCAAAAGGAAGGAAAGTAAAAACAAGCGTTTGGAGATGCCGTGAAAAGATGTCTGCAATTCCTATTGCAACACCAATGGAAAGCGTGTTACCTACATAATTGGGAAAGTATGGGGCATGGATCTCCAAAGGTAAAACCAATGAAGCAGGGATTTACTAACAATGGGTTATAATGTTCAGCTACCTCTAGCTGGGCTTGTTTGCAAGGTATCTGCTGCTTTCAGCTTTAAGGAGTGCAAAACTGAGCTAATTTCATGGCATATGATTGTTCAGGATTGGCTCCTGGGGAGGGCTGTGAGGGAACATCTGTGCAGGGACGTGCGCAAGTTAGCTGTGAACTTGGGGGCTAAAAAGCTTCTTACCTGGGACAGTGTGGAAATCACAGCAACTAATTTGCCTTCCTTCCTAAATACTGTGCACAGCTGCTTTGTAGAGGTAGCTTTAAATTAATTGATGAAATACCCATTTTCTGTTTTAGCTGGTTTTTTTTTTTGAAGATGGCAGTGGTTTAACCATAAGGAGCATGCTGTGTAACTGCTGGGTTTTCCATGTGATGGAATCTTACCATCTGTGGTATTTGGAACAGCTGAAAGCCAAGGTTTGCAAACCACCCTGATCTGAACTAATGTTAAGGCTGTGAAATCCTTTCTAATGAATCCTCTAAATCCATCTGAAACTTTTTTCACCCTTTCTTCTGAGACAAGAATGTCCTTATAAAGACCCTGCTTAAGAAGAGCATCTCTTAGGTCTCATTAGGATTTAAGCCTCACTGGAGACAAGGTATTTAAATCAGTGTTGTCTATTCTTATGATAATGGAAGGCAATGCCTGGGTATGATTATTTTCAGGTTAGTTCCTTGAGATTTGCAGTCTGCTACTTGTTCTCTCTCGTCAGTGTGCCTATGTGTGTATGTTAATGGCCAGGATTTTCTGCAATCTGCTGGCTAATATCAACTGAATTTGGTAGAGGAAGGGAAATGACAGTAGAATTGATGTGATACAACTGTACTGATATAATTTCCACCAGTGTTTTTAGGTGCCCATTGTGGAAATAGCTGGAGAGGTAGGGGAAGAAGGGTTTGGTCTTAGGAGTGCCCTCATCACAGGGAAGGCTTTTGTTGATGGTTTAACCATTTGAACTGTGGATTGAGCCCAGGCCAAGAATTTGCCCCTTTGGACAGCACATTGGAAAGCTTTCTTCTCCATGAGGACATTGCTAATGGCACCTTTCTCGTATGACTTACCTGCATTGAAGAAAAGATGAGCTTGCACAAGAGCTCTGGTGCAACTCACATAAACTAATCCACAGGAAATGAATCCATTGGAAATAAGGTCCCAGTGTGCCTGAACTGCCTCTTTGTGATACTTCCTAGGCTGTCCCAAGGTGAAAGCAGTTAATGCTTTCCTACATGAGTGCTAGAGTCTCCAGAGAGAGGGAAAGACAAGGTCATTCCCTTCACCTTTGTTTTTATCCCCAGTGACAAAGTGTGGTTTTGAAAGCATTTGATTTATTTTCAGCACAGTGGGTATATCTTTCCTGGTTGTCCAGCATTTCTTGCAAGGGAAGGGATTGGTTTAGCTCTGCAGTTCATTGAGTTGTTACGAAACAAAATAACTGACTTAAATATGAAGTAGAAAAGATGATCCTTCCTATTGCCAATGAAAACCATTGCTGGTTGGTGGTTTTAGACTCTTCAGAGGCTGTAATGATATACTTATAGATGATGATGCTGTATTTGAATGAAATTTGGGGCAGAGAGCTGGGCAAAGCGGGCATATTGTCCCTGTATAATCCCTTCTCAGACAATCTGTGCCTTGTACCTTTTAAAGAAGACTAATCCTTGCAGGTGTGTCCTCCAAGGCTGTGTTTGTGTCTCCCCTTCAAAGCAGCTGTGGAGTCTTCTGTTGGGGCAGGGCAAAATGCATCTGCTGTGTTGGATGGTGAATTGAGGGTTTGAGAAAGCTTTAGCATAAATTTACCTGGTATTAGCTGTGTGTCTTCTTAACCTGCACTTTGAATTTATTGAGTGGATGTCTGTGTTTCAAGAAAAAATTTGAAAATTCCCCAGCCTTTTGGGAAGGAGGCCATAAATTGACTTTAAAAGAATATAAGAGCATATGCTTTTCTTTACTTATACGTGCTCTATGATCATGTGCTGTAATTTAAGTTAATTAATAAATTAAGTAACAATTAAAGTTTATTCCTGCTTTAGACCTTAATATACTTTTCTGCTTTGAAATCCTGGAAGCTTTATTAGCTTTAACTACTTTACTAACTAGAGATCTGAACTGAGATTGGGGTCCCATCACATGAAGTGCAGTGAAGCACATGAAAGGAGACATTATGTGCTGTGTTGTTGCTGTAGCTGGCAAGGGCTGGGGACAGAGGAGGAACAGTCACAGAAAGGTTAAAAATACATTTTGGGTTGTGTTGAAATGTCCATCACAGCTGTTCATGACTCTTGTGTACTTTCCTGCTATTACAATGGAATTTTAATGCCAAATCCTGCTCCTTTCCTCTGGATTGTGGTCCCAGTGACTCTAGCATCATGCAGGTTAGTTGAACATAAATTGGCTCTGCCCATGTCATCGTCTCAAATGTGGATGCTTTGAAGTTGAACAGATGTGTAGGTTTCCAGTGTTAGGGAGTTTTGTTTACATACTTCCCACTTGGGCCACTTGTCATCATCTTCAAGGTGGTGATCAAAAAACCAAATTCAAGACTTAGTCATACCCAAAAAAAATTAAGGCCACCTGATATTTAGTGTTTTCAGACTTTGGGTTTGTATTGCTTAAACTTGAGAGAAAAAAGAAGGGAATTTCCCAGGAAAGATTGCCTTGCCCTGGGCATAGGCAGTATACCTGTGAGCACTGGACTCTTGCTCAGCCATTGCCCATCCTCAGTTCCTGTAAGAGCCCAGTATTTATTATGGAATTCCAGTTTGGAAGGGACCTCAAGGACCATCCTGTCCAATATTTTGTGCTAAAAGCATGGTCCAGACAAGATGGCACAGCATCCTGCCCTGTTATGATGTCAAATCATAGCAGTGTCAATGTTGTGGAATCCACCACCACTTCTCTGGGGAGATTAATCCAAGGAGTGATTGTTCCATGAAAAATTTTCCTCTTGTGTTTAATCAAAACCTCCCTAGCAGTAACTTGTACCCACTACCCCTTGTGTTTTCCATGTGGCTCCTTGTAAAAAGGGAGTTTCCATCCTCTCTGCGGGCACCCTTCAAATACTGGAACATGGTAGTAAGGTCTCCCCTTAGCCTTCTTTTCTCAAGGCTCAGCAAAGCCAGTTTTCTCAGCCATTTCCCCACACAGGCCTCCCAGTCACCTTTGGGCTCTTCTTTCTCCAACCTGCCCACATAATATTTTGTACAGTGTGGTCCAAACTGCACCCAGTATTCCAGGTATCCTGAGAAGTGCTGAGCAGAGTGGGATGGTGACTTGTCTGTCTCTGCTGGTGATGCCCTTGTTTGTGCTGCCCAGCATTTTGTTGGCTTTCCTGGCTAATTTAGGTACCTTACGTGTCACCCTGATTTCAGCCTTCTGATGTTTTAATTTGTGTGCTAAAGTTTCTAAAGCTGTTTCTGTAAACACACAGATGTTTTCTTGTCTTTTTGTTTTTCATTCCTTTCTCTTGGGAGGAGAAAAGTTTGATGGACCTTTTCATTGACCAGTGTGGTTGGAGAGGTGGTGACCTCATTCTCCAATCCACAGTCATCCCCAAAACTCTGTATAATACAAAAATCAAAATAAAGCTTCCTTCTTTTTCGCCCTTTCCCCAGCTGGAGTTTGCTGTGTCTCTGTGATCCGTGTCACACTTTATTGTAACACTTATGATTTCCATCATAACCTCAAGGCTTGGCTTGTTTATATCATCATGTTCTTGTGCTGGCCAAAGATCAAATCAGTCCTTTTCCTCCTATTTCTGCTTGCTAAGCAAGCCAGACTCTTGTAAAATATGGGTTTTTTTGATTATCCAGATGGGTTTGACCTTCACCTGTCCCAGCTAGAACTCTCCTTGCTCAGATCTGGTGCCTTGAGTTGCAGTTGTTGGTGACTTGCAGAAGTGCTTCAGCCATATCAGCTGATTCCTATTTCTCTGTAAATCCAGACACTTTGTTTTGTTGCCTTTTTTTTTTTTTCTGTCTGGCCTTTGCTTGTCATCAGTAAAGTGGTGTCCCATGGCGGGGGGGTTGGACTGGTGGTCCCTTCCAGCCCAAAGCATGCTGTGATTCTAAATGTGGGCAGTAACCCCTGGTCTCATGTAGGTGCTGTGAATGTGAACTGGTTGATGTTTGTGAAGTGTTCAGATGCTGGGGTGGTGAGTGGCACAGAAAATCTTGTGAGGGACTCAATAATCCTGTCATCAGAGCAGCTCTTGGATGAAGCACAAGGACACAGATTCTTCAGGGTGAGGAAAGTAAAATATTGAAGAGCTCTTCGTGAAATGCGTGTTCTCCTTTCTGCTCAGTGAAGGAGACAGAGAGAGTGAGGAAAAATAGTACAGAGTGGAGTAAACAAAGGCTGCCTCATGATTCATGTGCACAAGGGAATGGATGTAAGAATTTCTCTGGCATTCCCTAATGTTGTATTTCCTGACTCATCTATTCACGCCCTTTATTTTGACATATACTTGGTGGATGAGTTATTAATATATGGTGTGGAAATCCTACTGCTTCTGGTGAACAGGTTACAGTTGTGTAGGTAACAAAGCTTCTTTAATAGTGAGCCCATAATTAATTTTCATTGTAATTTATTTTTAAATTTGTTTAACTTCTGTGTTCTTGATAAAAATAAGCCTCTATCTTAAGCATCCAGTTCTTCCTACAGTGGCAAATTGAACAATACTGCAGAACAAGGAACACTTGCAGTTTCTTAAGGAAGATAGAGCATATTGTTTTCTAAAGTTACATTAGGCATAGGGGAGGTATCCAGGGAGAGGAAAATGGAGGAGTTGGAAAAAGAAATTCCTTCATGGGGGTTGAGGATTAACAAAGGTACCAGACAGACAGCAGTTGTGTTGATTCTCGTATGATAACTGCTGCTTTTTAATTTCATCTTAATCTTTGCAGATTCTGCCTGAATTGTTTCCATTCTGTAACAATTATCCAGGCAGGAAGGGAGAACTGAGACGTCCAAGGATTAAAAAAATGGGGTTTGGCAGCTACCACTCTGCAGAAGGCACTGTGAGCTTTTGTCACCTTGGCTTTCCCAAAGAAAGCAACAGTGTTTGAATTTTCCTAATCCTGGTGCTTTTGTTTTCATGGCAAGACCACTGGAATCCTGGTTTGTATTGTGGAGTGCTGCTGGCCACTGTTAGAAAGCAGTCAAAGGACCAAAGCTTGGGTTCCTGCAGTAGAAACAGTCACTTTATTCTGTATAAACTGGGGGAACAGCTGACCAAGGGAAGAAAACCCAAACCAAAAGGTGTATCTTGGTGCAACATCATCACTGAATATCATCAATAGTTATGTAAAACTGTACTGATTTTCTTCTTTTTTTAAAATATAATTTCAGTTTGGAAATTGATTAAAGAATCTCCATAGAATTCAATATGGCATCACAGCAGTCATCTGCATCAACAGAGGAGCAGGCTTCCTCTGAGATTGATGATCTCCATCTAACGCTGCAAGGTAAGTTACTGAAGTTTTCTGTGCCTTTTTAATTTAGATTTTTGTCAAAAATCTGTGTCTGTGTGTACAAGTTGAAAGGAATTCTGAGAAACCTGTTTAAACTGAGGTTATGGTAAGTGTAGTTAGTTCATGTCTGGGCTTCTTTGCAGATGTTTCTGTGTTTCAGGGGAGAGGCTTCAGCAGGGAAATGATCTTGTCGTACTTTCTTGTGATATTTTCAGATCAGTTGCCTTTTTTGGTACTGATGTGCTCACTGGTTCTTAGGCTTTGTTACTCAGAATACATGTTGCTGTAAAGTGTTTGGAAAGGAACCACCAGCATGAAAACAAGCCAGTTCATTAGTTGCTGTTTTCAGCTTGCTGACAATTAGGTGGTTGCATTGAGCTGTCTTAATGAAGCTACTGATTACACTACTATTTTATTTGTTTTTCTGTTCTTAACTACTATATCCCCTGCAAATGGGAATCATTTTTGTGGCTTCTAAACAAATTTCTCGTGGGTCAAGTCTTTGGTTCTTACTTGTAATGTGTTATAACTTGTTAAGGAAGCACACAGTGGTGATTTTTAATTATTTCAGTTTAGTGGCATTTACCTGGACAGTTAAATGATGATGAGTGAATTTGACCTGGCCTCTCAGAACTTTTGGGTTTTCCTTACATGTTGAATTTCCTTCTATCAGAATTTTCTGTGAAGGTTGGCTTTGCTGTGAACATATTCATGGAGGCTATCAGGGAGGCTAGTCCATGCAGCAGGACTAGCCCTGCTGAAAATCTTGGTTTTGGTGTGTTCAGAGCCTGGTTATCCTAGAACGGATGGACTAACTCCTGTTTCCACAGAGCCATTTCCTTTTAACTCCCTTACAATGAAATTTCTACAGTGCTTGGTGGAGAGCAAATATGTTGAAAACAGATGGTGCAAAAGAATATTCTGCCAAGTCACTTCTGTGATGCGTATTTGCACTAATGCTGTCGCTGAAGCCATGTGTTTTGAGGAGTGAGTGTTAATACCGGTCCAAAGCCAAGTGTCTTTAATGGGGAATTTTCAGGAGAACAGTCAGAAACTTGTAGCAGACAGGAGCTAGTCTGACTTTTGCACCAAGCACAGCTTGTCAGACACACATTTGTTGTGCCAGTCAAACTCAGCCTTGGGTAGAAAGGCTGAGATGGCTGTTGTTGTGAAACAGATTTGGAAAACACTCTTCAGCTTGAAGGCAGATTTGAAGTCATGCCATTTTTAGGACAGGGTTTTACTTTCAAATTCTTTTTTTTCCCCCTCAAATGTCAGGTTGGTGTTTGTGTTGAATAACAATTGAGTTTTTTGGTCAATATCTCATTGAAGAAGCCTTGCTTAGTAAAATTGAAATGACTGTTTCTGTGCTGTAATAAATGGAGCTCTCATAGTATGCTGAAATGAACACACTGCAAATCTTGTGCCCAAGCTATCTGTGCCTGGCTGTTATTAAACATCCAGAGATATCCCTTAGAAGTGACATGAGCAATTTTTTGTAATGATTGAAGACACAACAAATGGTACTGACACATTTTGTGTGTGGAGCTGTGGCGCTGCAGCGTCTGCTCAGGGTCAAACAAGCAAATGGCAATACAGCTGTGAGGAAGCACCAAAGGCACACTGATGTGACATATAGGGACCATTAGCAGCTCTGGTCACAGGTCTGTGGTAGCAAAGGTCAAATAAGAAGAATAGGGTCACTCAAGGAAACAGGTTTTTCCATTAATAGGAATCTTGAGATGAGATTTGCGCTGCAGCCGACAATATTGATTGCTTTAAATCTTCAGGTCCACCTGGGGAAGTGTTAGAGAAATTTCAGATTCAAGGAGTAGTTGCTTATAACTATCAGAAAAGCAGCTTACATTTTGTGTGACTGCTGGATGGACTTGTGGACTGATGGGTGTAAAACTTGCTATGATCTCTCCTTTTTCAAATTGCTGGGGTATAGCTTCAAAGAATATGTCCAGCATTGTATAATACACAGCGTGACAGGAGATGTGATTAAAGGAAAAAGCAGGAGTGAGATCTAGTCTGGATGTAGTCTAGATATATTTTAATCTACTTTTTAATTCTTTGTGATCCAACCTTCCATTATTCCTGAAAGGCATCCCATGGGAATAGAGTACTTGTCTAGTCTGGTTAATTAGGGCAAGATCAACTCAATGTGTCAGTTGGTTTGGTCATATAACTTTGCAAAGTTTATTCCTAAAAAATGTAACATAATCATTAGCTGTATTTTTTTTTTCCTTCCCTACCATGTGTTGGTAGTTTATATTACGTATGTTTGATTGTTATTTAAGTTACAGTCTTCTGTGAGGATGGCACTTTTGGGAAGAAAAAGAAGGAAAAGAGAGGGAAAGAACAATCTCCTTTAAGTAATTAATGGAGAATTTACTACTTAGCAGTCCTAATTATTATATAATTCATAATTATTTATGGCTAGTTGGTTAATAGTGTAAAAGCTTGTTAGTGGGTTTTTAGGTAGAAGAGTGTTCAAGAGTGAACATTCACTTCCCTTAATAGTGTTTGATACAGAAATTCACTGGAAAATAGACAATAATGTAACTTTGTTCTCAGCGCATCTTTCTTGTCAGCTAATTACTTTAAGGAGACTTAATGAAGCTTGAAAAACATGAAGAAAATAGGTGAAGAAATGAAAGCAGTATGTTTTCTAATCCCCAGGCATTTTCAAATGGTAAAGCTAGTCACAAAATCATGAGGCTGAAGCAAAAAGATGCAAGAATATAAACCCTTATATATGGATCTTTTCAGATTTATTTATTGCTCTTTAACCTTTTCCAGTTTTCAAGCTGATATTCAGATGAGTGTAATAGTTACCCCTTCCTCTCTGCCAAGAAAATGGAAATTGCTATGAAAATGCATGATGTCAGGAATTGGCAGTCTTCTTGTATTTTCTTTTTTCCCTTCCCTCTGTCCCAGATGTTATAATAAAATTTAATCAGATTAAGGTCAACATGATCTGGGCCCTTTCCTTCAGCACGTCTCTGCTTCTTCGCAATTTTCTGATGCAGCACAACTTACAGTAGCTGCAGAATTGCTTTGTTGCAATCCTAGCACAGCCATGTAAAAGTGCAAGTGCCAAGCCTGGAGCTGGACCTATTATGGCCATCTCCAGTGGGAGAACACTTAAGGGGAAGGGTTTCTCCTGCCAGGCCATCTGCAAACATTTTGGTGAACAGAGGATGCTTGACAGGGAGATGCTTCGTTGCACTATGGGCCATGTTTGAAACCTAAAGTCACTTTTGGTGTAGGATGGAGCAGGCAGGAGCTCAGGGCTTGGCTGGCAATGAGCACGGGAGGAATCCAGCAGGAGCCCTGTCCTGTGTCTCCTCCTCCTGGGTTTCCCTCCCATCCCTGCATCGTGGGCTGGCCCCAGAGACAGCTCCAGCCTGCTGCTCGTCCTTCTGTGAATTGAGGAGGCACAGCCAACATCCAAAACTGCCTTTGGCTACTTGAGATGAGGAGGCATGTCACCTGCTTGGTAAGAGAAGGTGCTGCTCCCTGGCCGTGCTTTGGGAGCTGTTGGAGATGGAGCCAGGCTGTGCTGCTGAGCAGGAGCGCGGGATTGCAGCGAGGGCAATGTGCGGCTGCTGCAGGAACCCTGCAGGGTTTGTGGCACTCTGGAATGGATTATTTTTTGCCTTTGGAATGTAGATCTCTTTACCTGTCGGAGGATTCAACCTCGATTTTCTGTCCCATGCACAAATCCTTCCCCTGCCTTCCCTGGGATAGCAAACATAGCCTGTGTGTGGTGCTTGCCACCCAGCCTGTACAGAACTGTTTTCCCTTTCCTTTTCATGCTTGCTGAGCTAATTCAAACACAAGAGTGTGTTTTAGCTCTTGGAGTCTGGGACGTGTACTTACTCTTGCACTGTTTAATTAACTGCAGGGGTCCTAATTTTTGGCTCCACTTATTAATCTGTGTGTGTTACTATTTATTACTGTAACCCAAAGCATGGTAATATAGGAATGTGGTTGCTAAAGCTGGAGAGTGTTTTTGAAGAGAACTGTTTTTGAAAAGAGTTCAGTGATAAAAAATGAAGGATACTATTTTCAAGCAATCATGTCTAATCCTTTATGAATGATTTCTCTTCAAGTGAAATTGAAAATACGGAGATGTGTATGGATAGGTTTTGTTGTGTACCTTGTAGTAGATTGTACTCAGCTCTGACTAAAGGGATATTTCTTTTTGAGACCCTCTTAATTCATCCAGAGGTCAGGTAAATTAATAATTTTTACCCAGCTTTTTTTTGTTTTAAGTGTATATCTCATCTAATGGGGCCATTTGCTTATTGCAGCTACACTTTTTTTTTTTTCCCTTTATCAGAACGATTTAAAAAAATCCATAAAACATTTATTACAATTTTACAAAGGTGACTTTTACAAAAAGCTCTCATAGGAGTTGTACAGAAATTTATTCTTGGTTTATGCTGCCTGGGTAAGGAGCTGCTCTGCAGTTCCCGTAACTGCACAGCTTCGTGGCATGTGACAGGGCTGGTGGCACTGGAGAGGCAAATGACACATGACACTGCCTTGAAAAAATTCAGTCGTGGGTATTTTTGTCTGCTTCACACGCCTAACATAAAAAATAGATTGTATCATTGCATGGAAGTGTTCCCTGCTAGGTAAATTTCAATTTGTTAAATGCATTATCTGGTGCATAGCTGGTTAAAAACTGGAATTAAAGTGCCAAAGGAGTGGATGGCTCCTGAGGCACCTGTGAGGTCACTGCAGTCAGATCCCTGTTTCACTGCTCATTTCCTTTAAAATGTTAGAAAAGCCACTTGAACATTTATCTTTAAAAGTATGTTGATATCTAAATGATGTGACTTGGTACCTTTTAAGAATTGAATCTCAACCTGCCTGTGCCCCTGAGTACTAAACATCACTTTGTGGTGGCAGTAAAGACAGTGGTGATTCAGAGCAGGGCTGCTCCAGCATCCTGACAAGGAGAACAGCAAAAGGGTTTAAGAGAGCCAGGAGGGTACAGCTTGGTGTGAACACACTTCCTGAGGTAGCAGCACTTTTGGTAAACTGGGCAATTGGCTTTCAAAAGGAAAAGGAGGTTGAAAGGAGTAGTGCAGAAAGTTTCCACTTGCTTCACTGATGTGGTAGTTGTGACTTAGTTAATATTTATGTAATATTTGGATTTGGAAAGACCCATTCCTCCTGGAGAGGTATTTGCCCCATCTTCAGTGGGTTTTGGGGAAACTTCTCAATCTTGACAAAGAATTCTGTGTTTGTTTTTAATTGCTTAACACCATGTTGCTGAACATAAATGCTGGAAATAACTCTTTTCCCTGCTTTCCTGTCTGCAGAACATAAAACTGTTGCTGGGTGGAAGGGAAGGGACTTTACAAAGGGCTTGGGGGTTAATTGCTCACTCTCTCTCTGGATTGGCAAATACTTAATCGTTCTTCTGATGGCTCCAATCATTTAGAGAATGTACTTGCTTGGTGTATTAGTTCATACCAGCAGTGCTGTCTTGAAGGAGCTCTCCTGGTTATCCCTGCTTCCCATCCTTTGGTTCATTCTGCTGTGCTGTCAGGGAGTGTGGAAATGGTTATTTTGAGTGAAACTGAAGTAAGGAAGGTGCTGTGGCTGTCTGTGGGCATTGGGGCTGTAATTAGCCCAGCACAACCTCTGTCCCTGCACACTTGGTGGATACACTGTGTTGTGAGCAGCAGCTTTCTTGATCTGTTCCTGATGAGCTCCCTGCACACTGCTGTAGATGTAGCCTCAGCTGACCTCAGTGGTGAAAGGAAGATACAAAAATATCATACACAAGAGGTAATTCCTCCTGGTGAAACAGATGAGAAGATGACTGACAGGCTTGTGCTCATTAAAGTGATTCCTTAATTTTTTTTTTAAAGAAGCCATACAGTTGTAAATTGTTCCCTGGCAGTGATACACAATTTGTTGTGATAGAAGAAATCCTCTTCACTGTTTGGTGACAGTGTCTGATGAGTGTGGATGGACAGGCTACATCTGTTCTCTCATGATTTGCTTCCCCCAGTTCCCTGCTGAAGGAGGAGATGATGCTTTCCTTGGAGCCTCCACCTCAGGAAGGGAGGCATGAAAGGCAGAAGGGGAGAGTAGACTAATTTTAAGTCTTGTTTTTTCTGCATCACGGTTTAAGGAAGGCTGAGAGTGAAACAGTGGCTGGCAGTGCTGCTGCTCTCCTCTCCCTCCTGGGAGGATTCAGCACTCACGTGGTCCCTGCCGTGTCCCTGTGCTCCTAATAATCAGTCTGGTTTGTAGCACTTGTTGGTAGCTCATTACTGAATAAAACAGTCATTGTCCAGCAGTGTGTATTGATTTTTGGCTATCCTACATGACACATTGCTTGTATGTGTTATTCCTCCCTAAAGAGATGTTAACACAGGGTGAAATGTGACAGATTTTGGGTATTTTCAGATTACCAGGTTCTTATTCTGTTTTCTCAGATACACTTTTTAGCTTAGTGAGTTTTGACCCAAAGTAAAGAGGATGATCAGGGTTTGGGTTTTTTACAGTTTTTTATTCTAGGTCAGTGACAGTATAAAAACTAGGGCAAGAGAAAACCAAGGTCAGTCAGAGTCTTACAAAAAAGCCTAACAAAGAATCCATTCACCCTCATAAAAATATAAATCTGTATTAATTAACCACGTGGTAGAGATAAGAATTGGAGAGCTTCATTAAACCATTAGTGCCTCTGAGCAGCAGCAGTGGAGGGGGAGCTGGGAGGGAAAACACATTTAGCCTGAAAATTGCAATACAACTGCCTGCCACGGTGCCAGGAGCACATCTGTGCTGAGTGTGTGTGGCGTGGAAACCCTGACTGCTGCACTACAAGCTGGGGGAATACTGGCAAGCATGGAGTTCTGTTATTAACTCAGGAGGAGATTCT
This sequence comes from Dicaeum eximium, assembly GCA_013396995.1. Taxonomy (NCBI): domain Eukaryota; kingdom Metazoa; phylum Chordata; class Aves; order Passeriformes; family Dicaeidae; genus Dicaeum; species Dicaeum eximium. Next base: position 1,466,006 of record VWZP01003316.1, on the reverse strand, counting down.
ATTATTAATATTTGTTTGGGTAGGAAGAAAAGGCACGTTGCAGCGGAGGCAGCAGCTGCTTGGAAGGCAGCCCAGTGAGTTGTGTTAGGTGGCTTGTGGAGGGTTTAGGGTGCTCTTACGTGTTTGCAGTGCAAGAAACACCTTGTACTTTCATCATGTGAGACATTTGCCTGAGAGCTGCCCACGTGAATCAACACTTGCAGTATCTGGCCCCTGTTGCATAATGAAGCATTTTAATATAGATGCCAGCCAAAACAAGGCCAAGCGTCTCATCCTGACCATCTGTAACCAGCCCCAAATGCACGTTCCTCAAATCAGCAGCAGTAGTGTGTGTTTGGCAAGAGCTGCAGCTGCAGGAGTCACTGGCGTCAGGCAGAGCAGTCAATATTTGCTCTCTCTCCCTTTTCGAATGCTGGCAATGCCAGCCTTGCCTGCCGATAAAATTGAGCGCAGCGACTCAATAATTGCTCGTTGGGTAATTGGAATGGCTCCCACGTGGTGTTCAGCTGAAGGGTGTGGTTGGCTCCTGTGCTAACATGAAGCCACTGTCTCCACGCTATTTCTGTCCTCCCTGTGAGCGTTGTTTGCCCTGTGTGCCATGTGCGCGCTGAATTTTCTGTTTTCCCAACAAAACCCCGTTTTGTTGTGTCGTTTTTGTCCATTAAGATTGCCCTTATCTTACTGTTTGAGAACAATCTTTGTGGTGCTTAGAAGGAATCCTAAACCAATCCAGCAGGCAGGGGAAGCTGCCTGCTTCATGCCCCGACAGGACGGTGGTGTTGCACATCAGTGCAGGGCTGTTGAAGGACGCCTTCACTACAGGATGCAAAGCAGGGCTTGATGCAGGTAATGTGAATGTTTTTGCTGCTGCTCACCCACCCAGTGAGGCAGAAGGCAGCCTGTGAGGTGAGGAGCAGGAGCCTGGGTTATCCTCAAGTGAATTTCTGTGTTTTGTGAGGTGAAGGAGCTCCGCAGAAACTCCTTTGGTCTGTGTTGGATCATGAAAGGGCCCCACGACTGAGGTTAGTGGTTGCAAATTCCCAGAGTTTAGTAAAGTGTGGGACATTTTCCTGTGAGTGGCATGTTCACTTTCATGGGCAGAACAGTCAACTTTTTTTTTCCCCTAGGGGCTTGGTATTTTTGGTATCCTTCATCCTGCCCAGCTTACCAAAACATACATATCTATTGCTGAGAAGTCTTGCACTTGCCTTACAATGTCAAAGCTTGCCTTGAATTAATCTTTCGAGCAAGAACATGCTTTCAGAGGCAGAAGAGATGGTCTGTTCCTACCCTATCTCCCAGATTTGTTTCTCCATGCAAGCCTTTTCTGGGAAGCCAGCCCCAACGCTTGCAGTCAAGGCTGCTATGGAGAAGGAGATAAAAAAGGAGTTTGTGTTCAGGCTGGCTCTCACGAGCCTTTGGGATTGCTGCTGGTGGCAGATGTGAGTCCATCATCTCAGGGGCCAGCACTTCTGTTTGTCACCTGAGACCTGTGTTCAGACTTCCAGCCCCTAGGGATGTGTGGGTGTTGGAATCCAGGGCACAGAGAATGTCTCTCTGCCTGTTTTAGGAAGTCCTGACCCTCAGCAGAACATTGCTTTTAACCTTTGTCCCTGGAAAAAATTACCAAGGCTTTGGGATGAGTTGGAGTCCACAGGTGTGAATTAGATAGTAGTATGAAATAGTAGTAGTTTATCACAGGGTGAAGAATTTAGGGTTTTAGGATTTTAATATGAGAGTAAATAGGAGACCAGATGGGGGATTTTGGGTGTTGTCTCATCTCCTTTTTGACTCTCTTCAGGTCAATTTTCTGTAGTATTGGTGGCACAAAATTACTGGTTGGAGAAAGCAGTGGTATGGGGGTTATGTGAATAGATTAATAGAAGTTATTGGTAGAAAAGTAGAAACAAAGTGTGTGTTAGAAGGTAATTGGACTAGATAGCTTTAAAAAGACCTTGGATTTGGGTGTTCGGGATCCATTTTGTGCCTTGCTTCTTGTACGCCAAGTCTGGTGTGCAGACAGTGCTGAACTTAAGAGAAAAATAAACAACAGCCTGAAGTCCAAGAAATCAACAGTCCTGCTTGTTTTTCATCCTTGGCTCAGAACTCACAGGGGAACCCCATCCAAAGGTGAGTTCCCACTCTGGGGAGTTCCCACTCTTGCTGGGTCCACCTAAAGCCTGGCATGTCGGTGTTGTGGTGCATCTTGGAAATGGAGTGGTTTTTTTGGGAGGGAGCATGGGCTGGGAAGTCAGGAATACACTTCCCCTGACAGGGCTGGGGCTGGGGAGCTGCTCTGGTCCAGCTCTGCTGCTCACCCTCTGCTTCACCTTCTGGGGGAACTGGACTTTGCTCCATCTCTGCTGCCCACAGGCAGGTGTGAGGAGCTGTTCAAATAATCTGGTTTTTGAAGCATGGGCTTTAGCAGCTCCCTGTCTCCCTGCACAGCTGTCGGTGGTTGCTCACTGTGTGGCACCATGAGGGCCCTGGGGGCAGAACTGCATCTCTGTGTCACTGGGTCATGCTTTGAGTCCCATTTCACTGTTTTCTGCTGCAGCACAAGTTCAAGCACTTCCTTCTTCCTCTTGCCTGTATTAACACCCTGTGTGCTCATTTTTGGCTGTGATGCCTTATCAAGGCTGACCTAGAACAGAGGCTAGTCTGAGTTAAAGTAGATATTTATTAAAAGGCCTCAATGGATACACCTGGGGCAGCACAAGAGCCCTGCCAGGGCTGCACCCAAGATGAGCCCAAAATGGTCACAAAAAATGGATGACCAGTCACGAGGTCTTTCACTTTTATAAATTCTGGTCCATTAGCATATTGGAGTTAATTCTCCAATTATAGCTTTAGGTTATGAAGTCCCAT
>VWZP01003316.1:1219962-1463006 GCA_013396995.1 Dicaeum eximium | reverse complement strand
TACTCTGTGAAGAGAGCTTACCATCCCTTAATATGAAGCTCAGAACTACACACTAAAGCAGCACAGAATCTGAAAAATATAAAAGCAGAAACCTGAGGTGACAGCCTGATTTTCAGCCTTCTGATGTTTTAATTTTTGTGATAAAGTTTCTCACGAGGTTTTCTGTAAACACACAGATGTTTTCCTAACTGTCTTTTTGTTTTTCATTCCTTTCTCCTGGGAGGAGAAAGGTTTGATGGACCTTTTCATTGACCAGTGTGGTTGGAGAGGTGGTGACCTCATTCTCCAACCCACAGTCACCCCCAAAACTCTATATAATATGAAAATCAAAATAAATCTTCCTTCTTTTTCGCCTTTTCCCCAGCTGGAGTTTGCTGTGTCTCTGTGATCTGTGTCATGCTCTATTGTGACTATATCAGCTGGATTAATAATTTGTACAGCCCATTGGAAAGGATGCTGGTAGAGGCTGTATTTCCCCATGACAGCCTCACAACTCTCTCCAGCCCTTTAGTTAGCAAAGATTTCTTGTGTAGCTTCACCTACAGATGTGCATTTATCACCTATCTCCACCCTGCATCCAACTTAATGCAGGGCTTTTCCCGAATTCCAGGATGTATCTTATACTGATGATGGTCCTGAGTCCTTGAAGGGACATTTAGGGACAGACAGAGCTATTGCAGACACATTTCTCTGTAGAATTATGTGTTGACACCGCTCTTTGTATTTACTGATCTTCTGAGAAAACCTTCATTAGTGATTCTCTGTATCCTGTAGGTTATTCTTGATGGCTGTAGAGGTCTTTGCAGTACCAACTCAGCAAGCAAGAAAATATCAGCTACAAAACAAGAGTTGAGAAAAACTGATATTAAATCGTAACTTAATATCTGGAAGAACAGACCTTGGGTTTGAGGTGGATGCCATGTGTCTTTTTGAGAAAGAGGAAGAAAACCTGATTTTTTTTCCATTAACTTTGTTTTCTTTTTTGTTTTTATTTTCCAGTCCAGCGAGAGTTTACACAGAAGAAGACCTTCACTAGTTGGATAAATTCAATATTGGCAAAGGTAAATGGGGGCTCTTTAGCAAAGACATGCCTTTATGGTTAGAGATTAAATTTTTTAGGAACAAACAAAATTAGTACAAGTTTCTTTAGGCACTGGATGGGAAAAGTAGCCCTGAGAAGCATTTGTTTAGTAAGTGCAACAGCCCTGTATGGGGGGATATCCAAGGATGTTTGTGTGAGGTGGTTTGTGTGTAGATGTCACTCTCCTTACTCATGTGGTAAAACTTGTGGTGGATTGAGGCACATGTCTCAGGGTTTTACAAGTTTCTGAGTTTACAATTGGTTTTACTGGGATTAGGTAAGTGTTATTCTATTATGCAATGCAAGAACATGAGTTTAATGAGATGACCTGAGTGACTGGTAAGTATTAAGACAAACCACATAGGAGTGGAGGTGCTCTTTAAGCTCTCAGGAAACAGCTCCTGCAGCATGTGCTGCTGGGGCTCTGGCTTGCTTAGGTAAAAAAAAGAATATACATAATTTTGTTTCGGTCCCTCCTTGAGCAGAAGCTGCTGAGCTTATGATAAGTTTGTGTTGTGTGGGTGAAAAGAGGTTTAGTTATGCAGCTCTATACTCAAATTTGTATTTAATATTGAGTAAGTTCTCAAAATATGAATTAACTGTCCTGTTTAGCTTTCCCTTTCTCAACTTTTTTTCCTTTTGCCCCAGAATTCCTTGAAAAAATCTGAGTGCTTGAAAGTGAGGCCTAAAATTACCCTTATAAAACACAGAGGCAGGACAAGAGGGAGGGAATAAGACACAAACATAGTAATGGGTTAGAAGAAGCAGGATGTGACTGTTTAGATGCAGGATTTTTATTGCAGCTTAATGAAAAAAGTAAAGGATGCTAAATATTATTTAACAGCAGAGTAATCTGTGATGTTTTGTAGTGTGTTGAATTCAAAATGACAAAGTATTGGAATTTATCTTGCAGCATACCCCTCCTTACGTTGTCTCAGACCTCTATACAGACATACAGCAAGGACATTTGCTTCTGGATCTGTTGGAAGTGCTTTCAGGTCAACATCTGGTAAGACAGAGTAATAAAAATATTATCTCAATCCTTTGTCAAGTCCAGCAAAGATTTCTGGATATGCTTAAGTGCAACCATATGAATCATCCCACTGGAGTCATAAGCATTAGCTTCAAGTAACTTATTTTCATACCATTGACTCTGAAACACACTGAAGTAAGTTGATCCAAAGTAATTTATGAATTTTTGCAGGACTTTCCTTATCAAAATATAGAGTAAAATTAATTTTTACAGTTGAGGATGTAACCTGTTTTTTTTTTTTTTCTTTACAGCCACGGGAAAAAGGATTTAATACCTTCCAATGTAGAAGTAATATAGAAAATGCTTTGACATTTTTAAAGAGCAGATCAGTGAGTATTAACTTCAAAATTCACAACTAAAGCCAGTTTAGCTGGTGGAACATTTTCTTTGTTAACAATGATCCCTTTTTTTCCTCTTTAGCTGAAGCTCATAAATATTCATGTAGCTGACATTATTGAAGGAAAACCTTCCATTGTGCTTGGCCTAATCTGGACCATTATATTTCATTTCCATGTAAGTATTTCAGTGATGTAAGAGAGTTTTAGTAGAGGGGGGGAAAGGCACAAAAATGTGTTGGCTTACATGATTGCTAAATAAGATGAGTTAGTACTGAACAAAAGATTACTTTGTGACATGTGGAAGTGACAGCTCAAGGAGGAGATGCACCAGTGCAGGGCTGGCAGTGATGAACAGTATCTAGCTGCAAATGGTAGGAAGGAAAGATACTGAGATTTTTTTTTTGAAGTAACCAGTTAAAAAATGGGCTAAACTTTGCTTGTCTAAGGTCTGTAATGATTAAGCTCCAAAAAGAGCAGATAGTGTGAAGTGGCTCATCCATCTCTCTCAGAGGCAGCCCCAGTCCTCAGTGCTGACTGTGCTTACAATGTACAATTCTTGTATTGTTTTTTTTTAGTACTAGCACCTGAAATAGCACGAAGGCTGTCAAAGTCATGTTTCTTATACAATAAGAGTGTGCACCTTGCATGGCATGAGGTTATGGGGGGGTGTGAAGGCACAGGGCCTGGATTTAATCAACGTGTAGGGCTGCAGTGAATGCTGGAGCCCAGCTGGCTTCTAGGGAGAACCCAGCAGTGAAATAATGTAGGTGCACTAACTGGTGACTGGGCTCAGGAGAACACTAAGAAACAAAGTTTTCTAGCAGTATTTAGCCCATGTTTTTCATGGTAGAGGTACTTTGATGCCAAGAGTCTTGTGTTGCTCATGGCCTGTGCAATTACCTTTTTGCCTAAACCAAGCTTCTCTAAAAAATAGAGATCTCTGAGGTCTATCAGGTAGGTTTTCCTGCACTCTGAGTGAGCAGGCAAACTCTGAGTATGCCTAGTACATGTCACTCCTGACAGCAGAAAACACAATGCCATGGGCTGCTGCCACTGGTTAGAGTAGAAATTGAGTGAGAAGGTCCCTTGATGACATTGCTGGTACCCACAGCTTCACACAGAAGTTTTTGGGTGAATGTATCCTGCCAAAAAATTGCCTGAAGATAGGAATTCAGCATGAGGTAGTTCAGATTGTGCAGATTAAAAAGCCTGGTTTGATTTTGGGGGACAGGGCTACTGTTACAGCTGTGGTTGAGTCCTGTCTAATTCTCTGTGGTGTTCTGCCAGTGATGCCTTGGTAATCTCTCACTGAAGCCTCATTAAGTCTCCATCTTCTCTGACAGATTGAAGAACTGGCCAGGACACTTGCCTGTACCTACAATCAGCCTTCACCTGATTGTTCAAGTGCAGTTGACTCCTCTCCAAAGGCAAGCAGATCAGCTAAGAAAAGTGCTAAAATTAAGGAACGGTGGAAGATGTCTGCTACAAAGGCTCTTTTGTTGTGGGCAAAAGAGCAGTGCTCACTGTAAGTTCCATCCAAGACTTATAATTAGCATACTGCACTTTGTATTACTGCTTTCCTCTAAATGTGGTGATATTTCCCCTGTTTTTTAAGATTGCTTAGTGACAGCTTAGCAGAAAATCCTTTAACTTTCACTTGTGGTTACCAGTACTTTCAGCATCAGTCAGGCCCCAAATGTTTTGACATGAGCCCTTTAAATATAATAAAGCAAAGCTCATCTTACTAATTAAACACAACAGTGTAATCTGAGTTTGGCTATTCTTTTTTTAGGGGCTGCTGTGTGATAAGTCTAGTGGAATGTTTACATGATTTACTTGTTTTAATCCTCATGGTTCGCATTGATTCACAAAGTTTCAAGGATTTTTTAATATTTTTTAATGGAAAATGTAGGATTTCTATGATTCCCACAACTCATGATTTTCTGTCAAAACACTTCATGATTCCAAAGAAGGATGCTAATCATGGTAGTCCTTGTCCCTAATTCTAACAAGATATTTCCTTATACTTGATGTACAGATAGCACTGCTGCTTTTGGGGGGGTGTTCACAGCACACGATCCAGAGCAGATACAGATGTTTACATTTTCTTCAAGGGCTGCTGCTTCACTCCAGGATCTTCCAAATATGCTTTACAGTAATGTCAGCTCTTTCTCCTCATGTCTTTGGGTTGTTCTGTTTTCTAATAAAATCCTGCTAATATTCCATGTTATTAGTGGGAGATAAAGGCCCTCATCAGCACATCAGACACTTTCTGCCAGGGGAATGGCACTGAGGTTTGCCTTCTAGCTGTGTTTTATCAGAAGATTAATTGGCACATGAAAACCATGCCCATGTAATCTTCCTCTTTCTTTTGCCTCCTTTTCAGCAATATTGCTGTCTGGTTTGCAGTATTATTTCTGAACTGTCATTATGGTGAAATATTTTGTTACCAGTGAATTCTCTGGTTTTTGGTAAAGAAACAAATCTTGTAAGACTTGGCCCATTGTTTTTGGCCCATGATCACCTGAAACCCTACATCTGTTCCAGGCTGTAACATACTCATAAGATACAGGCTGTTTTTGGAAAGTTGTCCCAGAATTCTCTGTGGCCTGCGTGGCTGGGCACCTCACAGCACTGTTCAGGCTGTGAACATTAATAAAGTGCAACTTAAAGATCCTAAGCTAATTAAGAGAAAAATAAATACTTTTTCCTGCACTAATACATAGCTTTTAAGATTTGGATTTTCGAAAATTGCAGTTCTTGGTGTCCTTACAGACAAAAACATGTTTTGCAGTGCTTTTTTTGTTGTTTTTCCACCCCACAGAATGCATAGATGTTGAGCATAAAGATGATATTTAGCATTATCTTCAGAATGCAGTAGAAGACAAAAAGGAATAGTCATCTTGTAAAAACAGTGTAAAGATAAGTAATTGCTGTGATTGGTAGTACTGACTGTGTTGTTGTCTGACTTGTGCAGGAGTTCACTGGCAAGGTGCTTTTGGACTTGGTTCATACTCCATTTTACTGAATTTATATTCAATTTCTAAATTTGTATTTAAATCCTGTTTCTTCAGATGTCCTAACATTTTGTTTCCACTCATTTCTGGGATAGGCATGGCTCTGTCAATGTCACTGATTTCAAGTCCAGCTGGCGAAGTGGACTGGCTTTTTTAGCCATCATCCAAACCTTGAGGCCAGGTCTGGTTGATCTGGAGAAGGCAAAAGCCAGAAGCAATAAAGAAAACCTGAAAGAGGCTTTCAGAATTGCAGAACTGGAGCTGAATATCCCACGGCTTCTGGAGCCTGAAGGTGAATGATCAGCTTTTTAAAAGTCTTTGTTATTAAGAGTGAGAGTAGTGTGATCTGTAAGACTGTGCTTAAGTTTGAAATAGAATGTTGATGTTTGTAATGCTGAAACCTGAGGTTCTTTATTTTAGAACATCAGCTGTACTTAGGGACTGTAGGATTTTTGAATTGGCAACAATTTCAGGAGCAGGATGCAGAAGAAAGGATACAAAACTTTCCTGTTCATGGGAGAAACTTTTTCGTTTCTTAATGATGTTCTATTAAAATATTCCCAAGGAACAAAATGTTCATTACATATTAATTTCTGTCAATGGCATGTTAAGTGAGCTGTTGCAAAATAAACATGTTTATGGTAATGTGTTTTAATAACTGCAGCATAGTGTGTAATTATGTGATCAGGCCTAGAAGGCTGCATAATTATGTAAATGGTGTATTGGCTCTTGTAGATGTTGACATTGTGAATCCAGATGAAAAATCAATCATGACTTATGTGGCTCAGTTTTTGCAATACTCCAAGAATCTGCCTGAGTCTGAAGAAGACATGCAGGTATGTTGTGTGGGTTATCACTGAGGCATTTTCAAATGAATGTGCCTTCTTTGCCCAGTTTGTGTCTGAGTCAGTAACACAGAGCAGATCCTCTGATTCTGCTACTGACAGGACTGAATTGGCTTGAACCTTCTGATGCTCCTGTGTGGTAGGAAAAAACTCCATGTTACAGATTTTTGATTGATCATCCAGGCAGAATTGCTGTGCACGTTGTTTTGTTTTCATTTAACTATTACAGAGGACATTTTCCAGCTTGGTTGTCTTCATGTGTGCTCTGAAATTTATGTGAACATTGGAGGAGAGCCTGACAGATTTGCAGATGCACAGAACAACCAACTTTAAATTTAGTAGATGACATGTAAAGTGGACAGAAGTTACCTCTGACAGATAACACTGACCAGAAACCCACATTTTCTGTTCTCTATATTCTCTTAGGAGAGTTTAATTGGTTATTCACATACTGATAATTCCCTTCCATTAAAACTGCAGTCAGGTCTTTTTTTTTATGTCTTCATATATCCAGGTGCCAGGTTTAAAACTTTATCCCTGCATTGTAATAGTGCCTGACTCAAAATTGATCAGGGTCCCCAGGAATTATCTGTTTTTCAGTAGCTTTGAATGGACTTTATCATATGCTCAATGAGTGTTGTTTTATGGCACAATGTAAATTAAAGACAATGCCTGCAAAATGGAAAAATGAAATTTCTGCTCTAATTACCAGGAGAAAGTAAGGGAAGCCATGGACTGGTTGGCTGCACAGGAGAAGAAGTTAGCAAAGCTGCTGGTGGAAACAGAGAATGAAACACATTACCAGAAGTACAAAGTAAGTAGCATTTTCATGTTTAGAAGCTTCTGTGAAAAGAATCTGTCTGTGAATGTTTTTAATATTTTTCATCTTCATTGCCTGAAGTGTTAAATAACCTTTTAAAGAAAACTTGGAAATGTGATGATGAAATTCTTAAATCCCTCATATGACTGAATGAAAGGTAGTGTAAAATTCTCTCTGTTATGAAAAAGAGATATGCTATTTTATTTCTGAGCAGAGTTGTTGGAAAGAGTAAAGTAGTGTCTTAATTAATTGATGTAGTTGAAGACCTGGACATGATTCAAGCACGTAAGCCCTTCACAAGTGAAGAGAGTAACTTCACTTGAGTTACTTTTGCTATTTCTGTGCTAATTACAGCAGTAGGTTTTACCCAGCTAATGTTGTAGAGGAGTAGTTGAATTGCTGGGTTAGGTTGTGCTGAAGCAAAATTTCCTTTGGCTTATATTGTAGTCAGAGTTTGTAATAAAGTGGCCCATGGGGAACTGTGAGAGGAGGAATTTTCCCTTTCCCTTGCTGGGAGCGGAGAGCTGTGCTCTGACTGCACTGACATTATGTTAAATACAGACTTAGGGAATGGCACCTATAATTTCAGACCCAAATACTGCCTGGAGACAAGAATGCCTCTTGCTGTCTTGCCTTTGCATGCATCACACCCTTTGAAGTTAATGGAACTCATACCAGGGTGTTCAAAGGCAAGACTTGGCTCCGTGAGCTCCCATCTGACGTCTCTGTGAATTACTCTCCATTTTATCCCTAGGAAATGATGTCATTTATGGAAACATTTAACCAAGAGAAAATCCCCTTTCTGCCTGTGTTGTCATCACAAAGAGGTGAAGCTGAGCTGGGTGAAGGCCAGCAGCAGATGAGGGAAGAATGGGATGAAGTGATCTCTCAGGTCAGAGGCGTTTCTCACTCACCCCATTACCAGCATGAGCATGTGGGATGGATGGAGAAGTCCAAGTCTACCCCAGGAACTCACACTGGGAAAAGTGGGGGGGTGATGCTTTATTTGGAATGACAAAAGAGGTTTGACCCTGAACCTGAAGTCCAGACAGTCTGAGTGGCATTCAGTGCCCAAGAGGAGGCAGAAGGTCACTTTTTGTGTGTTACCCTTGTGCCTCCTGAGCCTCAAGACTGAAACATCTCTGGAAGATACTCTGCATCTGTTATCTTGGAGCACTCTTCTGATCAAAGTTTTTGGCCTGTTTATGCTTAAAAGGTTATTTTGGGACACAGTTATGGCTCAGAGCACAGATACTGATCTATTGGGGCCTGGTTGGTCAGTGCTTTGCAGTGGGGTTGGCTGTGTTGGCTCAGATTAGGATGTGTAGGGCCATGCTGGTAATTGCTATTTTTGGAAGGGATGTTCCCCTGTCAGCCCCATGACAGAAAGCTGTTAATTTTGTTTCCCCCACTGTTTTTGCAATTAGTTCAATATAAATTTTCCTGTTTCTGGGCCTTGAGATGGTCAGCAAAGGACAGGAATGCCAAATTCTCTGTGCTGTTGCAGGAGGTTATGGGCTGGGTGCAACCCTGGGTTTGAGGAAAACAGAGCTGATTTTAGCTGACTTCACTGGAAGCTCTTTTTTGTGTACAGTGGCAGGCATGAGGGAGTGGGTTCCTGGGATGTCTCAAGCACCAGCTTATGCAGCTTATATCAGCATCTTGGAGATGGGGAAGAAAATAATAGTGAGGGATTTAATCCACTTGTTTTCCTTTTAAAGATTAACGAATGGAAAACAAAGCTGGACCAGATGTTGCCCTCCCCTCTGGATAGCATTGAGGCTTGGCTCCAGGAGGTGGAACGTCTGCAGGCAGAAGATTTGCCTGATTTGCAGGACCCCTTCAAAGCAATGCCTGTCTTCAGAGAAATAATTGTAATATTTAAGGTATGCTGATCACAAAGGAAATTCTCCTTCAGTTTGACCCAGCAAAGCACTTGTTATGGAATTGCTGTTTGATATTTTGGGAAGTGGTGTGCATATGTTTGTCTTCTGAAGATGAAAAGCTCTTCTGAACATACCTTTGAAGAATTATGAATTTAATTAAATAACTGCATTGGCCTATGAGTCAGGTTTCAGACTTCACTGGAGTGAGATTAAATTTGAGTGCTGCCTGAATGAGTAAATTATACTATTCTTTTTTATGTGGTTCCTGCAACTTGTTTGTTTGTTAATTAATAACACAGGGTAATTGCATCTTTATCTTTAAATCTATGCTTAATGCATATCTATTCAGAATAGCACTTGAGGTTACATTCCAGGGAGTTCAAGAAGTTGGTGTGTTTAAAGTTAAATAGTTCAAGAAGATTGTGTGTTTAAAGTTAAATATTTGCTGAATCACTCCATAGTTCCATTCAAGGCAAGGATATTTTGATACCCTCGTACCATGCAAGTTATTTATTCTGATCTTCAAATATTTGCACAGATAATGGTTTAAACATCCTTTTGAGTCTGGAAGTTCTGAAAGAGTATATGTATTGCTGCCTAGCTGGTGATCATAATGTCATACCTGAGTTTTTTATAAACAAGTTTGCTGTTTTTGTGACATTGTCCTTAAAGAGAATTTGAAGGAATGGGCAGTGAAGGTTCTTGCAAGTGGCTTAATAACACCACTCTTGTGTACTGTTTCTAGTCAGTTCCTGACATAAGAGATGGCTTTTTAACTGGTAACAGCTTTATCAGTCTTCAGCCATTTGATCTAAGATTTTTGTCGTGCAACCTAAGTACTTAAAATATTTTTAAGAGTAAGATAGAGAGACTGATGTAATTTCTTCAGGCATTTGTTTTTTCCCATTAAACATATAGATAAAATCATGGCATTCCTTCAGAAGAAGAAACACATTAATGCTTAATTTCTGATTAATCCACTTTTCTTGATGGGAAGACATCGTGCTGAGAATTTTTTCCCATTTTATTATGTCATGTGTAGGGATTATATTGGCAAGGTGGTACCTTATAATGCAAATTTTACTTAAGATCTAGGAAGTTACCAACCACTGCTCATAACTGTCTGACTGATACAATGTTAAGACTACAAAATCCAGTGTTAAAAATCTGCACTATTTTTGTGGTTGAGGGCTGTCTCAGGATTTAGCCATTTCCATTAACATGCTTTGTGGCAGATTTTATAACACAGAAATGAACTTGTAGCTTTTTTTTAATATGCCACTGAGAAATAGGTTTATCTTCTGTGCAATGCATTTTATGTTTTATTTTCAAGTAGGGAATTTGGTGCTGAGACACATGCCTGTGAAATATTCCCCAGTCATGGGACACTGGCCATTGAATGGTTAATTTGATGCCCTGTCAGCCTGGTGTTAAACACAAATTTATTGAGCAGTCAAATGAACTATGGAGCAGGTGACATAGATTTATTCAACAGGTTTTGCTGTCAGTCTTTGCTAAGGGATAACAAAGAACAGTTTAATACCCTGAAGCTGATACAATGATGCTTTTTTCTTCTAAAGATGATAGTGAAAGTGCAGGAAAAACTGAGTAGTGTAAGGTCTGTGATCCTAATATTTAAGTAGATGCACAGTGGTAAGAGAAATCAGGTAGTATTGCACTAAATATGCACTTCAGAAGGTGTTGAGGTAAATACTTTTATTGCACTTTCATGGGTAAAGACACTGGGAGATTGTCTTGTGCTGACTGGTTCTTAATAGCAGTTTTCCTAACAGCAGGTGAGTTGGAGATTCCCAAATGAAATACTTTAGATCAGAATGAATGGCTTACTATGTCTTGTTTTCCCCAGGGCTTGATGGATTGTTTTGATTCTCACTTGGACACCCTTCAGTCATTTAAGAATGAAGATGAGAAGAATATGCCACTAGTCTTGCCTGAAAAATTAGAGGAAATGAAAAGAAGGTTGTGATGCTCAAATTTCCTCTACTTCATGTTGTATTCTAGCTCTGCTATTGACTTGCTCTGCTGTTCTGAGCAAAGCACATAATTTATCCATGCCTTGTAAAAGAAGAGCATTTCTGACCTAAACACAGGCTGACTGTCAAGTGCAGCAGGCAGGGATCTCTCATTGGTCCAGTGAATGTTTAATTATGTGTACAGAGTGGAGCTCATTAACAGGACCTTTTCAGGTGCCCTTTGCTAGTGGGGATAGGAAACAACCACTAGGGATAGGAAACTTGAATATTTTCAATGTAAAAATTCCCTGGTGATGGGGATTCTCTAAACTTTTATTTCCACCATTAAAAATCACTGTGGTCTATAGCTTGTACTACCCCAAATATCTGTTGGATATTTTAAAAAATGACCAGTGAATCTGTATCCACAACCTGAGGTGCTTTGACACATAGGTGGCAGATGCCCTATTTTTGGGCATTTAAAGTTTTTCATACATTGAGCAGACAACTCAATTGTTGCTGTTTAAAAAAATGAGCTGTTACTATCTTAGAACTTAATTCCTGTCACAACAACAAAAAAAGTTTACATATATGTAATTTTGATTTTTTTAAGATAAAATCCTGATACATTAATGCCATCCAGTGGTTTTGAATAAACTTTTGGAACTATTTTCTGTTTGCAGATTTAGCAATATTCGTTCCACAAATCCCAGCACTTTTCTTGACTACCTCTATGGACTTTGCTCAGCCATTGCCAATGAGGTGAAGTTAAAGCTAAATATCTGGGATGTGAAATATGGGGCAAAAGAGTCTGTGGAATCACTACTGGAAAATTGGAATGTAAGTTTCAGATATATGTATCACACCCTGGTGGTAATTGTTTCCCAGCTCTCTTTGATTCAGTCTTATGTCATCTGAAGATATTATAGTTGGTAGAAGCATGGTGTACTGGTGAAATCTCAGATTTATTCAAAGAAGGGCAGGTAGACTTCCCTGGAAGCTTTCCTTGCCCCCAGCATCTTCCATTTTGCTGTGACTGAGATTTCTTCCTTCAGTTTGGAGAAGTAACACAAGCCGTGACTGTGATTTTCTCTCTGCCTGTTTTTATTCTTTATTGTGAAGGTTTCTTTCTTCCTAGATTATTTATAGAGCCAGCTGTAGCAGCCCTTCCCTAGCTCCAATCCACAGAACCCTCTCTGGGGTAGTTCAGTGGTTGCTTTCTTCAAAACCAGCCATTATTCACACTGCTGCCTCTTCCTTTTCCCAGCTTCTTTACCTCCTTATGCTTCATGGTGAATATGAATTGTCTTGTCTTATTACACTTTATGCTTAGCTCAGTTTCTGGACTCAGGTTATGAAACTGATGCCATGTGTAGGCTTTTAGGAGGGGATGGATTGCCCAACCCCAAATACTGACAAAGGATACTGCATGAGGAGTAGAGGCAGAGGTGAAAATGGTGATGCCTCCAGTTTTTCCCCCTCTTGAGTTAATAGGATTCCGTGTGGATTTCATCTTAGTGGACTTTCTCAGACTGGCAAATCCACAGTTAAATTAGTGGGAATTTCACCAGCCTCAGTACTGGAAGGAGGCAACAATAGGTTGTATAAAATAGCAGTTTCCTGAGCAGGTCGTGCAGAGTTAATCTGTGCTGAGTTTGTTGGTTCAGTTGGTTTCATAAATCCTTATTACCATGTTATTTCTACAGTTGTGGTTCATGGTCTTGCTCAAGCTGAGAGAATGCAGAGCTTTCCCAGGGAGTTTAGGGCTTGTTTAGGGTTTAGGGCCCAGGTTTGTCACAGTCACAGGGGAGGTTGTTTTGTACCCTTCTGGGTAAGAGTGGGGAGTGCTGGAGTGGGATCAGCTCAGAGGGGGGCTGAGGATGGACCCTCATTCCCTGTGCACACACAGGTCTCCTCCTCTGCTCCCATTTCTTCCTCTTTCACCCTCTCCATCCCCAGTTTGTCTTGATCTGTCAGAAATGAGGCACATGAATATTTCTGTGCATGCAGGGAAACCCACCTTTTGCTTTCATCACTTTTTTGATTTATGTGGCTAAATTCTGCCCGACTTGTTCTAGATGCCATTTTCAGTATTGCCCTGGAGCTGTAACTTTTTGAGACAAACAGTCCTGACTCATGCAGGGCTGTGGCTCAGGCAGTGGCATTCAGGTATTCATATTTCTATTTACTTTACTCTCTGCACAAGTAGAGTAAAAGAACAAGTTTGTATCAGACTAAAGGATGCAGCTGAGTTGCTGGGTGGGCTTTGTTCTGTTTACATTTAACCTGTAGGTTGTAGGCTCATATTTAAAAAAAAAAAAAAAGAAAAGGCATCCCAAGCTGTATTTCTTACCCAGTTTTATGTCGTTTAGTGTTACCCATATCAATTACTTTTCACTTTGGGCAGAATTTCATTGAAGAAAAGAAACTTGAAACACAACTAGACACTGCTACTCACATCTGTGAAGACTTGAAAAGCCTAAGTGGTCCTGACTTGGGTAAGCTCATGCACATAAGTTGATATGAAGATTTCTATTTTGAACTGAAATGCTGCTACCAGTTTTAATTCCATCTGCTGTGCCATGTAAACAGTGCTTTTGTTTAATTAAACTCTCTGTTTTCAAATGTTAAACAATAATCCCTATTCCCCATCCTAGCTGGAGATCCTCGAGAAATCAGCAAACTTCTGAAGACAGTGGAATCAAAGATTTCTACGTGCAAAGAGTACATTTCCAGTGTAAACACCACCCTACAGAAAGTCCTGTCCTCCTGGAGTACTTACACAGAAAACATCCACTTACTAAAGACATGGCTGGAAGAAAACAGAAATGAGGATCCAAAAGAGGTACATGGTTGGATTTCTCTCTGTTTGACAGAGGAACTTTGAAGTCTCCTGGAAGAAGAAGATTAAATCTCTCAGTGGCTCCTGTTGTTGCTTTTCTGCTTTTCATTTTGGAAATAAATGTTTGACAGGGTTCTGCTTTAAACTATTTCAATGCCTCTGTCTAGATCCCTGCTGAGATCCTGGCAAAGAGGAATTCAATTCATGGTTCCTTGAATGAAGCTGGAAACCACCTCATTGAGGTCAGCAAAGAGCAAATTGGATCAAATATTGCCAAAGAGCTGAAGAAACTGAACAGGAGATGGGCAAAGTTCATCAAGAGGACACACTTTGTGAGTTACAAGTTACTATCACTCTTTGCCATGCAGCCTTCAAAGTCATCTTTTCCAGACTTAACCAGTTTGCTAATCAGAGATTGATCAATCTTTGAGTGAACTCAAGGGTGCCAGTTTTAAAGCCTGAGGAACAGAGAGTACACAGCAGCATCCCATCCTTCATCTTTGTGACTCAGTTAAATTCTCATTATAACAGGATGGAAAATGTTCCGTTTTTAAAGTGAAATCTCAAAACCACTTATAAAAGGAAATCTTATTGCAGAATAAAGCTCTTAATTCAGTGCCAGGGGTGGAAGTAATCAATTTAGCCTGTGATAAGTTTTACAGTCTCTGTCTTAGCTAGTAGAAAGTAATTATTGCTGCATACATACTTCTAAGGTTGTGCAACTTTTCACCAGCTCACTTGGCAGGTTTTTAAGGCTGCTGTAAATCCCTATACAACCTGCCTAATGTTATACATATTACATTTCCTTGGATGCTTTCACAAGAATGACATTTTCACTCTGCCCGGGAATATTAGAACTATTAATTTTCTGAGTTGAGTCTTTCCTTGACATTTATTAAAGGTACTGCTGTGATAGTAAACGGTGGCAAAAAATTACTCCTGCATTTTTGTAGGAGATGAGTTTAGTGAGAATGCAATAAAATCAAAGGAAGCAATCAAAGGGTGAGAGAAATCCTGAGTTTGTTAGAAAAACCCTTAGTAAGTGATGCTTCAAGGAAATATATTGAGGAATCAGAGAAGTAAAGTGCAAGAAAGCCTGTCTGTGGTCTTAAGGACTTTTTGAGTTATTTTTGTGGCATTGCTTTGGACATTATGACTATCATATATATAATATTTTTTTTTTTATATAAAATGCAAGACCAAATGCTTGAGCTCTAATATGTGACTGCCAGTACCAATAAACTGTCATCACACTTCCTGATCCTGATTAGACCAACACCAGCTGCTGTTCTCTTGGACAATTCCCTGGTGTGGGCTGGGGGATGCTGCAGCCCAGGAGTTTGATCCATAGTACTGAGGCTGCTTGTAAGGGAGGGGACAAGGGGACAGGCCATATAGGCACAGGTTGTGCTGTCCCACCTGCCCTCAGGGCTGAGGAGCTGAGCCTCACATGGTTTATTTGCTAATAGGCTTGGCATTTATTTTTCCTTTGATCCCTGTTGAATGCTAAAGCTGGGAAGTGACCCAAGTGGTGATTGTGTTGGAGAAGGGCAGTGGGGAGATGATGGGAATGAACATCTTACCCTCTCTTTGTTGATAGCTTGGAGAAGAGACCACAAATGCTGCTGAAAAGACCACAGAGCTTTTGGGGAGCCTGGAGAAAATTGAAGAGCTGCTTGGAGGGGTGGACAGCTGGGCAGCAGAGATGAGATGTCTGCTTAGCAAGATCAGTCACCAGGAGCCTGTGGAACCTGAGATGGAAGAACATTTGCAGGTGAAAATGCTGCTTAAAATACTTGTTCCTCAGGTTCTCACTTGCAGCATGGATTTGTGTCTGGGGTGAAATGAGGCTCATCAGTGAAGCAGAACTTAATGTGGATTTTGGGCTGTAATGCTTGTAAAAAGCCAAGACAGTGCTTGTGCTGTGTTGTTATTTCTCAGGATCACTCCCAGATGAGCTGTGAGTGAATCTTCCACCATCAGTGTGTCCAGGTGACCAGCAGGTGCCAATGGAATGCTGTTGGTGCCACTGATCAGCAGCTTGTTCTTGAGTGATATTAATTAATTACTCCTGTCCAGCACAGCACTTGGAGCAGACTGGAACGCTGCAAGTTGCCAGTTTGAGTAGTTCCCCATGTCATACAGGACTTGGATCATCTACCCTCCAATGCAAGGAGGAGGCTGGGGACACCTTGGCTGTATTCAAGGCTTACCCATCAAAAACTGGGAGACTTGAAGTACTTTCAGCAGCACCTGGGATAATTTGGGAGTCTCATCTTATAGGCAGTCACTCTAAATATCCACTAAGAGCACGAATTAATTTCTAACAAGAAATTCCACTAGTCACTGTTGTTTTCCATGTCTCTCTGCCTGGGATTACCCCCAGCTCCCAGCAGATGGCAGGTGAAAATCTGTGTATATAACGCAACAGCTTCAACACAAAGTCTGATTTATTTTTTTCACCTGCCAGTGAAAGTGAGACAGAACAAAGATGCCAAGCTTTGCACTGAAAAAGTTGAAGCACTGTCTGACGTTGCCTTTGCTACTTCTGCAACAGAGCCTGTATAACCTAATGGTGTGAAGGTGACCATCAGAAGGAGATTTCATTCAGACTCCTTCGTGTAACTGAAGTGAATAAACAGAAATATTCTTTATTTAATTTAATTTATGTACAATAAGTGTGCACCAGAATCAATGCTAGTTTCCTGTTGCTTTGTGCCTTCTTGCACCATGTTTAGCTGTTGCATATAGGTAATACCTTACAAAAAGAAAAGCCTTGTAAAAATAGAGTTTAAGCCCTACTACTCCAGCTAGGCTAGCAGCTAGCTTGTAAGTTCCCATGTGAAAAAACAATGAAAATAAGAATCAGTTAACACAACAATCTATTCTGGTAAGAGAAATGTTCACACCTGTAAAAACAGAGTGTATCCCATGAGAATCTGTGAAGAAAATAGGTAAACTAACCAAAACTAGAGAAGTTTAGTAAGCATACACCCTAGCCATTTACAATAAACTGAGTATCAGTGTATTGCTAACCATTTAGGTTTAACACAATGCCTTCTGATATTACCATAAAAATATTAACTATGCAGCAAAAATTCAGCTTTTCTGCATGAAGAATCAACAATCCCACCTCTTTTTACTGCAACATTTACCTGACAGATTTGGGAATCTGTTCATATTTTTGTAATCACAGGTATATGCTTATAAACAAGCCTCATTTTGCAGTGACTCTAGTTTGTTAAAAAAAACATGAATTAACAAAGAGCACCCTGAAACACGGGCTCCAAACATGTGGCTGGCATTGTATCTCCATGTCTGGGGCAGGACAGATCAGGTCACTGGTTACCTGCAGTACAGTAGGTCAAGATCCAGAATAAAGCTCTGATTATGATTAGGAGAATGCTAATTGACAACTTCAAACAGGAGAAATGTGTTGAATAGTCACAGGTAGAAACAGCTCTAATAAGGAATTTTCGTTATAAATATTCAAACATGGCACACTACTCCTGCATGCAGAGCACCCAGCTGCTTTCCTGCCTTGCAGTACTGAATACTACAAGAAAATCTGAGCCTTGGTATGTGTTCACTTTTGGATGGCTTCATGATCAGATGATGCATATCCAAGTGTGTGGTTTCATTTGGGAAGCTGCTTGGATGGGGGAGCACGTTTTAAAAACACATCTAATTGGCTCTGTGGCAAAGCCACAGGAGGTATTGCACTGACAGAAAGAAATTGCTTCAGCAAACAGAATCCCCTGTGGATGGCAGCAAATTTCTTTCTCTCCACACAGAGATTTTACAGTGCAGTACACTGACCATAACTGGAATATAAGGCTTTCCTTTACCAAGTATCAACCATCCATGATCAAGGCTGGCTTTTTCACTCAGTTGGTTTAAACAAAAAGACAAATAAACACTTGTAAATGCTTCTAATGCTTTTTGTTCAACCAGAGCTTGGCTGCAAGAGGATCCTCGTGCCAAGACCAAGTTGTGGCAGCAGAAGAGATATTTCAGTCCCTGGGGCAGAATGTTTCAAGTGAGGTGTTTCAGCAGCATTCTCACACCACTGGGCTGGAGGCACGAATTAAAGAAGCCAGAGACAAAGTAGAGGTACTCGTTTATAAACACACAGATATCTCTAATTTTAGCATTAGGGAATAGGGAAGACTCTGTGTCAGTCATGTAAAATAGAAAAGGTTCTATACTACAGGAATCAGTCTCCCAGACTCTTGTCAGGGCAAAATCTAGAGCATTTCCAGGATCAGTATCTCAGCTTGAAAAGCTGGAGTGATGTTATGAAGCAGTAACTTTGTCTAATTACTGACACTCAGGTGTGTTCTGAAAAGTCTCTTTCTTCCCAGGCTGTCATGGGTGACCTGAACAACATCCTTTCCAAATCTGAGAAAAGACCCACAGAGAAGGAGGCTTCGCTCTATTTTGAAGAATCCCAGAAAGAACTTGAGGCTGCCATTTCGAAGGCTGTGCAACTTGTCAGTCAGAAATTAAGTCCTGAAGAATGTATTTCGAGATATGAGGTGGGTTTGTAATCTGAACCAGCTGAATTTGAGTGCTTCTGAGGGCTATGTGGTCTCTACAAGTTTAAAGTAAGAAAAATACTGACTTTTTTTTTTTAGTAGCTGTTAATGCTTTGTTCAGTTTTCTGATTCAGCACTTAATTAACTTGTCAGAAAATTTGAATGAAGAAACATAAATCTGTATGGCAGTTATTCAGTGCCCTGTCCTAAATTACTCCATCAGAACTCATCATTTTCAGAACTACAGCCTTTTTTTTTCTTTTTGCCTGATCAATAATTAAGCTTCCCATCAAGAATGACATGCCTGAATTCTTGGGCAGGTTGTTATAAATAGTAAATCTCCTCTTTTTCCCAGAGGGTAGTTGGTAAATCAAATGTCCTGTCTCAAAACGTGGATCTCTTAAAGGGGTGTTGGAAATACATATATATCTATATATATCTATATATATATCTAGATATTTGTATATATATATATATCTCCCAAATATGTAATGTATACATTGATTTATTATTACAGGTTTTACATGCTGCTGATGTCATTTTGTTAGTTAAATAAGTTACATAATAATAAGTTACATTCAGTTATGTTTAATTTTCATTATGATGTCTTTTTTTTTTTTTTAGGAAGCTTTTAATGCTCTGGACAATAAAGTTCTTGACAAATTTTTGAAAGCAGCTGAATTGCTGAAAAATATTTCATCTGATCATGAGAAGCTGGTGGTGGAGGATGATGTTCGTAGGAGATGGGAGGTGAGATGATGCAGGAATGAGATTCCACTGCCTGGTCTCATTAGGCCTGGCATATTTGAAACCCAATTTTTTCTTGTCACAGAATGTTCTGATGTTTTTACTTGCTGTGTAACTCTGTCTCACCATCTCATGGGAACAATGTGCTTTGTATTTTGCAGGCAGTTCGTCAGGAAATTGTATCCTATGTCCAGCTCATAGTAGAAAGGGAAAAAAAGAAATTTAATACAACTTTTAAAAAAATCAATAAGCAGTTAGGCAAAGAGAAGAAACTCCTGAGTATGGATAAAACCAAAGGGCTCATCAAGGAACATGAGGTACCTGACACACTCCTTTTCTGCCTCTCTTTGTGAATGCTTTGCTGTCATTCTTCCTCCTTTTTAGGTTCATTATCTGTGGAGCAGGCCCCATTATTTCTTTACCTTTCTTGACTGCAGATATTAATGTTCTTGCAGATTTTTAGAATAAACCCCTTGTTAAGTAGGTGGTATCCTTTTTCCATTCTTTTCCCCAGATTTTTAGTATGTCTTGAATTTACCCTAGAAAGTAGAATAATTGACAAGGAATATTTTAAAAATATTCTACTTTTTCTGTGGTCAGTAGGACACTTGTATCTGATGTCAAGGTGAAGAAGACTTGGGATCAAAATTAAAAATTGTAAAACATTATGAATTTCTAAATTAAGCAAGAGTCAGTGTAGTCTTGTGAATGTAGTTGGGAACATGTTGCCAGAAATCCTAATTTACTTTCTGGCTCTGATTTAGAAAGTACCAGGAGAAAATAAGTGTATGTTCCTTGTTTTGACAGCTTAGTCTTTTAAGAGCACTCAACCAAAAAGATAATGGAAGTATAAAAAATATATGAGAGTAGTTGCTTATCCTCATGTCTTAACATGGGCTTATTGTATTGATTTTTCTTTGTTTAGGCCTTTTTTTCACACGAAGGCAGCATGAAGGAACTTAACAAGTCTTTGGAAGACCTTAAAACATTGGCAAGACTCTCAGAAGAAACTGTCCCAGGGATACAGACGCTCACTGCAGACTGTGAAAAAAGGCTAGAAAAGGTTCAGCAAATGGTGGCAGACACTTACACAGCACTGCTGGCTCATGTTGGAAAAGGACAGTCCCCTCAGAAAGGGTGGGTGGCTGAGTCATGGTGTCTTGTAGCTTTATAGAAATCATTTTTACTCATAAATTTCGGGATACTCCAATGTGTTTTGGTAGTATATAACTGTGTACACTACTGTGACCAGCTGTGCATTTAAACACTTAGTATTAAGTTTCATGAACTGGCAAGTGCAATGTTTGATTACCCTTCATCACTGCTGCACTGTTTTAAACCTTGAGCTAGGATTTCTTTTTTCCGTTTATATTTAATATTTTGTTCTTGTAGGAACTCCATTATGGCTTCTGAGAATGGAGGAGAGTCTGGTTCTTCTCAACAAATTGACAGCCTTATGGAGGTAAGAAGTCAGACTTCCTGGTGGAAAGCAGTGCTCTGTCAAAGGCAGGTCAATGCCAAGAGGAAAAAGTGTTTATTCCTCTTACTGTTTTTATTGTGATAAGACCTGGGCTTCTGGTCAAAAATCAAAACCTCATTGTGCTTGTGAGTGTAGACTAAGTAAATATTAAAAATTAACATGGAAGCAGCAGTGCTGGGTGTCCTGAGAAGATGTGAGCTTCCAGCCTGGAATTATATTCTGCAGAAAAGTCATTTTCAGATGGAAGGGTCATGTGGGAAGCTGTGTTCAAGTGAAAGTCCCCCGTAGTGTCCCAGTAATACGAACAATTTTCAGAGGACAGAGAGAGCAACACTAGTGAAGAGTTAGAGGCATTTGTCTGTATCTGTGAAAAGAATGAATGAGCTGGCTGCAAGTATTCCAAAATTTGCCCTTTGGGCTCGTGGTTGAGTTTAAACACATCTTGAATCCATGGATGGCATCTCTCATCTCCTTTGGGACACATCAAGCAGTTCCTTCCTTCAGGAGCTCTCAGGTGTCTGTTGGGCTTTGCAGTGCATCACACAGGATGATGTGGAGGTCACTGTCACCCTTTTTATTTTTACTCAGACCTCAAGACCTGCTGCAGATGCAGTTTTGGAGCCAGATGTGAAACATCACAATGGAGAAAGCTGTGCAAACAAGTTTGAGGAAGATGATGATGATTCAGCCATACCAACCTTGTTAGAGAGGTAATTTTTAAAGGAAAAAAATGCATGATTGTTAAGGTAGGATGCTATGCCAGACAAATTAACTCACAAATTAATTGAATGTACCAAACATAAGATGCACTTTTGCTATGCAGAACCCTGTTCTTTTTTCTACTACAGTTTACTGAGTATTGATCTGTAATTGATAAGGAAGCACTACAGTAATGAAATGCTTCAAACATTAGGATTTTGTAGCAAGAACATTTTTAGCTATGAATGTTTTACTACTTCTCTTGGGGTAGGAAAGTCTGCATTTGCCTTACTAATAACTTCAAATATTGCAAAATAAAGAAGTGTGTCAAGTTTTTTAGAGAACTGACATTTTTACATTTGTAAAACAGAATTTAGAGAATGCAGGCTGGTATTTAGACTTGAAGATTAGCCATATGAACAATCTCTTCAATATGTTGCTCATTTGTGCATTATTCATTTATTTAGGACTCAAATAAAATAAGTATTTGCTATAGACTGTGCTTATTTTTTTATGGTACTCTCTTGGTCAGTGAGTCCCATACTCTGAGATGTTCCATTTAATTAAAAGTAATATTCTCTCTGAAAATGTTTGCATCTTTCCTTAGCTTTAACACACAAAGAAGTAAACTGGAGGAGCTCCTACAACTCAGCAGAGATAAAGTAGCATCTGACTTTACTGATGAAATAAAAGGCACTTCATGCCTTAAGTTTAAGGTGGCTGAACTAGAGGCAAGTATTCATCTTCTGAAAATATACCTGGTGCCTAAATTGTTATTTTCTCTTGTAGAGCACTCACTTCTCCGTTATATGTATTGCCAAGGGAAAAGCAGCATCCTTGCAACCATATGTGTTAGAAGAAGGGAAGTCAAGGATTTAGGATTCAGCAGAACTGCATTGCTGCCTAGCAGTGGAGTTCTGCAGGTGTTGCTGAAAGAAGAAATTGGTGGCTCTGGGTTTGTTGTCTGCAGGCTGAAATAGGTGTAATGGGAAAAAAAACTGCAGAAAGGATCTTTTTGTTTGTCAGCAGAGATGGCCAGGGCTGCAGGAATCATCAGAGTTGAACCACCAAGTGGTGTTTGTGCAGAGTGGAACTGTTCCAGGACATACAACTTGGTTAGGGTTTGTGAGGTCCTTAAGGCGACGACAAAAGGCACAGAGTTGATGTTCAAAAGTTTATTACTGCAAGTTTTCACGGCCTTTCTTTAAAGGACTACAAAGCCTTATCAAGAATCTCAGAACTTGGTTCAGTTCTACATTTGTTTTTCTTCTGAACATAGCTAGGTGGAGATATTTTCATTCTTGTAGTAAGAATGCCTGGCCCGTTATTTATTGACCCTTTTATGAAATATAGCCAAGGCATAAATCTGACATGGAAGCTGTCACCATAAAAAGTTGCTGGAGATTTGTATGCAGCTAAAAATTTGGTCTTGAAGAGGAAGAAAGGCAATAGATACTCTTAGTTTCAGATGATATTTTCACTGTTTTTGTAGAGACTCCTGTGACTGTAGTTTTGTGAACTGTCCACTGAGAAATACAGGGTCATATTAATGCATTAGAACTGCTTGTCTTCTAGGGAAGGATAGACCTTGAAATCAGTTCTGGTTTGAAACAATTGGAAAACATCTCCTCTACCTTAGAAAACCTTGTGTCTGAAGTGCAGCAGGCTGCTCTCTCTGAGGCAAGAAACAAGCTACAGAGCGAATGGAAAGAACTTCAGGATATTCTAAGTACCAGGTATAAAATAACACTTTGTGGTATTAGCCAAGGAATTGTAACCAATTGTGTGTGTTCTGAAGGGAATAATGTGTGTTGCAGAAAATAGTTGCACATTTTTAACCTTCTCTTCATTGCAAAAAATGAAGCTGTTCTTAATTTTTTTCTTTATTCATATACACATGGGAGATAGTGTCAGTCTCCCCAAGAAAAACAGAGACAGATCTTTGTAACGTAACTGTGCAATATTCCCATATATTGATGTTATTTCCTTTCATCTTTTGGTTAAATTCACTGTGATTCACATTGCTTTTCTCATTAATCAGAGAAAAACTCATCTCACCTCAGGAGGGGGACGATAAGATATATTAGACAGTTACATTATTTTTGTGGCTTTTTGTGCTTAAAAATACTGATTGTCTTTTCTTGCTTGCTTTCCCAGTTGATGTTTTGTTATCTTTCTTGCAGAGCAAACTCTTTAAGGGCTGCTGTGGAAATGGTTTGGCAAACAGAGAATCAATCCATCCTTCTCTGTCAATTAGTAGATGAGTGGCTGAAGAAAAGATACATCCACCAGTTTAGTCTGATGGGCAGTGACCTTCCTGATAGTGAACTGAAGGTAAGGGAAGGTGCAGAGACACACCCTAGCAAGGATAGGCTTTGATACCTAAGAAGTAGAGAGCTTCATGGGACTTTCACTTAGGACGCTGGGGCTGCTGACAAGACTTCCCAAACCTTCTAAAATCTGTAGTGGCATTTTAGTCCCTGTGTTTTAAACATTATTGGTCCTGTAGAGCCAGCCAGGGGCCCTCAGTAGGTTCTGCTGTGAAAGCCATTGTTGTGAACATTTCATTGTAGGTTAGGATCTTTTTTTGATGCGGATTTGTGGTGTTCCCACTTGGCCTTACATCACTTTGTGGGGTCATGCACGTAATGTACTGTTAATTTATGAGCTCAGCCAAGGTATCTTGTGTCACATCTGCTGCAGTACAGGATGGGTTTGGAAGCTCAGTGTGGGTGCAGTAATTGTTCACCTGCTGGCAGTATCTGATGCCCATGCCCTGGTCCACTGGGCAGGGTGAATTCTGTTTTATTCTTGGCTTGCCCTCCGAGCTGAGCACACTGACAGCTACACAGAGCTGAAAGCTTGCATTTGTCTGCCCTTGGCTCTCCAGTGAATTAGGGTTTAGGTCTCTCAAGTTGTAGGGCAGACAGCATTTGTGCTCTGTCTGAGCAGTCTTGGCTGCAAGGACCCAGAATTTTTGCCCAGCTCTGTGCACAGCTGGGCTTTCACAACCCTGCTAGTTAAAGGCTGTAACCAGAGAGCCTGCAGGCTGCACCGAGAGATTTTTAAATGCATGGAAGTCTGCTCCAAAAGTATAGCATAAAGAACTGAAAAGATGGCAGAGTAATAAATATCTCTGTGCCTGCCTGTGCTCTGGCTGATGTCCTGCTGTGAGAGCCTGCTGCTTTCAGTCCCAGGACTATCATCATCTTTCTCTCCTTCTTGTCTGATTGTGGGAAGGAGTCTTGAGCTTTCTGTAGTGCTGATCAAATTCCCTGTGTGTGGAATACCATTTTATTTCATTATTTTGTTATTTTTCCTTCCCTCCACTGACATCCAGAATAGATTTTCTATCTTAACCACCCTGTTTAGCATACTTTTTTACTGCTATTATAATTGGTTTTTGGCTCACAGGTTCAGCTTGAATGCAGGATATGTTTCCTTTCACTTGCTAACACTTTCGATCATTCTCTAAATTTCAGATGCTGCAGAGATCCATATCAAGTCAGATTGAAGAGTGCAAACAATTTGAACACCTAGACAGTTCAGCAGAGGATGAAGTTAATCCATTAGACCTGCAGGCTGCAAGCAAAGTTATTATTTGCTGTCAAAACCAGCTTGAAGAAATGGGCCATAAAATGCAGATCCGTGAGGCAGTACTTAAAGATGTGGAAGCTTTTATGGCCTCCCTGAGGAAGATCCAGTCTTCCATCAAATGTCTCCCAGATCCCCCAGGTCAACCTGAAATTCAGGGAAAAGCTTTGAGAGAGGCTGCACAAGAAGTTTCTCATATGGCAGAAGAGGCTAAATGTCTGGATGAGCGCCTGAAGAGTGTTAATGTCCTTTTGGAAGATGCTGACTGTGGGAGAAAGACTTGCTGTGGAAAACTTGTTTGGAATTTATCTAAAGAGCTAAATGAGCTTCATGATCCCTCAAGTGAGCAGGTGCTTACAGAAGAAGAAGACTTATATGAGATTTTTTCCAGAAAAAACAGTGAACTCCTTAAAAACATGCAAGATCTACGTGACAGAATTAACAAAATAGGCTTGAAGGATCCAACAATTCCAGCTATTCAAAAAAGGTGAATTATTTTTTAAAGCTCTTTAAATTTCATAATTTCAGTGGAGTCAGCCTGGCTCTCCCTCTGCAGGAGAGCTCTGAAATTTGAAGTATCTGTGGAACACTGACAGAAACTGTGAGTTAGTTTTATTTGTTCCATCACAGCCTAAAAAAAGGAAGTCTTCTCCATTTTTTTTTCTGTAAAACTCCTATATATGTGAGTGTGTTTGTAGCAGCATTGAGGAAGAAAAAATAATATATAGGTTATTGTGATCTTAGTTTTCAGTAAGAAAATTGTCCAACAGGGAGATGGGTCCCCTTGCTGGGCACTGCTGAACCTGAGCTGAAGCTTTGCAGGGTCAGATGGACAGACTGCACTTGCCTTTTAATACAAATTAATTTCACTCTGTTCATACTGACCCAACTGCCCTTCAGATTTTGGGTTATTTTCTCACAGTGCTGAGGTCAGCATAACTCATCTGAAGGCCTGTGTCGGATTACATGAATTGAAGATCAAATCAGACTTTTTATGGTGTCCTTTAATACAGTATGTGGAGATCAGGATGAATTTCTAGGGAACTTAATAATTACATTGTGGATCAAATCAAAGGCTTGCTTTAATATAAGGCTGTATTTCATTCTTTTCTAATAAAGGATAAAATCATTAACAGAATTGGAAAAGGAATTGGATCGTGCTGCTGCTGAAATGAAACCTATGCAAGAAATTGCTAATAAGCTCCCACAGATCAATGAGGAGAAAGCAGAGGAAGCAAATGAGCAGTGCAGAGTTACAGAGAGGTTATGGGAGGATACAAAGCTCTTGCTTGCTGAATGGTAAGGAGGAAAATTGCATTTTCAAGTAGTATTGTTCAAGTAGGAAGTTTGCTTGTGAAATCAAACAGAAAAAAGCCCTAGATTATACCTTAAAGGTACAATAGAGACATAAACTGTCATTAAACCAAGAGCTGCACGTGGAAGTTGGCAGCCAAAGCTCATGAATTTTACATATTTTTAAAACATCACAGTCCCATAATTTAGCAGGTTTGCAGTGATGTGTTGGACTTCTTTGTCATCCAGAAGAAAAACCTGGCTGCTGCTGGGAATGCTGCATTTTTTATGTTTGCTGTGAATTTCCTGTCAGCACACTGAAAAAGAAAAGACAAACTGAAACAAATGGAAAAGGACAGCTGGGAAAACAGTCTCTTATGCAGCAAAATAAAGGGAGCTTGGTGTGGTAACTCTGTGAGATTGGGGACTGGGAAAGGCTGTGGTTGATCACCCAGGGCATCTCTGCTTCAAATATGGTTTTTGAAGATGCCCAGAGGCTTTGCATGGACTGGCACAGTTCTGGTTAATTCTCATGGCTTGCACAGGTGGGTGTAACCTATTTTCATAGCCCACTGAAGGATGGGCTGATGTCCACCATCCAAGCTGCTGTGAGATCTGCTGCACGTGGTATTTCAGTTTACTGGTGATTGAGCTCACCTTTCAGATGGAGAGAATCATATGAACACAGCTGCTCATCACAGTTAAATGTGGATCAGAGGCATATGATGGTGAAGGGCATTTCTGATTCCAAAAACTGTCTGGATGACCCACAGGCATCACACATTATTGCAGGATTTAAGACTGGTACAGTTCATCACTCCTTTTCTCTCATCCAAACATAATTGTCAAACTCCCCATGTGTGTAAATATAGGAGAAGGAAGCAGACAGGAGGTTCAGGCTGCAGGTTTGTGCTTAGGCCATAAATAATACATCTTTTTTTAATAGCCAGGAGCAGTGTGCAAGGGTTCTGGAGCTCCTGAAGCAGTATCAAAGCTGCAAAACGAGTCTGACCAGCATCATCCAGAAACAGGAGATTGTGCTTTCCCAGCAAACTTCTTACATGGGGAAGGAGAATTTGAACAGACTAATAGCAAAGGTGAGTAACAAGAACTTAGAGGAAAGTAAAGAAAAGCCTTTCCTGGGAGCATTCAGATGCAGGGTTGCCCTTGTACCCTCAGCCTTCAGGGCAGATGTTAAGGCCTTGCTTTCACTTTGCCTTCCAAAATACATTTAGGGACTCCATATTTTTGTTTTAAGTAGATGTTAGGCTGTTTTTTAATAGTAAATCAGTCTTATTAATGGATAGGGATTAAAAAAATTAACCAAACCCCATGGAAGAACTAGGATCTAGTATGAAGATGAGATGAAGTTCCATCCTTTTGCTCCAAGCAGTTGTGACAGCAGCTGAACATTTGGAGTAGCTTTTACATTACTTGATGAGCTACTCATACTGAATGAGCAGGTACTGCTGGACACTTCTTAATTTAGTTTAAAGTTTTCCACCTTTTCTGTCAGAAATGTGACAGCCAGCTTCTTGGCTAAGCAAATACAGCTCCTGGTGTAGGTGTCCATGGTTAACAGATTAGTGAACAGCAGCATGTCCATCATGACCACTTTACTGCACAGGTTTCACATATCCTGGAGGATGTAACTGGTTGTTCAGTTCCTATTTTTAGGCTTTCTGATGAGGCATCACCCTTAGCACCCAGCAGTGTTTGCTCTCAGGCAGTGCCTGGGCTGGTTAAATTTAAGAAGGAACGTAAGTGGTGTTTTCCTCAGGGAATGGGACGGTGTCTGCTCGTGCCAGCCTCCTTCAGCTGAAGCAGGGTCTCTTCTTGGTGCCAGCTGTGAGACTTGGGGCACCTTGTATCCCCTGGGCTCCTGCTGCAAGGGGGGCATTGCCTGCATATCCCAGCCCCTGCTTGTATGGAGACCCCTCTCTGGAAACAGCCCTCCCTCCTCACCCTGAGCTGTGCAATTCCCACTCCCAGAGCTGTGGTCTGAAATTGCTGTGGCACAGTACAGGCATGTCCTTGAGTGCTGGTGGTTTGTTATATAGAATTATACAAAACAACAGGAGGGAAAGTCCTCTGCTTTGTTCTGGTTTGTGAGAGCAGCTCTGCCATGCCTCCCCTGAGCTCAGCACCCGGTGGGGTCGGTATGGGAAGTTGTAATTTCCCAGGATGTCTGTGGGAAATAAGGAGAGAGCTGTTAACATCAAAGTGCCCAGCACTAGAGGTCAGTGTTTCTTTTTCCAGGAAGCTTCCATGTTGTTTGTAAACACTGACATTCCAATTAAACACAAAGAAGCAGCTTGGTGTTTAAATAGAAAGTAGGAGAGAGAGACGTTTTCAGTTTCTGGCAGCGACATATTTAACAGTGTCTGTGTTTAAGTAGGATTTAAGCTTTTTTTTGTAAATAGTTCAAAACCCGGGGATCAGAATGTGGGTTGTATTTTAGATTTGTAATAGTATCTCAGATGATTATCACACTGTGCATTGTTTATCTCTGTAATGAAGGTTCTGTGTGTGGATCTCCAGTCCCCTTGGATCTGGCACTTAGGACTTTAAAAGCAAACCGTGGTTTTGGCTCTCTTAGAAATAAATTATCCATATTCGCACTCAGCTGTTCTGCAGCCAGTGACAGAATGGTATGGATTTCTAACAGGGAAATATTCTTGTCAGCATGGCAGAGATATAACAACACAGGATGCATTCCTAGTCTCATCATATTGTATAAAATAGATTCTTTTATGTAATGCTGTTGTTTCTCTAAGTAAAAAAAACCCCAGCAAATCAGTTAAAAAATATTTTGCTGAATAAACAATCGAGCAAATACGCTCACAAATATCTGTGTGGTCTTTTTCACAGATTGAAGAGGCAAAAGAAGAATTTAATGATCACTCGGAAGATGTAGACAAAATAAATCAGATCTGCAAAAACCTGCAATTCCAGCTGAATAAAATGAGAAGCTTTGAGGAGCCTCCGTTCGAGAATGAGGCTAACATTATTGTGGACAGATGGCTGGATGTATGTAAAAAGTAAATTGTCAGGGTGGTCTTATCTGTTATGCATTATAGTAATTGATTCTGATGCGGGTGTAATATTTCGAATAAATTAAGTGCAATATGGCAGAGATTCTTAAGAGATAAATCCAAATGTTTACCAGAGCAAAGCTTGCAGAGTATCTATGGATGTAATGTTTCTGATCTCTCAGGTAGTTTATATTGTCAGTACTCCTTGGCAGTAAATAATTCTAGAAAATGAAGAATATTTGTGCTTTCTGCATCAATCTGTAAGTTTCCATAACAGCTTCTATGGATTCAGACTTTGGAGACAATCTAGAAAATTACAGGGCTGGTGCTTTTGGTGGGAAATGTTCGCCACTGTTGATCTAAGCAGTGCATCAATACTGAGATTAAATGGTAT
Source organism: Dicaeum eximium (assembly GCA_013396995.1). Classification (NCBI taxonomy): domain Eukaryota; kingdom Metazoa; phylum Chordata; class Aves; order Passeriformes; family Dicaeidae; genus Dicaeum; species Dicaeum eximium. The sequence continues at coordinate 1,433,391 of VWZP01003316.1, read as the reverse complement.
TTACTGGGAGTAGATAAACATTAATGAGCAAGGCTCCTTCCTAAACCTGCCTTAAAACTGGCAAGCTGCTGTTGTGATTGGTATGTTTGGTGACATGTGTGGCAGGGATTTAAATATCTTCTCCATGACCAGTTCACTGTGAAGACACGAGATTTTTTTTTCCCCCCGCTTTGCCGCTCTTGTTTTTGTGGGTGGTTTCATCTCTCTCCAATTTTATTGCGCTGCTTTTGCTTTTGGAATATAACTCAACGTTTTTTGAAATCTATGTGTGTTTTCTGTCTATCAATCTCATGGTAGATCAATGAAAAGACCGAAAACTACTGTGATAATTTGGGAAGAGCTCAGGCTTTGTGGGACAAACTCCTGAGCTTATCTGGCACCATCGAGGCTTGGGCAAACGCAGAGCTCAAGAATTCAGAAGACCATTGCCTGACTGAGGAGGACCTCACTCAGCTGAAGGTAATATTTAAATGGACATTTTTTTACCTTTCATTTATATTATAGAGATATGGGCTTTGGGCTATGAACATGCACATTTCATGGAAATACCAGTGGAGGAAGTTGTAACATTTGCAGTTGTATCTGCGTGGGTGTTTTGACTAAGGATGTTGCCTTTATTTGGGGAAACTTGGAAACTAATGCACAGATAGTATATAGGTGTAGTAATGGTTTTCAATCAATGCAACACTGCAAATGCTGTACAAAGATGGAGCAAAGAGAAGCCTGGAAGGCTGTAGCCTGGAGTACAGCGGTGCACAGAGAAGAAAGAAGTGTGTGTGTAGGCTAATGATGAGTTTTCCAGGTAGAAGTGGCCTGTCAGTGAAGATGCTGGAGCCTCTGGGACAGCTGGGCAAGGCACAGCTCAAGGAGAGGTTTCAGAGGTGGTTTATTTTCCCCCTCTCCCAGTGTGTTCCTCACTGTAACTTTTTGCAGCCTCAGCAGGGAGTGGCTGCTGAGCATCTCCAGGGGCTGCACATGGCAGGCAGCAGCAGAGCCTGGGCTGTCCGTGCCCCTTTGGCACAGATCATAACATTAATTCTTGGTATCAGGGCGCAGCTGGGTGTAAAAGCACATGCACTAAGTCTGTGCCATTTAAAGCTTCATATACATGGATAAATATTTTAATTTCTAACTTTAGGGCCACAGTGGACCAGCTGTGCTGCTTCGTTGTGGTCATAACCAGTGTCTACTAAGCAAAAATAACTTCTGCTTGAGAGTGATTGAATCATAAATATATCACATATCCTCCTGTTTGAAAATTTGCAGGCAGTTATTCCTCAGTGTTTACAAGCTACAAATGGCCTGGTTTTTATTATGGTTGCTTGCAGCTTTCCTCCTCCTGTTAGCCCTGCTCCTTTGTTTTAGTTTGCAGAGAAGTGAAAAGCCAAGGTGCTCTTTGTGTATGGATCTTCACTAGGAAACAGTGGCATATCCACTCTGCAGCAGTGGATATTTTGTCACATCATTGCTGTCTCTACCATTGTATTGTCAGAATTTTCCTGCAGTAGTTTAGGTCCTTGGAGGCTCCAGTAAAAATGCACCAGCTGGAAAATGCATCTTTAGGGCCATTTTGTTACCTGGAAACTGCTCAAGTCTGGCGTGATGTGACCTTGCCCCAGTGTGACTCTGCTCCTCCTTAGGAAGGGCTGTGCTGGAGGTGGCTGCACTAAGGTTATTCTGCTGCTGCTGGGAGAGATAAGTCTCAAAAGAGGAGGGAGAAAAGAGCAAGAGACACAGAAACCAGGTTCCCATGAGTGACTATTACAAAGTGGAATAGAAGGAGGGAAAACTGAACCCAATGTGTTTGAATTTTTGTAAAACAGTTTCAAAGGCAGAGGCCATCAGGTTCATTTAAAACTTTATTTTTACTCTTTTTTTGTTGATCCTGAACCATCTCTGCATTTATGTTAATTCCAAAAAGACCCCCAACTGTTGCAATGTGTATCACGTTGCACAGGGCTGAAACCCAGGGTTCTTTGTGAGCACCCAGCAGAGTGCTGGTACATGTGTTCTCAGGGAGCCTGTCACAGAAGAACAGAGCAGTGAATTATTGGACTGTGTATTTAAGGATAATTTCAGTATAAATAATGTGAGAGAAGTTCTGCTTTCCCCTGTAGCCTGTATGCAAATGCAAACCCTTTTAAGGGTTGCAGCACGTGAATGGGTTTTGATGATTGCTTGTACAGAGACTACAAAAGAAAGGCTTTGTCCTCAGGGAGCTTGGAATATTGATTTGGGAATATGAGACAATGTCATTATCCTGTTCATAAGTTGAAGCTGGCATTTTACCTTCACATTACTGACTTGTTCCAAAATACATTCAAATGAGTGGAGGTCTTTTCATATGCAAAGCACTCACATTTAAAAAGTGTTGCGTTGTATTTTATCACTTCCATACCAAAGCACGTGCCACCAGGATGCCAATTCTTGACTTGAAGTCTGTGACATCTGAGAATATCCCTTTTAGTAGAAGCAGCAAGATGTAAATGCAAAATGAAAATTATTTTCCTGCAAATTTACTTGAAGCAAAATATTTAAGATTCTTTAATATATGCTAAATTTGCATTATCAGCTGCTTTGCCTGAGAAACGGGGTGTTTGTGACTCGATTACAAAAAATGCTTAATTGCTAAAATGAAAATCGGGAAATGAACAAATGGTGACACCTCTATATGCCAAAGTGCATAATCAGAATATTTTAATACAATTTTCTAACATAAACATAGAGATTTAATGTGGAGGGAAGCCCAGTTACCAATGTGGTTTTTTTCCCACCTTTAGGCATGCTTGCAGGTCCACGAGAAGAAACTCCAAAACTTCGACAACACGGTGGCTGAGATACAAGAACTTCTGAACAGTAATGAACCTCCATTGGAGCTGCAGGTACAGAGGAGGTTTTACAGCTGATACAGCACCACTCCTTACTTATAGCCCTGCTTCTAGTGTTGTCTTTGGCACAATCAGTTACTGGTTTTACTTATATCTACTCAAGGAGAGTTGGAGGCATTTTGTTGCTAGTGGGCAGTGGTATTTCATTTGTTGTATCTCTCAGGCTGTTAGAGGTTGTTAGACCTGTCATTTTAAACACAAAGGTCTTTCTCACTTCTGTGCCTTTTTAGGCCCTTGGGCCTGCCCAAAGAGGCTGGTATTAGTGATATCTGGTGTTCAGCTGTTGGTCAACAAGAGGGCACAATGGACCTCATCACCCCTTTGGAGATCCCAGGAACTCAGCTTTACTGACTGTCAATTTTAAACTCTACCTTTGCCTGGGCAATGTAGCTTGGTAATGTGGAGCTTCTTGCACAGAGTGATGTTTACTGTGGTGTTTTCCTTTGGGGCATCAGAGGGAAATCTTTATCTGTCTGTGTTAGCTTCACACAGCAAAGAATAAATTCTTGTTTAAGACCGTGTTAGCGTCCCTTGCTCCTGTAGCAGTTCTATAATCACCCTTTCACACTGTCTGTCAGATGCACCTTGAGCTTGACCCTGTTTAGCTATTTCTGTGTTCATCCTCAGCAGGCAGTGCTATCCTTGGAGGAGTTTCACTGGGTAAGGTGATCTAAGGAGCTTAGGGAAGGACTCAGCAACCTTGTGCTGTGCTCCTCGAGAGCACCTGAGTCCCTGGGGTGGTGCTCCCACGTGGTCCCACCCAGCTGCTGCCTCATGCAAGTCAAGGATGAGCTTCAGGACCTGTTGCTCCTTAGTGAATAGTCTTGAGCCAGAGCTCCCAATCTCTCTGCTGGCCTTTTTTTGGGTCATTGTGGGGAATTTCCCCAGTAGAATCATTGCAAGGGGTGTGTTACAGAGAGAGCTGCCACCCTCTTTTTCATGGCAGGCAAAGCTCCTTTATCCAGCTCAGAGTAGGCACTGAAGGCAAATAAAATAAAACAGCACCAGTAAAAATGCTAATAAAGGTGAACTGAGATCACTCTTCCTCAGAAAAGCAGAACTTAAATGTTTTTCAATTTCTGGAGTGGGAGGATAACAAATCAAAACAAACTGTAATTGAAACATCTGAATTTCACTTAATTTCTTTTTATATCTATCATAGATTTTTGCAGTGTTCTGGGAAATCAATCCAGTGTAATTGATGTGTGTTTATTTCCAATTTTAAGGTCATCAGATCATCTGTTGTGCAAAAAATGGAGCTAATAAAAGAGCTCTTGTCAGCCAAGCGAGGGACCAGTGAACTCACCGTGAATACAGCAGAGCTGAAAGGAGACCTTGATCTGGCCAAGACACAGATTGGAATGACTGAATCACTTCTCAAAGCTTTATCTCCTTCAGATACCTTAGAGATCTTCACTAAGCTAGAGGTAGCATACCACAGATTGTGTATATTTTATGCATTTGTTCATAATTTCTGTCTTGGTCAAATGTTCATAAGTGTTCATCCTGTGTAATTGTGTGCTGGGATAATTCAAGTGAAGAGCCTGGCTTGAATATTTCCTTAAGCTGCCAGAAATATGGAAGAAAAGCTTCTTTTTGCTGGAACTATCAGATATATTTAACCCTTGCAGCTGTTGGAAATGGTTAATCCTAGGCACAACAGCAATATTGCCACCCAGGATATGTTCAGGCAGTGTTTGGATTGTCTATTTTCCAAGACTGGGATACAGAGGATGCCTTTGTGCCACCTGAGCCTGACTGCAAGGGGAGCTCCCAGTAGAAAATTTCAGCCAAATATTTGCTGAAACTCGAGCTTGGAGGCTTAGGCTGGCAAGATTTAAACCTCCTGTGGAGCAGTGAGTGGATTATGTTCATTGTGGGTGTCAGACCTCTAGAGTTTAGGGCAGTGAAATCACAGCCTTTGGAGGAAAGATAGAGTTTTTAATTAATTCTCTAGCTCCCTCTAAGTTACTTTCCAGCCCATGGGGTCTTGACACACAGAATGAGGAATTTAGGGGGTGGAATAATGCCTGTGGCAGCTGGGGCATGATAGTTTGTAAGTATTAAATGTTCTGGAATATACAGTGGCACTATTCACATACCTGTTCTGTGGGTTATGTGTGCATACAGGGGTACACACACTGCTCAAGGAGACTTGAGTGCTTATACCTACCTGCTGATGGCCTTGCTAATGCCAACATAATTAAAGAAATTATTTTGACAGACAGGCGGGGCTAAACCCTTTTGCAAAATTCTAGTTTGTACTAAAGCAGCTCTGCACAGTGAACTTCTGCTTGGCTTTTCAAAACTTACTTTTTAAAACTTCTCCTGCTTTGTTTTGGTTTTTTGTTTGTTTGTTTTTTTAACCTTAGGAGATACACCAGAAAATTCTGCAACAGGAACACCTTGTGGCATTACTCCAGGAGGAGACAGATTGTCCTGATGTGGATGAATTAAATAAGCAGCTTAAATGTGTCACTGATTTATTTAATAGCAAGAAACACGTGCTTCAAGATCACTTCATGGGTGTTTTGAATCGTAAGGGAACACATTTCAATTATTTACCTTTACAGGTTTGCATTGGCCAACACAATGACTTAAAGGTTATGCAATTAATTGGTTGGGTGTCTGAAACTGCTTTGATATCCCAGACTGCCTCAGGGTTCTGAACAAGATAAAGATTTGCAGAAAAATGGGTTTTGGTTCCAGCAAACCACTCAGTCTGAATGAAAGTATTTGGTTTCTTATTTTTGCATTTAAAAAATTAGATAAAAGAAGTGTAAAGCATAGTTCAGGAACAAATTTCTGAGTATTTAATTTAAAAATACGGAAATCAAATGTTTTAATTTTTCCCAGTTAATTAGTTATTTCCATTATTAGTTAATTAGTTTTTCCCAGTTAAAATTAGTTACAAGAATAAATAGTGTTATTACTCTTTGCTTTAAGCAGACACAGGATTATGCAGGTGGGAAATTTGGCCCAAAGAGTCTCACATCTTCAAATGGTAAATAGCTTTTAAATAGTATTAATCTGTGTGGAAATGAGAAAAGTTTCCACTAGGCTATTCCATGTCTTGTTTACCCAAACTGCTGTGTGTGTGTGTTGATTGTCAGCTACTGTTAGCTAAAAAAAAAAAAAGAGCTGCAGCATTTTCAGTCACATGGTCTGTAGTAAAAAGCAACCTTTGACAGTAGCACTGATAAATGTAATTGTAAATTGTCTGAAATCTTCATGTTAAACAGGATTTTCTTTTACAGAATGCAATTAATGAAAAAAATTGGAACGTACCTTTTTTTTTCCAGGTCATTGCAAGAGTTTTAATGACTGGTTCAGCAGCACTCAGCTGTCTCTGAAGGACTGCTTTGAGCCCTCAGAAACAAAACCCATACTGGAAGAAAGACTTCAGAGGCTAAAGGTAAAGTATTAAAATATTGTAATTTCTAAAGCTGGTTGTTATTGAAGTGTTGCTCTTTTCACTTATGAGACTATTCTTGGGACTGAATTCAACTGCAGTGGTTTTATAACTGGAGGCTGAAAGAACATCTCTTATAACTTAAAGCATCAGGAAAATAAGGGCAATGGAAATAAAACTTAATTGAAATGAAGTGTCACTGTTCAGGTGCAGGCAACTTGAGCAAGTGAGAGGCAGGGCAGTAGTTAATGAAGGTCAGTGGACCTTGACCAACTACTTCAGTGTGCAAGGCTGCAGAAAGTCAAATATGTAGAGAGCAGCATGAAATTCTGACCCCCAGTGGACTCAAATGTGAAAAACATTGCATTTAATTTGTTGTAGCAAGATTTTCTCTCCAAATCAGACAGAATGAACAGAAAACAGATGGAAAAGCCACAACATCTGCAAGAAGCAATCACAGTTAAGCAGCAGAAGGAGATAGAGTGATGTCAGTGCTAGATTTGGATGCTGCTTGCCTTACAGTGTACCAGTATTGTAGAGAAAAGAGGAGTCATCAATTCCAGTTTCTCCTTATATTACAAACAGCAACTTTCCCACTTACATATGCAATAGTCAGCAAACTGTGAATTAACATAAATTCTTTTTCAGGACCTGAAATGGCTGGAAAAAAATACTGATGGAGATAACAGGAGCTGAAAATCTCTTGTGACATAAATATCTATTACACTACAGCAAATTTGATAAATGGGTCTTGTGTTTGTGTTCTTTTTTCAGCACTTCCTAACATCTGAAGGCAGAGATAGAGACATCCAAGAGGTTAAAGCTTTACTGAATAAAGTGAAGCCTTACCTGCCCAAAGCCAGCATCAACCACCTCAACAGTCGTGTGAGGGATCAAGAGGCAGAGCTACAAAGGTTGATCTCCAAATGTCAGAAACGGGAAAAGGAGCTTGGTGCCTCTCTCCAGCAGCTCAGCAGGTAGGGAACTAAGCTTGTGCCTGACATTTTCATCACAAGTGGTGTCAGATGACTCATTATTGAACAGCCATAGGGAATGGCAAGCAACCCTTCTTTTTACAAAAGATGGTATTTTAATCAAACGTTTTGTTGTATGTTCCATGTGGGTTGTTTTTTCAATTTCATGGCAGACCTGTATGGAAACTACAGACTATTTCAGTGACATGAACAGAGAGAGTTAAAATTAGGCTTATGTTTAAAATTTTGCTTGATCAGACACTGTATTTGTTATTTTTTCAGCAAAACACTGCTGCCAGCAGGTTTTAGCTATGTGATGCTTCTTATTTTGACCTGAGTCTCTATTTATACCTCCTTCAGCCTTGGAGAAAGCAGCATGGCCTTGGAGGAATGGCTCTCTGCTCAGGAGGAAAAAGTAAAAGAGATCCATAAAGATGATACAGAACTTGAAAATGTCTATAAAACACTATTAATGCAGAGGTATTGCATTTTTTGGTGTCTGTCTAAGAATTGTCTTCTAAACAAGTTTGTTCTGTGTTGTTACAACAAATGAATTAATTTTTTTTTTCAGGAAACCATTTGACTCCCTGGCTCAGCTATCAAATTCCTTGAGGGAGGCTGGGCTGACAGAATATGAAACCCTTTCAGAAGCCAGTAATCTTATTAGTAGGTACCATGCTCTGGTAACATGTGTCAGTGAAATGGCAGGAAATACTGAGAGACTTTCAGTAGAAGGACAAAATTTTGAAGACCTTGCCCATGATGTTTCTTGTTGGATCAAAAAGCTTGAGGAGGCTCTTAATAAAATGAGTTCACAGGGAAGTGAGTTACCATCAAACGAAAGGATTAATCAGATAAAGGTATTGTGTTAAATATATTCCTTTTTCACCTTCCACCTCAAGCTAATACTTGATGAGTCAGTACCTCCTGAAAGATACTGTCACTCCTCATGGCCTGTAGTTTTGTCATTTGAACATTTTTTTTTTATTTGTCAGCACAATATGGGTCTTCTTTGTAGAGAATAATTAATCAGTTTAATTGTCCCAGACTTTGAAAATTAGATGGTCTGTCTATTTATGTGTCAGCTATGTAATATAAAAAGACTTCTGTGTCTTGAACAGCACTGTGAAAAGTATGAAAAAAAATGATAATACATTTTATTTTGTAACCAGAAATAATTGTATATGCACTGCTTCTGCTTCATGTTTAATACAGGAAATCACGAGTCTCAGAGATGAAGGTGAGGCCAAAATGCAGAGCATGGTGTCTCTAGGAGACACTGTTTTGAGAAATGAGAAAAATAAGAAGCCAGAGGTTCAGCAGACTATTTCTGAGCTCCAGAAAAAGTGGGAAGACATCTGTCAGCTGGCCACTGAATATAGCAGGTAATGTGGGATTTGCCAGGAGGCAATGGAGATCACTTAATGCTATATTGACACATGATACCCACAGAAATACTTGAATTTCTGCAGAGTTGTGGAGGGGCAGGTCACAGTTTGGCCTGAATGGTCAGGTGGGGAATAGCCAGAGATACTTTCTGGTGTGTCCATGAATAGCCAGAGAATCTTCTGTTTCCTCCTGTTATTATTGAGCTCTCAGTAAAAACTGCGCAAGAGGCGCTCAGGAGGAGGGAGCCTTGGCTGTGTTGGAGCCAGCACAGCAGAATGTAGAGCAGAATGTAGAGCATCTTCACACTGTTAAAGACAGGACAGGAGGTGCTCTGCATGCCCGAAGAGCTGCTCAGCACCTTGCAGGATCAGGCTTGTGAACAGCAGATGCACCACAGGAGCAACAGCAGTGAGAAGCTGGAACAGGGAAGTTGATACAAGAGCACTTCACGTATGCGAGGCTGTGCTTTGTTTATTTGCCAAAAAATAAGAATCTTGAGGGGCAGAACCCAAAACAATGAAGCTTTGCTTTTGTCCTCGATTATGCTGCTGTACTTGAGAGAATTATATCCAGACTTTATTTGGATTTGTTTGTGTGGGATCATACTTTCCAATGTTGGCATTTAAGTTCCATCTGGAAGATAATATGAGCTCCATCACTAAATGTGAACATACAAATGTTACTTCTGTCTCATTGCATGCTTCCTGTGGACAAATGCAACCTGTTCACCTGCAGCAGATCAGCATGCATGCTTATAAGGCACACAAAGAGAAATCCAATGTAAAGGTCAGGAGAGTAATCACTGGATTGTACTAACATACCCCATACTGTAATAGCTGGTGTTGTTGCCTGTATCTCTAAAACACTCCCCCGCCCAACTAAATGTGATGTGTGTCTTCTACAGAACATTCCTTTCAGGAGGCTGTCATGGGAAGTCAAGGAAAGCAGATTCATAACCATATTGTAGGTTTTTGAGCAGAATTTCTGCTGCAATGAAAAGCAGAAGAATACAGATCATGTGCATCACGTGAGATGCTAGAAACTGTGGGTTTATAGGTTAAGTTTTAAGAGGGTTAATCATCTCTCTTGCATTTAAGTCCAGTTCATTTGCAATAACTTCAGTGTTTTTCATCACCTTGAAAATTCCTGTCTCATCAGTAATTTAAAATCTGGAGAAAAAAAGTATTCAGTACACTCAAGTTTGTTCTAATGGTTGACTTGTTCACACTTTGACATTTTCTAGGTAATCAATACATTTGGTTTTTTAATGCTACTAAACACAGCATTTTTTTTCTTAGCCCTCAGGAGCAACTTCAGTGCAACAGGGAGCAATATGAGCAAAGCAAAGAAGAGCTGAAACAGGCTCTAATGGAGCTGGAGAAACAGCAACAGGAGATTTTTGCCCTTCAGCATGGTTTGGAGGAGAAGCAAGCTCAGCTGGCAAACTATTCTGACCTCCTGCAGAAAACAGAAGCCTTGACTTCCCAGTTTAGCAAACTGAAAAGCCAGAAGGAGCATCTGCAGGGTCACACTGTTGATCCCTGCTTCACAGAGGCAGAATGGTCAGAATTAAAGCAGCAACATGAAAATCTACTCAGCCACCTCCAGGTTGGGACCTCACTCTCTTTCTTTTCCTGTTTTCAGCTCTCACTGTTCAGCTGTGGTGTCATTCAGGTGGGAAGGTTATGGGTAAAACTGGGAGTGGAGGAAGTTCCTCTGAAAAAGGGCAGGGAATATCTCCCTCTCTCTCTCTGAGGCATAAATACTGAAACAAATGAGACCAAAGTAAATGTGAAGAACATTTTGTACCTGTATAAAGAGATTGGGATAGCTATAATATTAAAGCATTTGCTCTTACATTCTTCAAGCCATGGTAGGTTTTGTTCCTTTGGGAGGATGAATTTGGAAAACATCTGAAAGATTCTTTTCCAGCATCTTGCTTGTTCTTGGTTTCACACAATGTAGTGCAAATTGCATTTGTACCCTGTGTGGCATTTAATCTCTAATGTTTCATCCATTTAAAGAGAAAACATCCTTTTTACAATATATTTCTATGAAATCCCAACCCTTCTGCTTCCTGCTGTTCATAAAAATTTTGTTGATGATGGAGTCCATAATGTGCTGGGAAGAGTGCAAGATGGTTTTGTGTTTAACCTGTGGTTAATCAGATATTTCATGGGAAACAAGTGAGTTTGTTGTGCTGGTGAGGTCCTGGAAAAGCTGTAACAATCTGTGGATGATTGTTTGAGATTATGGTGGAGTAATCCTAGAAATTCCTTGTTTCTAGACCATCATGCAGACATTAGAAAGCCCTGCTCAAGAGCACCAGCAGGTTCAGGATATGGTAACAAGCCTGAGCACTGAGCTGAAAACTGTCTCAGAGAAGCTTGCTGAGTGTGATGGTCCAGCAAAGGAACAACCATCAGCTGAGCAAAATCAGTGGAAATCACAGGTACATTGCAGTTTCTGCATCATGGAGACCACCACATCTGTAAAAGAGAGCTGTTCATGGTGTCAAACCAAAAAGCTATGAAACCTTTCTTAAATAAAAAGTATGTAATGTTCCTTTATGGAGATAATTGTAGGACTCAAACCACTCTTAGTGAACTGGGGGGAGCTTTACTATTGGCTGAACTGAAGGTTCAGAAGGAATTGTCCTAGCTCAAGCACACAGGATTCTTCAGTTTGGTTAGGATTTTTGGTTTTTTTCCTCTCAGGGCATGATGAGGAAAGAGATTATTAAATTTGGTAGTAGTACGTGTCTTTAATTTAGCCAGTGTGAAGAATTTTTAAAAAAAAGTCAGTGAGCCAAGTTCATTTTTAAGAAGTGTCCTTCATGCATAAGTAGACATTGTTTTGCTCCTTGGCAGAGTGGAAATCAGTCTTGTAGCTGTGAGAGTAGAGAGTTGCTGTAAGCTGAAATCATAGTTCAGATATGGATCACTGCAATTCCCTCTGCTTCAGAACTTGCTATACCTCTAAGAAGGAAAAAGGCACAGGAGAGGAGGTGAGGGGGGAATTACCTGTTTAGAACTTGGAAGGATCATCATGTACCACCCTGTGTGCTGTGGGATTATTTTATCACCGTAATGCTTTTAGCTTCAGGTGTTCTCTGTGCATAGAAATGGCTGATGAAATTACTGGTTTAGCAATTGACTTTCTGCAGCAAATAGATCTGCATGTGCCTTTCAACACCGTTTGTTGTTCAAAACAAGTATTTATTATTTTAGAGGTTGACGTTAGATCTTAACATTAGGTATATTGAGTGAAGATACTTTTCAAATAAAATGTTTTCTTCATGTTCAAAGGAACAACAGGGGCCTCTTAGCCGATGTGAAGACACTGTAAAGAAAAGTTTGGTTTTAGCAGAAACTGTTAAACAAAACACCTCTTCACCAGAACAGGAGTTTATTAAGGATGAGATTGAAACACTTCAGAGTGAACACAAAGAAAGACTGGAAGAAAGACTTGAACATGTCAAGCAAAAGAAGGAAAACATTTTCAGTGAAGCCCTTGAGTTAAAAGATGAGTTTGGTAATAAAATACAAAAGGAAGATGAGGCAGATACAATGCTGAAGAGAGAGGCACAGATCACTTCTGATACTCAAATCTCTGCAGAGGAGACCCCCACAGCAGTGGAGCTGAAGGAGCTGAAGGAACCTTTGGAAATGAGTGATGTGAGTTTATTTGTTGACAGTAACAACAATGGAAAGCTGGCTAAAGAGACATCTCAAATGTCTTCTGTGTATCACATCCTTAATTTCACTGAAATTAAGCCTCCTATAAATACAAGTGTATAAATCAAAGAAGTGGAAGGAGCTCTCATAACTTGTTATAGCAAGTCTGTAACAAGCCAGTAATGCATTTAAAAAAGCAGTTTTCCATTTAAAAACTATTCCATTTATTATTATTTATTATACAAGTTATTCCGTGTAACTTTCTTTTGCCACTTACTTGGAGCAGCTATCCTTGATCAGGACACTGAGAGAATTGTAGAGATGGGAAAATTGCAGATGCACTTCTACCTAAGAGCTTTGAGAGCTTCTCTTAAACCAGAGAGACTTGTTTAGAGCTGCAGCACAGTGTTTGTCCTGTTTGTTTTCAGAGGGAATAATTTTTACCATTCAGAGATTCGATGTTAAAATACAATGTTTATGGTAACACAAACAGATTTTATTTTCCATCATTTCTCGTAGGGTCAAGATGTAAATGGAAATATGTCTGAGAATGAGAGGCAGAACGCTCCAGTTTTGGAGGAAAGCAGTGTACTGTCAGACAGCCCATTACAGGATATCCATCACAGCAAGGACAGACTGGGGCAGGCTGTTCAGGTACCTGACAGATGTGTTTTAATATAAGTCAGAGTATAGTGTGTGTGTGTGTCTGTTCATTAGAAATCCATATGTAATTCCTTAAAATTTCTTATCTTATGGAGCATCTTTTCCTTATCTGATGAAAGGAATGATAAATTGTTTTCTTCTACTCATCCCCTCAGCCTTGCTCATGTGAACAGTGCAAGAGATCAAAGTGATGGTCTCTGCAAACCCCCAGGGCTTGGACCCACTGTGTCCATGAAAAATCCACCACCTACCTGTGATTTCATTAAATCCATCACAAAATGGTTTGGGTTGGAAATTATGTTCAAGTTCATCTAGTTCCAACACCCTGCCATGGGCAGGGACACCTTCCACTAGACCAGGTTGCTCCAATTCCCATCCAGTTTGACTCCCAGGAATGAGGAGTTAAAGAGGTTTCATCACTGCAGGTAATCAGAGGTCACTAACCTGGAACTGCTGATTTTTATGGGACCTCAGGACATTGACACTGTAAATGACTTAAAAAAATGTAAATGTGTGCAAGGCTGAGGGAATGATTTGGAGTAATCCCTCATTGACCTGACCACAGAGTAATAGGAGTATCTGAGAGAGATGAACATCAAAATATCACAGTGGAAACTGTCCATACTGGGATTTCTGGAGAAGGTGCAAGATCAATAGTTGCCACATGGGTCTAATCAGAAACTTCCAGAACCATATTAACAATCATGTGAGCAGTTACTCCTGTTTACCCTGTCCTGAAACTGTTTCAGAGTAGGTAAGATTCCAATATGGCAAACTGATCTAAACTGAGGCTTCCAGCTCTCTGGGTTTGGGTTACCTCAGCCTTTTCCATCATTTAGCTAAACTGAAGATAGACAGATTGTGGAGTGGGAATTTTCTTAGTAAATTTTGTGCTGTGACTTTTACTGATGGTAAATGTTTTGTATTTTTGAAATCAGGAGGAGGTTGATAAGGAGAACCCAGATATGGACAGACCTGACAGGTTCCAAGAGGATGTTCTGGACAGAGCAGTTCTGAGTGGTGAAGCAGAACTGGAAAGACATCAGGATGGTGTTGGTATTGAAGGTGATGAATCTAGGAAAAAAACCCATCCAGCACAGGTAACTGGACATGAGATTACACCAGAGGGGTCAAATTTGAGGGTTTATGTATCCAGTTCAGTGGCAGTGAGGATGATACTGCTAAGAAAGGAGTAAGAAAAGCCTCAAGTTTACACTGAGTAACTTCTGTTTGATGTGATACTGAGTATGTGGTAACTTGCTTATTTCTTTCCTGTACATTCAAAATTAGTGTAGAGGGAGGTTTTTTTCTTTAGTGTTTAGCTGAGGATCTTTGCAAGGGATATTGCGTTCCAAGTCACCTGGATGTATTGTGAAATCTCCTGACCATTTTGCCTGAATACTGTTGTTCTGCTTGACTTGCTTCCATTTATATAGATTTTTTATTTACATATTTACTTTGCATGTGTGAGGCTGCATTTGAGATGCTGTGCCCTGTGTGGTGCACCCTGGTACTAGGGGAATTTTGACACCCAGAGCAGTTTTTAGGAGCTGGAGCCATAATGAGTGGGAAGAGGCCAAGTTCCTGATGGAGATAAAAAGGCTGACAGGGGTCTTCTTGCTGTCATCCCCTCCCTGAAGAGGGAAGGTGTTATAGAGCCAGACTCTTCTCAGAATTCCAGTTTTAGCAAACTCTGTGAGATACTGAAACCTACATCCAGCAAATCTCCAGGTTACCAATGGGACCTGCTTGGGTATCTAACCAGACACCCTCTGTCTAAACTACAAGTCCTCAGGAAAAAATCTAAACCTTTAAAAAATGCATTCAAGACTCTGTCCAGGAGCACACAATGCAAGGCCCCTGCTTAGAATAATGAAATATGAACAGCATAGGTCAGAACACTTGCAATTTATTCTAAAAATTTATAACAAAATTACAGCACTGCTTCTTGTAAGTGGTTTCCTTTGCAGTAACCTTGCTCACAGTAAATTATGAAGTGTAATTATGGTTTTCCTCATCTACCTATAATTATGGGCTTCATAACTTTCTCATCTCAAGCACTGTAATTACTGCTCCACAGGTTTGATTAGAGCTTTTTGATTACTGGTTCCTTTTGTTTTTCTTACACCAGAAGGAGGAACCTAATGATGTTGAGAATCAGTCATACAGAGAAGATGGGGGACAGGTTCAACAGAAGCTGTGCCAGAAAGGTCAAGTCCTGGAATCTGCAGCAGCTGAGAAAAGTGGTCTGGTATCAAATCCCCCAGTTCCTGCACATGAGGTAACCCATAGTCTGTTATTTCAAGTGAAATGTGCCAGTTGTTCAGTTTTTGTTTCCACATGGGCCTCAGCTGAAGCTGTTTTAAAAGAAGAGACAATTACTCACATCAAAATCAAGACCATTGTGTTTAGATCTTATTTATGTCCATGACATTTTGAACTTCATCCAGAGTGCTTGCCACATCCTAATTTTCAGTGGATCTGTTCAAAAGGAGTTCACCCTAGTTTTTAGAGACGTCAAAATCAGTCTTCATGATATTTAGAGTTTCTCTTCAAACTGTTAATCAACACAAACTTCATTCCATGTTATTACAGTCAATTATGATAGTTTTGCCATCATAAGGAAGGCAGATTAGAAAACTGAAATCCAAGGGTCATCCAGCATAAGAAAATAGATGAAATGAAGTAGAGAAAGGAGAAGGGATTCAAGCTGAATTAATGACAAGTTACATTACTGAATGACTTTACTAAGTCTACTCTTCTTTAAAAGTAAGGGGTCTATCTAATCTTCGTGGTGAATCTGTAGGCAGGTCCACAGCTGGCCTGTCCATGGGCAGGTCTTACCTCGGACTTGCACATGTGCTCTCACTGGAAACCCAACAGAATCTCCCAAGGGTCTTGGGACTTTGAAGAAGTCCCTGCTGACTGGGAGCTAGCAGTGTTATTTCCATTTACAGAAAGGGTGTGAGGGAAGATCTAGTAAACTACAGACCTGTTAGACTAACCTCAGTTCCTGGAAAAGTGATGGAGGTCATGCTGGGTACTATTGAAAAGCATTTAAGGAACAATGCAATCATCATAGAATCATTTAGGTAGAAAAAGACTTCTACAACCGTCATGTCCGACCATTAATGCAGCAATACCAAGCTCACCACTAAACCATGTCACCAAGTGCCACAGGGACATGGCTTTTAAATCCCTCCAGGGATGGTGACCCACCACTTCCCTGGGCAGCCTGTTCCAGTGCCTGACTACCCTTTAAGGAAAGGAATCTTTACTAAAATCCAGTCTAAACTTCCACTGGCACAGCTTGAGGCCGTTTCTTTCTCTCCTGTCAATTTTTATCTGGGAAAAGATACCAACCCCACCTGGCTACACCGTCCTGTCAGGGAGTTTTAAAGAGTGATAAGGTCTCCTCTGAGCCTCCTTTTCTCCAGGCTGAACAACCCCAGGCTTGTGCTCCAGACCTTTCCTCAGTTCCATTGCCCTTCCCTGGACACACTCCAGCACCTCAAGGTCTTTCATTTAGTGAGGGGCCCAAAACTGGGCACAGAATTTGAGGTGCAGCCTCCCCTGTCTGTATCCATGGAGCCAGTGTGCAATGAGAACATCACACAAACAAGCAAAACAAGTACACAGCAAGGTTTTTCTAAAAGTCAGGACACTTCTCTGTGTCTTTTGATGTGTTGATATTTCAATCTGGTGAAGTGGATTTCCTCCTTTCTGTGTGATAGCTTAGCTGAGTTTTAATGCTTACTTCAGTTCTATGGCACTCCAAAGTCCCTTGAGATTAAATCTTATGTCTGAATTGATACAACTGTTACGGTTATGTACACAGAGAAATTGAAAAGTTCTCCAGCTGACTACTTCATGAGTGGCCTCTTTAGTTCTGACTGAAAATAACCAAGAGTTAAAATACAGAGAACTATTCTTCTCTGATACTGTGTACTATGTGCTGTATATTTCCCACACTGGAAACCAGGTATATTTTGCATAGCTCATGACCCACCAAGGGGCAGATGACAGTGACAGCTTACAGTGATAGCTGGCTTCTCCTAGTAAAACAGTATCTAAAGTACCAATACATGAAGTTTATCAGACAAGAATTTTTTTACTGTTGCTGATTTTAGGTGTTAGTACCATGGAGAAGCTCACACTGCATAATATCTGTGTATTTGTATGCATTCACTCATATAAATTTTATACATGGAACAGATCACCAGGTAGAGGAGGGTACTGGGAGAAGGGAAATGCAGAAAGATTTTTAAGGGACCATCACGTGATCCAACTAGTCTGTGACATTTCATTTATGATGCTGTCTGCAATAGCTGAAGGTGATGTTAAACCTGGCCTCAGCCCAAGTGACTTGTCCTTCTGTCATGGGAATCAGAGGCAGTGCCAGGGATGGCTCTGGAGCCTCCTAATTAAGACATGACTCCCTCCTGCTCCCACCTTACCCCAGATTTTGGATAGCACTTGTGGCAGTGGCAGCCATGGCTTTGTGTCACAGCCAGGCTGCTTCATGCATGAGCTGAAGAGGTGTCCTGGTGAAAGACACAGCAGTATTGTCAGGGCAGGTGCTGAGCAGAAGGAATGTGGGTGTGAGGAGAGGATAAAGTTCCAGCAATGTGTAAGGAAGAGAGGGAGAAGACACAACAGACCTGTGAATTTATCAGTAGCAGAGGTGAGTGCAGGGAGGATGTTATTTGAAGGTGAGGATGTCAGAGTTCCACTAGAAATGATGGGCAGAGATTTCAAAGCTGTCTGAGCAGTGCTGACAGGAGGGGGTGACTGCAGGGATGGGGGACAGTGATGGAGCTTCCACTTTCTGGGTCCTGGTTGATCCATAGAGAATGTGGGGGAAACCACAGCAGGATTTAACAACCCCAGCATGGCTTAAACACGTGAAGCAAAGTGCTGCAGTCAGAAAACTTTCTGGTTTAGACCCCTCAGAATCTTGTTTTGTGTTGTAGGACACTGGTGCAGAAGTGGTTGTCCAGAAGGAACTACTTCCTGGAGTAACAATGCAAATAAACAATGAATATTTTGAAGAGGAACAAAAGGTCAATAAGCTGAAAAATGAAGTGGCTGAACTGGATATGGTGCTTATAAATGAGCAACTAAAAGAGCTGGAGGTATGGAAACTGCCAAGCCATTCCTCATTTTTAATGCAGTGATACACTTGCAGAATTGTGATTCACTTGGGCAAACCAGAATTGTTGCCCATAGCTTTAGCTGAGGTTTAACTGCACAATTAGTCAGTTTGTCTGCAAACACCATGCCTTGATGCATGCCCATGTAAATACCACAGTTTGTCCTGCTCTTCCAGAGTGCAGTGATAGGTGCACCTGGGATTGCTTCCATGATGTGCTCCTCTGCTTGAGGATGAGCAGGAATATGTTTGTAGGTGAACAAGTATTTAGCCGTATTTTGTGTGGAAAGTTGAGAGTCCTTAAGATCCTCCTTTAATCCCCTCTCTTTCTCTGGTGGGCTTGATTGTAGAATTTAAAAACTGAGCTGGAAACGTGGAAAGCAAAGTCTCTGTGCCATAGTGAAGAAGCAATTCCCAATGGAACAGCATCAAATGGAGCAGAGCTGCAAAGCACAGAGCCCTGCTGGGACAGGCTGCTCCAGGAGCTGGAAGCTGTTAAAGCAGTGAAGCAACAACAGAGCTGTTTAATTAATGAATACCAGAAAAATCTTTCTGCTGCACAGTCCTCCATGAAAAATTTGTCAACAGAAAAAGATAACATAAAAATGTGAGTATAGTGGAGGGGTTTGGCTAAGAGGTTGCAGAACAAATATGGTTCTGTTCTGAATTTTGTGACATGCTTCAGTAATGCTCAGACAAGAGTATGGAGTTACATCATTTCAAGAGAAGTCTCAGAGGTTTGTAGGTTTGTGAACAGAGTTAAGCAGAAGTATTTCTGATGGCTCTCTGCTATCCTTTAAGAACATGTACTCTCTTTATTCTTTAGGGAAAACAAAGAAGCACTTACTGGGCTAAAAACCTATACAAACCATCTTAAACATTTTTATTAAAATGTGGCAGATGTGAAATACTCATTTTTCTTTAAGGACTCGTTAATTCTAGTTTTTTTCTGAATGAAATATCTCTTTATTCTGAAAACTAACCTTACTTGATAGGAAAAATTCCATGGCAGTAAGTAAGTCTACATTACCAATTCAGAGGTAACCAATGCACAGAAAATATTTACTATGTTTTGTGAATTAGTCTTCAAAACACATAACTAATATGTCATAGTAATGTACCAAAATAATTTGAAAACATTTAAAACTTATGTACGTGTTAATTTGCAACAAAGAGATCTAAAAAATGTAATAAAAATCTAACTGCTAAATGTATTTTAGATGGGCATTTCAAAATACTCCTGGAAATAAAAGATGAGTAGATTCATTTGGAAGAGTTTACCTTGCATGAATAAAAATTTCTCCATTTTTTTAAAACCAAGTTATTCATTGTCAGCCAGAAATTACTATAAAATGTTGGTTAATTCAATTAGAGATGACATAACACTGTTGCTGATTTTTAAAATGAGGGCTACATTCTATATTAGTAGACACTGCAATTTTAGAGAATGTACAATAGAATGTATCTTTTTTGCACAGATATCTATGAATAGTGAGTGCTCTACAGATAAGCAAGAAATAATGATACTGCAGGGGTGGTTAGGGAGTTCCTGTGAGAACATTGGGAGATACATGTAATTAAGTGAATAAAGTTAGTGAATTGTGCTCTAAACAGTGAAATTTGTTTTTTAAAAGGCTATGTATAAGAAGAATTCGTTATTTTTAAACACTACTCATGTTTTTGGCAGGGGTCCTATGAACAACACAGCTCTTCTGGAGAAAATTAAGGCATGGATAGAGTCCTTACAAAAAGAAAGAGATGTCTTAAACCAGTTGCAAAGTCAGCAAGAAGTTTTATCTCAGCATTTGACATGCATGGATAAAGTGTTGACAGAGAGCCAAATGAGGCAGCTGGAGCACTGGTGGCAGCACATGGAACAGGCAGTGCAGAAGAAACATGACCAGGTTGTGGCAGAAATGGATGAGTTTAACCTGCTTATGAATAAAGCACGGGATCTTCAGAGGCTGATACAAGAACAGTATTTGCAAGCAGAGGTGCATTCCTCAGCTGCAGGAAAAGCCAAAGACCCTCTAATTTGGACCACAGAGCTGCAGGACATTAGACATGGTCTTTCTCTATTGAAAAGAAGGGTTGAGCTGCAGATGAAAAGAATTTGGAGTGATCAAGAGAAGGTGGCTTTGGAGAACTCCATACATGATTTGCAGAGCAAACTGGAAGCTTTATCAGCACAACAAACTCCTCAAGAGGATACTCAGACTGGTCCTGCTCTCATGAAACATGAAATGATGAAGAGGCTGAAAGAAAATATTTCCTGGGTCAAAGATTCACTGTCCCACCTTGATCAGAAAGCAGCACTTTTCCCCAGTGATGTCAAATCACAGATCAGAAATTGTCAACTTATGAACACAGACATCCTAAACAGAGAACCTGTGATTGTATCCCTGGATTATGGGCTCCAGCACATCCTTCCCAACTTGGAGCCAGAGGAGGTCTCTGATATTACCTTCCTTTTACAGACATTGAAGAATTCATACAAGGCTCTTGTTTTAAAATCTGCTCAAAGGTTGCAGCACTTGGAGCTCCAGCTGGAGGAGAGGCAAAGACTCACTGCAGAAATAGATAAAGTTCACTCCCAGCTTCACAAAGCTGAGCTGATGGCCAGGCCTGACCCAAACCAAACCAGCACATGCTCAGAGCTGGTCAGCCAACAAGCCATCCTAAAGGAGATGCTAAAGGATGTACAGGAAATAGAAAGGCTTATCTCATCCCACTGTAAAGAGAGCCAGGTCACAGCTGGGCAGCTGAGCCTGTCTGAACAGCTCTTCTTGACTGATCAGTTAAGAAGTCTGAAGAACAGAGCAAGGAAGACACAGAGGCAAATTCAAAGTAAACTTCATGAAGTAGAGCAAAAGACAGCTGTCTCCAGAGAGTTTGCTGAAAGAATAGCTTCATTGCAGCAGGATCTTGATGACCTGCAGGATGGTGAAATGAACCTGAAAGATGATGAATTAGTAGGTGCCAAGCAGGGACTGAAGGACAAATGCAAAGCACTGAAAGAAAAAGAGTTGGCTTTTCAGTCAAGTTTGTCACAAGTAATGAAGTACAAGGAAGTATTTGAATGTGTAGGTCTGAAATGGGACTCACGGCAGCTGGATGAATTGCAAACTAAATTTTCTAAAATTAAAAACAAAATTAAAGGGAAAATAATACACTTGGAAAATATTGCTAGGGAATGGGATAAAATTCAAGGATTGCTAAATGAAATCCAGACTGTGACATCCACTGTAAGAAAAGAAGCTAATATCCTAAATGATAGCTCCAGCTCTTCTCCTGCTGAGAATGTCATATCTGCACAGATTCTATTGCAGGCAGTTCAACAAATCTTGTACTTAACCCAGGAGGCAACAAATCAAATAAACAAAAATGAGGTATTTGATACATCATTCAAAGAATCTAAGAGGAAAGAAATAAAGAATCTGGAGAAAAACGTTAAGGAACTAAAGCAGTTTCTTCAAAACTTGATCTCTGGGCTACAGAGTGTAAACAAGGAAGGTGGCCAGAATGAAGTAGAAAATATATTCCATATCATAAAGCATATTCAATTAGAACTCCAGCAGCCACTTGTGATAGACATAAATACGATGCAGGATGAAAAGCTGCGATGGGAAGCAATTCAGAATATGATGGAAGGGAAGTTTTCTGCTCTTAAATGTATAATGGAAAAAGAGAGGGAAAAACAAGAAGAAAACTCTCCTGCTGCTACTTTAGAAATAAAGTTAGAGACACTGCAAGGCCATGAAGCACAATTGAAGGCAGACATTGCTGCCCGTGTTGTAAGTATATTTAATGAAAGTGAAGTATTGACATATGCCTTTTCCCAATAATTCCATTAGGTGTCTGTGACTGTGGCACTTTTATTTGCATGACTCACATCCTCATTTATTCTAACAGCTGAATTGGTCTGTGATTATCTCCGCATTGGGGGATAGGATGGGAGTCATGACAGAAACTAAGGATACGAAGAAAGTTGTGTTCAGTTTGATTATAATCAATCAATGGGGATTAGCACAAGAAAAGAATGGTAAACAGGAGGAAGGAAAAGGCTGTGTTGAAGTACTTAGCTGAAGAGAGATTGGGTGCAGTCATCTTGTGAGGCAGCATTTTCAATAGTGACTATGATGAAAAAATCCAAGTACTTTGTTTCTACTATGAAGAGAAGCTTTAATGGTTGGGAATGATCCAGAAGATTAAAGCACAAGTCAAAGCAATGTGATCAGGAATGGTGAACATAATTCCTGTCCTGAGGTCAATAAATACATGGGTTACAACACTGCTCTGTGACTGCCTAAGTAGCAAATGTGTTTGCCACATGTCCTCCCTCACCTCCTCAGGCCAGTTCTGGGAGTGTTGGTCTCAAAAGACAGCCAAGTGTGAAATTCTAAGACCATATGGTTATCCAGAAAAGCACAGCAGCCTTGTTTTATTGTTCCTTTCCCTTTTTAATGCTTTCAGAACGCCCTGGAGGAGGCATGTAGGGCTGGTGAGCTTTACACCAGGGCCCTTCAGAGGGCTGCCAGGTTCCTGGAGGACTGTGAAGCTCCAGGCCAGGCTGAGCTCTGTGGCTCAGTGGACATCTGCCAGACTCCACACTGGAAAGAGGAAGAGTTCAACTCTGCAAAGGCTGACTTAGAAAACCTGCACTGCAAGCTGAAGAACCTAGTGAAGCCAGAAGACAAAGTATGTCTGGAAAATGCTTTAAGAGAACTGGTGGAAAAGAGTTTGGCATTAAGGAAGAAGGCTCAAAGGAAGGAAGCTGATGAACAGAGGTGGGTTTAAGAGATCTTCATAGATCTTGTTCCTTATTGTGAGAAACTTGACTGAAAATAAATCCAGTGTTGTTTCTGCTCTGATAGAAATTCAGGTATTCAGAAATTCCAGCAGAAAGAAGGGAAGGCATTCCTGTTGTCCTCAGGTGTGATTGTTAAGGAAGGAAAATGGCCAGACAATAACCATATTGCTACTAATTTACAGTGCAGTCATTTCTTGTGTATTCCAGAATGTGGGGCTTCAGTAAGGGTCATAGGGTGCCAGAATCAGAAGAAAGCACATTCCTACATTTCAGTCATTTCTACATTTCAGAGACATTTCAGTTTCCAGTTAAGTGCTGGTGGAGGTTAGAGTAGATTTCAGAGGGTCTCTAATTCATGTTTTCCATAGACTGTTCTGATGGCTTGGGAAAGTAGGACCCAAACAAGGCATAGGCTGTAGTTTCCTTCCTTTAGGTACAGAAAAAATCTGGAGGGCCTTCAGATACATGCATAAAAAAAGTTTGGGGGAGAGAATAAAGGATTCTTAAACTCCTGATCATGATCCAGTGGTCAGTACCTCCGGTATCAAACCTGAAGTGTGTACCAAATACTAATTGACTATAACTTGGAAACAGTCAGGACTAGTAGTTCAAAAGGTTTTTTTAAAACTTTTATTCTGTTGGAGACAGGGACAACAACAAATTTTAATTAATCCATTCATTGTTTCATGCAGATATTTTGAAAAACACAAAAGCTACACAGAAACCAAAGATAAAGTGTGTGATAATCTTAAGAAACTGGAAAATATGCTTAGACAGTCTTTGTCTAAGATTCCAACATCTTATAAAGAAGCTTTGGAGCATTTGGAAGAAAGCAAGGTAAGAAAGGCTCTGAAGAACATGAAAAGCTCATGCAAAACTAATGCAGCTATGCATACCATGTGACATCATAGGAGAAAGTGGAATTCTTCATCCTATATTTATGTATATACAAAACCACAGAATATATTAATATATTAATATATATATTATATACTTGTCAAAAGACCAGGTATAATAGACCATATGAAATGAGTATATCTTACTGCTGTAGAAATGAGACATTTTATATACTCCATGTTTCTCCACAGTGTTAGCCAACAGAACTCCCTCATTATGACCATCTTTTACCAGCTCAGTGGAGTGATTGCCATTTTCCTAGAAGATCCTAATCATGCTACTGAATACTTCATTAATACTCCTGACTGTAGCATTTTATTTATTGATGTGTTTGTTTTTCCTGTAAGATGTTAGTCTCCAGCATTGACTCTGCTGAAGAGGACCTGGTGAAGCTGAGGCAGATCTCTGGAGAGATGATGAGGTTGTGCAGAGGAAGTGACAGGGCTCTGGGCAGGATTGTAACAATGCTGTGGAAAAACTGGCTGGGTTTGCTCGAGGCAGCCAAAGGGCTGGAAATCACCTGTGAAGAGCTAAAGCAGGAATGGAAATTCATCAATGAAGAGGTGAGTTGCTCAACATCTGTAAATTTGGGTGGAGATGGGACTGTGAGTTAAATGGCCTGTAAAGGGCTGAGATCAGGGCAGAACATAATTTCCCACCTGCTGCTCAGTTACCCCCACCCCTTCTTGAACCCAGAGTCAGAAATGGTGGGGATATTTATTGAGTCCTCTGAACCCAGAGCATCTCTGCACAGGTTATGTGCTTTGTTAAAGCAAACTCAGAGGTTTTGTCACGCTTCAAAGGTTCGAGTTGTGACTGTGTAATTCCCAGTAGTCAGTCACCCGTGTGAGTAAATGAATAATGTAACTTCAGATGATGGAATAAAAAAGCACTTTATCTCCTGCTTTGCCATGGTGTTGACTTAGCTGGAACGAGAAACAATAATTCTGGATAAGCTCCAGGAAGAACAGCCAGAAAGCCTGAAAGAGAAGGAAAAGGCCACCAGAGAGGAACTGGTGGAGTTACTCGATTTTGTGAACTCATTTGAAGAAAATATCAACCAGCAGCAGCTCCTCTTACTCTTGCTTCTTCACCGGATAAGAAACATCCTGAACACACCAGAAAATGCTGAGGGAGAAGCTGCCCTTCCTGCCTTGTGTGAGATAAAGGCAATGCAAGAGCGCTGTAAAAAGTAAGTGCTGGGAAATTTCTGTTGAAGGTGTGAGATAGGACTGTTCACAAGCACAGGATTTTACTGGATATCAGAGAATATATGTAAGCTGTGATGCAGTTAAAAAGACAGTAAATGCTGTCCTGGGTCAGACCAATGCTCCATTTCACCCATCTGCTGTTCTAGTATGGGCATTGGGGAATATTATTCAGGTACAACACCTGAGCCTGGCCATATCCTTTGTGGCCTGCAATTTGTGCTCAAAAGCAGTAGGAATCAAGGAACAATAGACAGTTTTAGAGGTTCCAGGTGCTTGAGAATTTTAAGATTTTCTGCTTTTAGGAAAATCAGACCTTGTACTTTTTGCAACAATGCAACTTTCATCTTACTGAGTGAGTGCCACTGTCTAAAATTCTCTCCAGATATTTTTTACAAATCTGATGATTGTATTCACCCTTCTTTGGGTTTGCTTTTGAATGTGGTAATCTTTGTGAACAACATCTGCTCTGCCAGCATCTTCAGACTGAGAACCTGACCTCTGCTATTTAAATATGCCTGCTGTGTGGTTTGGTCTACCAAACAGCACTATCTGAGGATTCACTTTAAAGAAACTGAGATAAGTGACATAAAACTCACAGATTTAATAACAGAAAAAAACCCTAAATTACAGACAGATGTGGTTCTGGATATATACCTACATAATATCTGTATTAAGCATGCTCTTTGCTCCTCCTTAGTGTAGAGTCTAAAACAATGGATTCTTTCTGGTAATCTTGCATAGGTTGTACAAAAAAGCTCAAGACCATAAAGATTCTGTGAAAGCTGAGATTCAAGAGAGGAACAAGGTGGCTGAAGAAATAGGTGCTGTGACCAATGCATTACAGAATGCTGCCTCTGTGTTACTGCAGGATGCTGATGGAAAGGCAGAACAGCTGGAGGTTGGTAACAGCTCTGTTATTGTGATATTCAGGATATCTCCTGGTTTATGCTGGTGCTTGAACTTGCTACAGATAAAATTAATGGCAAGGCCTACTCACATTGACTTGAAGACAGTGAATCAGCAGATGGCCCTGCCATGGCCTTGGTTTGTGTTCCTTTCCCCCTGTGAGGATCTGTAAGCAGGCACAGACATATTTCCAGATGGCAGAGAAATTCACAGCCAGCTGCATTCCTTTTAGGAAGGGCTGCTTCGTGTACACCCTGAAAGCTTTCCCCTCTGCATACCTACCCAGGGCAGCTCCAGATGCTCTGGATTTGATGTCCCACATTGGGGTTAACCTGGTTGATGGTTTTGAAAAATCAAATTGTGATCAAAACCTCAGTGTCCACCAGTAGCCATCAGCAGCCTATAAATTTCTGCATTTCTTGACTTTATGATATGTTATTCCTAACACTTACTGAATGTGTTTATTTATCATTTGAGTTATTTGTTTCAAATTGTTCTTACTACGTTTATATTGCTATCATAATTTTAAAATCTTGATCAAATATTGTTTTTAATAATACTTAATCCAGTTATCTTTTAATTATACAACTTTATAGTTTATTTATTTTAGGCTACTAAAGTATAGTACAAATTTGGGCTGTCTTTGCTGAGTCTTGTATAAAAACTGATTGGGTGTCCCCAACCTAGCAAAGGGCTAGGAAAAATACAGAAGCCAAAGGCCATGGAGGCAGATGGGGGGTTAGCATGAGAGAGAAATGTTTATTACATATTTAGGAAGTTCTGAAAACCCATGAGCCAGCATTGCTGTAGTAGGACATTAATTTTACATAGTCCAAACACCAGTGAGCCAAAATCTGCAGGGCATTTCATCCCTTACTTCCAAAGAAAATCTAGTTCCTATGAAATCTATAGCATTAGTCAGGACTCCACTGCACCTATGGAGTGGAAAAATCTGTTTCATTTTGAGATGACCAACCTGATTTAGCTGGGTGGCAAAAGTTTTAAATGACCCAGACAGATGAAAAGGGGGAAGTGTTATTGTCTCTTCCTTTAGGAAAAAAATTGGGACAGTTTTGATAGGTACCTGCTTTCCAACTAAATAACCTGTGAGATGTGAATGTGCAGTATTAACAGCATCCAGTTTGCAGAGACATGCCTTGTTTTGGAGACAAGAGTTGTAAATAATCCTTCCCAGTTCAGGTCAGGGAATCTGTGAACTCCCATAAATTTTGGCATAATCCTAATTGGGCCGTTTGACAGCAGCAGCCTTCTCCCTGAGAGGAGGAGGCACACAGCTGTTTCATGGTTTGAGAGTTTGGGTTTTTTTAATATCAGACCCAGTTGTTGTGGGAGGACAGGAAATAAATCACTCTCAGTGTCTTACATATTTCTTCACACAATGTGTTGCATTTGTGTGAAGGAAAAGATTGCAAGTGAAGAGTATGAATTAGTGGATTACTGTTACTCCTGATTGAAAAAGCAAAGGCAGTTAATTTATTGTTTTTCATTGCCTGGTGGGAGGTTTGGTAGGATAAATTTTCCCAATAACTTGAGTTAACATTTGAGTTTCTCAAGCAGCTGAGCACTGGGGAAAGGAACCATAAAGCCAGCAAACAGAACCTTCCAACTTGAAACTCTAGAAAACCTTCCAAACAAATGAATTTCTTCATTCTTTCTGCAGGAGGACTTAGCTCAGATTTTATTTCTAGGCCACAGGCTGTAGACAGTTGTTCAAGTTTCTTTTCTCTCATAAAACCTACATTCTCTGTGCAGAACTGGAAACTACTGTTTTGAGAGGAGCCTGCTGTGCTGCTCTGCGTAATTGCCTGAAAGCAGACACTTCAGCCTGAAACCTGTTGCTTTGTGTGGCCTTTGTGTTGTTTATAATAATGAAGGGATGGACGTTGGCTATTAAAGTATTTCAAAGGGAAGAATGCACTTTTGGCAAAAGGGAGAGTGCAAGGTTAACATTTAATCATAGGAGCTCTTCAGATGGTCCCTTTGCTGGGGCTGTCAGGGAACGTCAGTGCGTCACTTCCCAGCGTGGACCAGTATCAGGTTTAATTAATTCTTACAGATTGAAAAGCATCATTTGATTAAATGAGTCAGTATTGCTTAGAGTTTATCTGCTTGCAGAGGTAATCAAATCAGGTTCGATATCCCAAACCCGATTTTTCCAAACCATAACCGTGGTAGGAAATAGAAAGCACATTATATATGTGTGTATATACACACATATATGTACACACCACGTGCACTCAGTAAAAACTGGGTAAAACTGCTGAAGTTATTCTTAATTTTGTAGGAGCTTCAGAGTGTGATTGGCAGAGAGAGTCAAGCTCTGGAGGATATCATGGAGAAACTTCGGATCAAGTATTCTGAAATGTACACAATAGTCCCTGCAGAGATCGAAACACAGCTGGAGGACTGCAAGAAAGTATTGCAAGACCTAGAAGAGAAGGTAACTGTTGATGTGGTTTTCATATTTATCTATTTGCAATGTATAAATCATTCCTCATGCCTAGGTCTCTTTTTAGAATAATCTTATGGTAAGCGGTGTCAATATAACATTTTTATTTTTTATTTAAAAATGGACATGGCAGAATCTTCAGCAATAATTTTTAATATTATGTGGGTGCTGTCTTCAATCTGATTCTTAAACTGGGAACTACTGGTCGAAGTTGATTGTGAAGTTTGCATAGCTTAAATGAGAAAATATTTTCAGAACTAGGTTAAAAAAGGACTTTGAAACAAGACTTTTTAAAAAATGTAATTTGCACACATGATAGGATATCATGACATGGTTCTTTTTACCACCTCTGAGAAGATGGTGGCCTTCCTTTAAAATCAGGAAATTTAAATAACTAAATCCCATTGCATCAGTTTTTTGCAATATATTCTATCTATAAGGGATATAAGGAGTTAGCTGAAAGCAAAATTAAATGGAAACAGAGTAATACTCTCAGTTTGGGGTCAAATTTTTACCCTGATACAATTACCATAGTTACTTGCTCATTTGTGTTATTTTAAAAATGAAAAACAAAAAACCCTTTCAGTTCTCATATTTCAGAAATAATAATGTTCAATCCTAATTTTTAAGGTTAAATCTCAGTTAATATGACAAAATTTGAAAGTTTAATAAAACAGTTTTGAAATTCACTTACTTTTTAAAAGTGTCTATCAAATTACTAATTTTATCTTGCATAAAATATTAAGCAGCATATTAACTAAAGTTTATGAGTTTTAATTTGGATAACTTAATGGTTTCTGTTCAAAAATGGGACTAGTCTTTTTAGAACCAACAGCTGGGAGGAAAGAAGAGAAGGAAAGCAAAACAGTATTTATGCTTTGGGGTTTTTTTGTTGTAAGAAGTATTGAAATGAAAATCCTGCTTTGCTGGTGACCACAGCATTGACGGATGCAGCGTTTTTATCCTGAAGAAATAGATGAAGTCAGAGCTTGATCTGTTTACTCATTTCCAGCTGTGTCACATCACTCATACATTAGTCTCTTTTATTTTGGAAGCTGGCACTACAATTATTGACAATTTTCCAGGTTTGATGTATTCCAGGATAGTGGTAATGGCCAAGTGTTCAGTGATTACAGCCTGAATTCCTTTTTCCAAGAAGTCTTAGGCACTAAGTACAGACTGACTTCACAGGTTTTGTGGATAAACAGGATTATTTCAAAGGAGCCCTCTAGTTCTTTCTGTATTTATTTGTTTTGATTAATGAAATTCTATCAGTACAACATTGTATTGTGGGTGCTTTTTAGAGAGGTTATGTTGGAATCTATAAATTATTTTAATAAAATTAAGAAATGAGTAGATAATTTATTAACTAAAAATGGTCTTAATTCCTCATCCCACAACAAGGATAAAGTATTTCAGTACTAGGAACTTCACACTAAAATAACTATTAAATTAAAAATCTTTGGCATCAAGGCAGCATGAAACTGTTCAGTATGCATTTGCCCCCTAAATCCTAGGACTGCAGCACACAAAGAATTTACCACAACTTAACCATTTCCTGGTGCTTGGTTGACCCTGGCAGCCAGCAGGGTTTAGTAAGAAAAGATGTCACTTTTGGGCAAGATCAAGGACTTTTCTCACTCCCTGCACTTCATCTAGCCCATAGTAACCTGGTAGCTTATGCTGTGTTGCTCAGTCCCGTGCTCAGGCAATTACTCAGCTTCAGCTTTGAGAGCTTTTCTCTTTACACAGAAAAATCAGGCCCTCCAGTGCACCAATTTTTCATCTCTGTGGAGTCCTGCAGAGTGAAATGAAGTTCCTCAGAGCTTTCTATTTTAGTGATAAATCCCCAAGTTTATATTGAGGAATTCGCCGTGCATTGATGCATTTTGATATTCCCTTATTTGTTCCATGGGAGTCAGAGCTGTCAGCTGAGACATAAAGGTGTCATTCTGTGTTTCTTGCAGCATAAATCCAAATGTGACCCTTCCCACCATGCAGCATGAGCAGGCTCTGTTAGAGATCAGAGCAGGGTGGAGCAAAGCACCCAGGGAGCTGCAGTGCCTCAGTGCTTGTTTCCTCAGGGATTGCTTTTCTGAGCCAGGCACTTTTTAGTGAGAACAAATTAGTGAACAACACATAGATCTTGAACCTGCTCACGTTAGTGCTTCTCCCTGCAAGTGTAGCTCCACTGCGGTGTTTTTAACTGACTTGTGAAGAGAAACAAAAAGAATTCGAATATTTTTGGTAAGGTGGTGCACAGAAACAAGCAGATGTTTGTAATCCCCCCCATTGTTTTCTCTTTGCTCTGGCAGGTTAGCTCTGAAATCCTGCAGAACTCTCCTCAGTATGTGCTGAAAAGAAAAGCAGAAACTATTAACAATGGCCTTCAAGCTATTGAAAAGATGTTACAACAGAAGAGTGAAAACATTGCAAAAGCCAAAGAAGTTCAGAAGGTAATCTTGCCAAAAAAATCATCTGTGGCTGTTAAAAGATGTTTGGTTGTTTTTACAGAGCCTTTAGCATAAAGTGGTCTTCCATTAATTTTATACCTGTAAAAGGAGAAGTAGAAGCAAGCATTCAGCTGGTGAATATTTATCAGTTCTTTCTCAGAGGAAAATCCATGCTTTTCTCAACTGTAAATCACACCAGTAGATGCAAAGTGTTGTGTTCTCATCATGTCAGTTCTGAAACCTTTGCAATTCATGTCCCACTTGGAGAACAAATAATGCTGCCATCTTTGAGCCTGACCTATTTCGTTTCCCTTCTCTCCACACGCAGCAAATTTGGGATATGCTGGATCTCTGGCACTACAAACTCAACGAGCTGGATGCAGAAGTGCAGGATATAGTGGAGCAGAACTCCTGCCATGCCCAGGAGCTGATGGACATCCTGGTGGCCCCCCTGCAGCAGTACCAGCAGGTCTCACAGCGTGCTGAGCGCAGAACTGCCATTCTCAACAAGGTAGGTGCACATGGAACAGGCTTCTAAAAATCCAATCCTACAAAAAAAACCAGAGTGAAGGCATGAAACATCCTCGGAGGCTGTCACATGAGTAGAGTCAGCAGCCTGCTGTGGCAAGGCTTACTGTAGCTGAGGTTTCTGGAGTGGCTCGAGCCATGGTTGAGGAGTTTGTATGGGGAATTCTTGCCCTTGGGTGGGTGTTGAGGTGGTTCTCTCAGACTCTGCTAATGGGCTGTTAAAGTGTTAAAATGCAATTGGCACTATTGAAGTGCCATTGCCATATAAATTGTGACAATGCCTCCATGAAATGTAAACATGCAAGCACCAGAATTACTTTGGTGAGAGGGAATAGCCTGAAATCATGAAACTGTTTCAGAAGAATGGTTTTTATTTCACCATGCTAATTTAACTGACCATGATGCAAATGCATCCTATTTTCTTTTAATCTTGTTGGTAGATGCATTTATCTGACACAATGAAGCAATTAACGTGTGACTTTCTGTAAAATTCTGTCATTTCCTAGGCCACCAACAAGATGGAAGAATACGAGGAGCAGGTGAAGAATGTGAAAGATTGGATAGAAAGCACCAAGAGTTTGCTAAGATCTGATGCTCAGCACGATTCTGCAAAAAGCTTACACAAGCATACTGATGAGCTCCAGGTAAGAGTTGATACAGATAAATGCTTCTGTTAGCACTTGGTGCTCTGAACAGATGCAGTTTTCCATTCTTATTGTTACTGACATAAGTAATTTACCATGTTCAGTAAATCCTTTAAGTGAAAAATATAGTTGACACTCATGAAATAGAGATGTTTTTTGGTGCTGGACACACCTATCTCGTGCAAGTGCTGAACTGTTGTACAACTTCCAGAAATGTGTGATTGTCTTCTGTATCCCTGCTGAGTGGCTAGGGTCAGTTCCTACTGCCTGCATATATAGGATTCTTTCTGTATTGTATGTGAGCCAAAAAGGTGAAGTGCTGTTTTTTTGATGTCAGTGTGTTAGATGGAAACTCTGAAGTGAGTTGTGGTTTGGAAAGCTGTCCTCACTGTTTCTTGAAGGTTATTCTGATCGGTAATTTCAAAAATTGAATGTTTGTGATATTACAGGGAAGATCAGAGCCAGTGCAAAAAAAAATCTGGCAATTTTGTACTTAAGATTTGAGTTTTCTGTGCATGCACTCCTTGGCTTAGACCAAGTGAGAAAGCTGGTGTTCTAGACATAGATTTTTGTGGTAAGACTAGTAAGAATTCTTGACATGAAGTAGCTGGCCAGTCTAGGCTGATATCTTCCAAAAACATGTAGCCACAATGGGGAGAATGTGGTTTCCAAAACCCATGAACATTTTTTGTGGCAAAATCTTATTGTCTCCTGTGCTTGTGAAATGGAATGTTTTGTTTTGTGAAACTAGTGGATTGGGAAATGCACCCTGAGCTTGCATTAGAGTGGAAACACACACTCAGTCCTTTCCTTCACACACACCCACACAAATGGACCTCGTGCATTTCTTGCAGCCCCCACTGTTCTTCATGGCAGTGTTCACTGCAGTTCATCCAAAAGCTCAACCAGTTCATTGCAGGGGAAGAGACTTTACATCACACACAAGTGGCCTGATACTTTTTGGAGCATTTTGTTCCTTTTAATCCTTACCTCTATAACTTTAATGTTCAGCAGTGATGTATCAAACTAAGCTCCTGTTTTGTCTCCAGATGGCTTTAGAAGACTCAGAGCAAAAGCAAAATCTTCTGCATGGTATCTTCATGGAGCTGGAGGAGCTGTCACCTATCTTTGAAACCGACAGTGTAATGCAACAGCTGAAGGAAATAGATGCTCAAGTAGCAACTTTACAGCATGAGATAGCAGAGATTCTTCCACAAATCCTGCATGTGGCTGATGTAAGTCTGGGTGACCCATAAGTGCCTTTTATCAGAGCTTCATAATGTGTTAGGAAATGCAGATTATATCACCTGCATGGAAAACAGGGTGTAGTGCTGGTTGTTGCAGGTGTGCCAAGCGAGGAAATTAATTCTTTGGAAACAAACCATCAGAAGGCATTTGGTAACTAATTAAGTTGTAAAGTTCAGGATTGGCACAGGATGTAGGAGGAAATGCTGGGAACCTGGGTGGGTTCAGCCCAGAGAAGCTTGGGGGTGAGAGGTTGATATTGCTGCTGTTTGCTGCTACATGATGGGAGATTACAGACAAGATTGGGCCAGGCTCTTCTTGGGGTGTTCAGCAGTAACAGACCTCAAGTGTAACAAAAGAAATTACATCTCTGTAGTAGGAAGGATTTTACTTTTTTTTTTCAGTGAAATTGGTGAAACACTAGATCAGGGGCTCCAAGCAGGGGTAATATTCCTACCTCAAGAGATACCCAAATCTCAGCAGGATCAGACCCCAAGTGCCCTGGTTTGATGGGTACCAGAGACCTTTCAAGGTCCCTTCCAGCCTAATCTACTTTGTGACTGTCTCTGTGAGAGTTCACAAACAGCTGTCTTTGGATTCCTTTTCCATCTGATATAAGTCCCTTCCTACTGGAAGCTGCAACAGTGTAATCACAGCACTTTCCTATTCTGATAACTATCACCACTGGAAAACTCTTCTCACTACTGGTAATCTCTAATGTGAATTTTTAAGGATATTTCAGTTCTATATTTGGGGTTTAAAACAGACCAGATGATCTTGAATACTTAATTCCTTTAGAAGTTATGACTAAAAGTAATTTATAGCAAGTAGCCTTTTGCTTGATAGCATCCATTAACATATCCTGCATATGCTGCATTCAATATTTCAATATATATGCTGCATTTTTCAGTATTTCTTTTTAAATTTAGGTGAAAGACAGAAATAGAAATTGGCTTTGGTGTTTGTGCTGTCTACAAATACTCTCTCTGTTCCCAAAATCTAGGAGTTGGATGCCATCGAATCTCATGTGAAAGTGTTTGAGAAGGATGTTGCAGGAATGAAGACAATCCTGTCATCAGAAGATCTGTTAGAATTTTCTCCTAAAGACCAACTTAAACATGGACAGGTCTGTGAAAAGTCCTGTATAGGCTTGTTTTCCTGATCAATGTAAACCCTGAGGTGAGACTGTTGAGAGACCTTTTCAAGAAGCACAGTCTTGGTTTGAACACAGACACTTGAAATTAAAGCACTATTGTGCTAAAATGCAAAAAAATCCTGATACAGTCTGCTCATGAATGAGAGAATAAGCATCTCTATTTCCATTTTAAAACAAAATCTTCCTGAGAGAGAGTTTAACAAAAATGTTTGTAATTAAAAGGTCTATAGGTGGTTTGTGTTTGTATTATTTTTTTCTTCTGGAGTTCCTTGCTGAATGAGGTCCCAGTAGGATTTCATATTTCTTAAGGAGAACCAAGAAGTTATGAGTTGCTATTGCCATTCTGTCTTTTATAAATTGATCACTGAGTCTTCCATAAAACATGTATTGTGCTATAAAACTGCACATTTCTGTTCATCCCAGAGTGATCAAGGTGGTTGTAAATTGTGCACTCACTCCAAGTATTTTGATATTAGATGCTGTCCTTGACAGGAGAGCCATCTTCAGGGGTTTCTGCTGGCTTCCATCTTGATTCATTGTCTCATCTCTGTTGATAAGACTGCTTTTAGGACCATCATAAAATGACTAGTTTGCTGGACAAAAGACAAAAACCAGAATTTGCCTAGAGCAACATCAAAGAATTTGCAGCATTTTAACTGTCTTCACTGCCAATGATGTTCTACTTTGAAATGAGCTGCTTAGTAAATAGCAACTAATCTGAATGTGAGCCTTTTTTGTCACTGTGCCAACTTGGTATATGGAGAAAAAACAGAATTGTAAATATAACTTATATCTTTGTCTTGATTTAGACAACCTCACTGTGGATTTTCACTTATTTGTTCCAAGAACAAGAATCACAGAATATTCTGAGTTGCAAGGGACCCACAAGGATCACAGAGTCCAACTCTTAAATGAATGGCCCATATGTGAATTACAGTTTTTTCCTTCTTAAATGAGAAACTCACCAAAGACAGCTTTTGCTCATCATTAGTGTAGTATAAATTTATGATGTTGATTTTTCTAACTCAGTATCACATCCATCATCTCTGTGCTATCCTGACAGGTTATACTTGAGCATGTTGGTCCCATGCAGAAAACTATTGCTCGTATACAGTCCTATGAAGATGCTCTTCAGCTGCCAGGGCTGAAAATGCAGCCTTTCTCAGTCTTCCAAAGAGCAAGACAACTCTTGAGAGAATTGAAGAAATTAGAAAAAATTACTAAGGAACAAAATGAGCTATTGGAGGTAATTGATTTTTTTTTAAGGTCACCTGTACCACTGTTTTTTTAAAGTAATTTTGATCTTTAAACAGTATTGCTTTTGCAGCCATGTAGTTACACCTACTGTGTTTTCTGTGTTATGGTTTGGAGATTTTTTTTGTTCTGGTTTCTTTTGTTTTTTCCTATTTAATTTGATCCTGCCACAAAGCACACGGAACAGTCTTGACGTACATTTCAGTTTTCCACTTCAGTCACAGCTGAGAACACACTGTAGAAGGAAGGAAGGCTCAGGTGTTTCATGCTCCAGGTTTGCACAGGTGATTAAAGTCCAGTGTTAGATGCAGGTGCTCACATCTGCAAAGTTCAGCTCCTGAAACTCACCTTGACCATGGAAATTCTTGTTGACAGCCATTAGATAGCAATTGCTAACAGCAGAAGGGTCTTTTGCTAATCCAAATCAGTGAGCCAGGAAAGTGGCCCTTCCCTACAGCTGTGACATGATTAATTCACTGTTTTGAGGCAGGCCAGCATGTGACAGGGGTCCTGGAGATGCTGTTGGCCAGGCCAGGTTTGGAACAGAAGGGAAGCAGCACCAGGAGAAGGCAATGCTGGTGGGTCAGCAAGAGTTAACTTGGGCAGGGAGAGTTATGGAACAGCTCCAGGCCTGAAGGAGTCTCTGTGCAGCACTTCACTGAGCTCTGTGCTTGTACCAGCTCAGGGGAGTTTTACTGCAGGACCTGGTCCTGCTCCATTGCCCAGGCTGGAGGAAGTCTGGAGTTTGTAACGCAGATTCCCACGGCAGCAGAGGAATTAAAGTTCTCGTGTGACCCATCCATTTCTTGGCAGGATGCTGGTAGCACCTAGAGAAATGTTACATTATCTCTGCTGGTTTGGCTTCCCTAAGCTATTGGAGTAAAACAGAATGCTTTAAAATATCTAACTGGGCATTTCAGAGGCCAGGCAGTCAAGTGACAGCTAAAATGGGAATGTCCATTTTTGATTTTCACTTTGAGAAATTAGGAGCAGAACACAAAGAGAAACTCAAATATGCCACGTGAGTAGTGCATGCTTGGAGTCAGAAAAAAGCAGTGACTATATTAGATCTATATAATCCCTACAGTCTCTTTTTCTTTTTAGCTCATACAATTTCTTATGTCCAAAAAATGGATGGGCTAAAATGTACCTTTTTCAGAGTTACCAGATCAAATAATGGAGAATTTTCAAAACACTTTAAAAGCATCAGAAACAGGGTGTTTTCCAATTATCAATTGTTGTAATGACACTTGTGACTGGTTTTTGTGCAGTATTAGATCAAATTTTAGATTTTTCTACTTTTTGTAAAGCTGTGACCTTTTTTTGCTCAGCATTTGCCTTTATCTTTTAGACACCCAACAATCTGTAGCTGAATGAAATTTCTTTGTGAGAAAACAGATTGGAAAAATTGGAATTCTTGGCAACTAGTGTATCAAACTGTGCAAAAGAGATTTTCCAGTGGAGCTGAATGGGTTGAAAGCAGCAGTACTACAATACAAGTGTAGCACCAGCTAAGGGGTAACAAAGGATAAAGCCATTAAAAAAACATGGCATTTTGAGTGCTGCATTAAAAAGGTGGAAAGAATCCTGCTAGAGAGGGAAGCAAATGGGAGCCAAGCTTCCTGTAGAAATATATGTTTTTTTTCTCCCCAGGGATTAGTCTTTGGATGAGTTTGCCCATATTTTGCTATGGATGAGGCAATGGAATATTGCACCAGTAACTTCTGTATAATTAAGTTGCATTGTAACACCTGAAACAGTAAATAAGAAACAAAGCCTGTAATAGGTATTGAAAGTGCCCTGGGGCAGGAGTTGAAGTGACTTAGTTCCCTGTTGGATATTGCCCTCTGTTTTTTTATGGCCTGTTAAGTTCCACACCTAAATAACATCATCAGGAAGGAGATTTGGAAGCCACCTCTGCTTCTGCTGGTTTTCAGTGCAAGGGAGTGGTATTATTTACATATCTGATGATTTACTGATCTCCTTTTCACTAAGCTCTTCCAAAACAAACACACTGTGGGTAAGTGGGCCTTTTCCATGGGTAGGTCTGGAGTTACCACAATAGGAAAAGTAAAGAGCAACTGTTAGCCAGGAAATAACTCAAAAGAAAGACAGCACTTGTAGGAAGAAATTCAGTCCCACATATATGGCATAATTTGTTATATTGGATAAAGGATAAAATCCGATTTTCTTTTCCCTGAGTAGAAGACAGAAACTAATTAATTGTCTATATTCACATATTGATCCATGACAGAAGACATTGGAGTCTGTATATGAAATATTCAGACTCTTTAGTTAATCAAAGAAATTTGAAATAGGACTCAATTTATTACTAAACAGTCCTATTCATATGGAATTGAAGGTGTGAGTAAGAGAATCTTCCTTTTAGGAGGTCTTCTTTTACTTTCTCATTAAAGCTTAGCAGAAGATGACCTATTCCTTTTTCTTTCCTTTCTGATTCTTTGCCTGTGGCACTAAGATTATAGGCCACACGTATCTTCCCCTTCAAACTGGCTTTCATTTTTTTAAGCGAGGAAAATAGTTTCTTCTCACTTTTAACACCTGTAAAATAATAATGGTTATTTAGAACCTTATTAGCCTGCATTTCCTTGAGAGGGAATGCTGCTGTGGAGGAGTGACTGAAGAAATGGCACTGTTGCTGTTCATAGCAGGAGATACTCTTTGCTCTGAAAGGCAGAGTCTGTGAACACTTTGCAGTGAGAACTTTGACCTGCTGGGTCATTCAGGTGCTGCTGTCAGCACAGTAGGATCAAGCCTGTTGACTTTATTGTTTCTTTATTACCTTTTGCAGGCACCTGAGGAGCAGTCCTTTGATGTTCCTTGGTTGTCAGCCTCTGGGTCCAGAAACACAGAGCCAGCCAGTGCTGTGCATATTCAGTGTTTTTACAGGATATTCTGACTTGTAGATGTGACAGTTTCTTAGTGACCTGAGACACTGTGGCAGGCTGTGACTGACAAATATGAGTGTGTGAGGAGATTGCCCATTTCTGCATGAACAGCAAAGCCTAGGGGGGCAATGAGATTTTGCTGTCACTGTCAAATGAGTGAAAGTTAGCTATAATGAGTAAAAATTTGGCTGTTTGTAACATATAATATGTTTTCCTGTAAGCAGTGTAAACAGAAGTTCACATGGTGGGAATGCTTATCATTTTTATTGGAAATATTCAAATAGCCAGACAGTGTGGTTGGGTTATCCTCTGAGCTGCAGTGTTTGGCCTGGTGTACAGCACAGTTCATTTTTGGTCAGTTTTATTTTTGGTTTTGCAGAACTAACTGGCAGTAAAGACCTGAGCACCAGTAAAAACCAGTTAGGCTTTCTACCTGATATGAAACCCTTTGATTTCTCTCTTTTTCACAACTTGTTCTAAATTGTAATGAATGTGGTGAAATCTGCTCCATTTCCATTTGAT
Organism: Dicaeum eximium; assembly: GCA_013396995.1. NCBI lineage: Eukaryota > Metazoa > Chordata > Aves > Passeriformes > Dicaeidae > Dicaeum > Dicaeum eximium. The sequence continues at coordinate 1,394,231 of VWZP01003316.1, read as the reverse complement.
AGCCAAATTTGTCGTTCTGCTCTGGAGCTCCTAGACAGAATACTCCACCATACTTCAACTTGTGGGTAGAGCAGCTTGTTTGTCTTTAGCAAGTGAATAATAAACTTAGTGAGGGATGGGGCTATGCAAAGTTAGCAGAACAAACACAGATTCTGTTACACGTAACTGCAGGTACAAAGGAGACTTCAGTACTCTTCAGTTCAACTTTGTTTCCTTACTGACTTGTTTCTTTATGTACTCCTTATTTCAAAATTATTTATGGAGATTGCTATTTCACAGGAAACTGTCAAGAAAACAGAAGAATGTGAGCAAGAAATTGAGAAGTTGAAACAACTCCTAAAGACCCATTTGGTTGAAATATCACATGAAGATCAACCACAGGCTCAGAAGACTCCTTGTCCAGAGGTGAGTTTCATTCTTTTCTCTCTCTCATGTGTCTTCCTTATCCTGATTAACACTAATCATGATGATGCAGAGCACTGAGAAATAGTAGTGTGCTTCCCTTCTCCACCACAGTCAAGAAGGCAACTGAATGCCATAGTGTGACCATGCAATTAATTACAATCAGTATTACTTTGGAAGTTGGGCATGTCTTTCATAGCATACTCCTTACTGATTTTGATGTGTCATTTGTGCCTATATCAACTTGGAAGAAAAAGTGGGTGTTGTTTTCATGACAGATGTTTTGGTGAAACAGTGTGGAGCACTGAGAGCTTCCCTGTGCTCAGCATCCTGTTAATTTTCCTGAGGTGGCAGCTTGGGATAGTGCCTAAGGAGAGAGCTAAGTCCCTTCCTGGGGACTGGTCATGCAATGCTACTTTTGGGAATTCTGGTTAGGGTTAGGTTCATTGGACTCCTTTCTTTGTCCTCACTGCCACACTGTGTTTTCATCACTGGTAAACATGTGTTGCTTTTCTCTCTACAGTCAGCTACTTTCTGTAATGGATTAATTGTTTTTTTAATGCAAAAATAAGATGTGTTTTAAGGATAGCACTGCAGAAGTCAGGAAATTACTAATTAATGTAATAACTGTTTATAAAGTGCTTCTGAAATGCTCAGTTTTTACCAGTCACTCACAGTAAAGTTAATACACTTACATTGTACTTGCCTAATAACTATAATCACTCAGTAGGCTCCTAAGTACATGGCTGCTCTGCTGTCAGCTGGTTGAATGTTGGAGGCTTGATGTAGTGCTCAGCATGACTCATTTCCTGATTCTTCCTTGTTTTTGTCTCTGAGTGTAGGATTTTATGCTTAATAGTTTTTGTTTTAGCAGAAAACTTGGCAGATACAGCATTGCATGAATAGAAGTGGGCAGTGGAATCACCCATCTTACTGAAGGATTTCAGAAAAAGAAGTGATTTTAAGAAAGATTTGGTTCTGAGGAGGTTTTGGCTAATTAAGTTTGCAAAAGAGTAGCTGGCAAATCTGTGCTGGCGAGTCTCCTGCAGTGAAAATAGATACACTGTTCCTAGTGGACATTCATAAAAAACATGCCAAATTGTCATGGATGTCTGTTTCTTCATTTCAATGACGTTTTCTTTCCTTTAGCTTTGGATGATTTTATCTTGAGGTTTTGAGTGTACAAAAGCTTTGTCAGAACAGAATTCCCATGTCCTTTGAAAACTTGCTGGAGTTCCTCCCTCCACCTTTCCTGTCATGCTGCCACCCTAGAGCTATTAGCAGAAGCTGTAGTGGAGACAGGACCAGCAGTCTCATTGCTTTCATCTGCCACAGATTATTATTTGTACAGCATCACTAATGACAGAGCATGGTTGGAGCCAGCGCTGTTCTCCCTTCAAGCCTGGCATCAAAGCTTGCTGTGATCAACTGAGCCCAGTGTGCAAAGGATATTTAGCCAGGGATATTTAGCCAGGTTTCAGTCTTCTGAGCAAGTGACAATGCTTCAAAGAGCTTTAGCACTGTCAGTAATGATGGGAGTAGGGCACTTCATTCCATGTCCTGTCTCACTCTGTTATTTGCTGAGGTTTCTTGGTTCACCTGGAGGCTGGGTGGTAAGGAAAGCCCTGGAGAAAACTGTAAGGGTAGAACACTGGCTGGAGCAATAGTCATGGCCAGGAAAGAGACCAAGACATTTATTCCCCCCTCTGTTAGTGCAGTTACTTGGGTACTGTTCAGTCTCTGCAGAATGTTAAATATTTTCTTTAAGCTTTGTTGGGGTCCATTTATTTCTCCCAGTACCACATTAAAAGACATGGGATAATTTTGGCCCTAGGCACACCCCCAACACCCACCAAATGGTTTGTTTCCTTTGGGCCAGCTTCAGCAAAGACTGAGCCCTGAGCTACCCTCATGTGCTGTCTTTGCCCTCCTCAGGGCTTTCCCAAGTGTTCAGTGTCAGGCTGCCAGGGAAGGTGTTTGGAAGTAGCATCACCTGCTCTGACACACAGAGTAATGTGACCCATCTGCATTCCCTTTGTCCTGGAGGAAGCTGGTGTTCTCATGGATATGCAGGACCTAGTTTGAATTCGTTCCAGCCTGCCGCATTTCCTTCCACACCACCAACTTCTGCATCACAAGTGGCAAGTGCTGTCCTGAGCTGAATCTGTTGCTGTTGGTTTACATGTGCCTGGACATCTCCTGCAGTGACAATGGGGAACTGTCCCAAAGCCCAGAAAAAGGAAAAGGGGGAAATAGCCCCAGTACCAGTAAGATGCATCCCTGGTGTCATCTGTTACGTTGCTGTTTGGTTAAATGAGAAAAATGGGTGTTTACAGATGTTGTTGCTCCTTAGGGAGAAATGGAAGCTGTAAAAGAAGAAATCATAAAGCTGTGCCAAAGAAAGGAAGATCTCCTTACTGGGATGAAGAATTCCATGTCTGAGCTTCACCAGCGCCTACAGCAAGAAGTGCCTGAAGCAGCAGATGAGCCTGGAGCCTCTGTATTAGCACAGAGTGACCTGATTGGGACTGATGTTTCTGGTCAGCAGGTAGGTGATCACTCACCTGAGGGCCAAAGAGGGGAGGTAAACAACCCTTCCTGCTCCTGGAGGAGTGGCATGTGAGAGAGGAGCACCCCTGCCCCTGTGAATCAATTCTGCCTCTCCTCCCCTTTGTGTTCAGAAGGACTGAGTGTGAGGCATGTCTAGGAGAAGGTAGGAGAGGTGTGCCTCTGGTTATTTCTTAGCATTTTTCACTTCCAACATGAAGTTTGCATCACTCAACAGCAAAACGTTCCATGTGTAGTTTTGTTCATAATCAGTTGTTCTGGGATTTTCAATAAATTATTTTCATGGGACAAAATTAATTTGTCCCTCTTATAGCTCTGCTGTTGAAACCTAACAGCATCAAATCCCAATTTTCAGAGGTGCTTAGAACCTGCAGCTTTCAGTTACTTTAGTGTAGGTTGCCAGATGTTCAATGCTTCTCTAAAAGTGGATCTCAGGTGGTAAATTTGTTTTGGTTTACAGGCAGAAGTGAAGAGGCTTTTTCTGTTCTTCTCATAATTAATTGGGTTGTCTCTCTGTCTGTATTTTTCTAGTTGAAAAAAAGAGGAGTGATATCTCTTCTACCTTCCTTAGATGAAGAATCAGAAGACTCTTCTTTACACAGCAAGGTGAGTCCAGTGTATTTTATATATATACAGCTGTGTATGGAAGATATAAGATTTTGGTAAAGGAGAAATTATGAAAAATGTGAAAATCTGAAATATTTCAGAACAACTTAAAATATCTGTTACCAGTCCAGGATACAAAGGAATTGCACTCAAGCCAGTGTACCAATATTCCAGTGCCAGTATTGCACAGCACCTTGTTCTGTGAGGTGTGATCTTGCTTTTGGTGGGAGTGCCTATTTAGTAATGCCCCCTTTATGGAAGAGTTAATGGCAAAATATGGCCTTAAATATCAATGTTTCCATGTGGAGGTGGGTTTCAGAAAGAATTAGCCTCTGAAATGCCAAAACATAAACCAAAATTTATTTGTATGTTTGAACTTAAGAAAAAAAGGGTGTGATTAGACTATTGGGAGTGAAGTTAGGATAGAAGAGATTTCTGGGAGACTGGGAGAAGCTGGGGGACACTGCCCTCCTGGTTGCTCTGAATCTGAGGAGTCTGAATGGCCAGGTGAACTTCAGAGGAGCAAAGCTAATTGCTTTTGGGAAAAGACTCCATAGCAAGACAGTGTAAAGAAGTCCAAACAGCTTGGAGAGCTTGTGCCTCACTGCTGATCCAAGCACTTCAGTTTCAGAGTTTCTCACTCTGTACCTTCACTGGCACAATTTTCTTTACATGTAGGACTTCTTAGGGGACAGGACAGAAGAAAGACACTGTCTTGTTGGTTTGGTAGTTGTTGGTTTGTTTGGGGCTTTTTCCAGTTTTATTTTTAATATTGTAAAAAATGAGAATAGTCTGCGGTCTCCAGAGAACATTATCAGTGTCCTCCAGCTGCCATTCATCTTGCAGCAGAGCTATAGAGCAGGTGGGATTTGGGAAACAGAAATACAGATAGATAAACAAGGCAGAAATAGTGCAAAGTGTTATTAGAAGTTTGCAGTGCTTTACATTGCCTGGAGGAGTATCTGGTTCCTGGTCACAAGATAAAGCTGAGCTGTTCCTGCTTTCAAAGGGAACTACAGCCACAGAGAAAGATGCAAGCTTTTGGCCTTCAGAAAGAGATGATGAAAGGCTCAAGGAAGACAGTGCAACCTCCTGGTCTTCTGGGACCTTGTCAGATGGCATTGTTCAGGTAATGCACTCGGGTTTATCTCTGTGGACGTGGGAACTCATCTCTGTGGAAAAGATCTGCACAAGTCCTAAGATCTGCACACAGGCATGAGTGGAGGGGTTCAAGTGATGACATTTGCTGAAGCCTGCACTGCCAGAGAACTGTAGGAATGCAGGACAAGGTGACCATAGTAATTTCTTCTATCTCACACTAAATCTTGCCATTTAGAATCTCTTTTTCTGTTGTACATATTGGTTAGACTCAGTGACCTTAAGTGTTTTTTCCAATCTAAATGATTCAATGATTCTAATTTCTTTTAGCTTCACAAAACCTCCAAAGGTAGAAATTCACATTTAGTAGCAGCACTTGTTTCACTGATTCCTGAGAAGGCTCTAAAAATGGTGGGGGATGATTTGTGGAAGAGGTTCTCTTTGTACATGAGAAAATGAGTGTCTAGGACACTCAGTCAGCTACAGTTTTGGTGCCATTCTATTCTGCTGTTCATGGTGCCTCAGTAATGTTGTGACAGCTGCAAAAATTGTTTGTTTCTGTACATCAGTGCCACAGGCATAACAAAACTGTTCTCTGTGAATATTCTTGGGCCAGGACCACAGTAGGTTGAATGGTTGCTGCTCTTTCAGGCTTCTCTAGCCCAACAAGGCAATGGAACATAGAATAAGAAAGTAATTTAGGTTGGAAAAGACCTTTAAGATCGAGTCCAGCCAGGTCCACCACTAAACCATGTCTCAAAGTGCCACATCTCCACCACTGCACATCTGTATGGAAGATAAGAAATATTTCCACTGTTGCCTCTCTCTCCAGGATGAGGATGTTATAACTGAATCACACAATAAACAGGATGAAGAAACATCTCTGGGAACTTTGGAGGGTGCTGAAGGTCCTGGCACAGGCAATGGCAATGTGGCTATGGTGAGTTTGAAGGCCTGAACAGGGTGACCTCCTGAGAGAGTTGTGTGACCTACCTAGTGGGCAGAGGCCTTGGTCCATCGTGGTTTTTGGAGTTTGCTGCAGTATGATGTGGTAGGATACCTGCAACCCTTTGTGGGCCTCTTCATATTGGTGCTCTGGGTGATAATTTTTCAATTGCTCCTTGCAAGTGCAATTTTCTAGGGAACAAAATGGAGTATTTTCAGCAAGGAAGCTGCTGTCATTCATACAGGCATGAGTGGAGGGGTTGAAGTGATATAAACATACATCAGCCATGGAATTTTTAAATGGTAGTTACAGGAGGAATTAAGGAGCTTGACATGTGTTGCTGCTGTGTGGAAGACATGCAAAGGCTAAGAGAAGAGTGGGCAGCAGCCTCTAGGTTAAATACAAAAGAGTGCATGGAGACATGAGTGCTCCAGGAAGGCCAGGAGCAGCAGTCTGGTGGCAGATTCAGCTTTTAGGATCACAGAATCCTGGAATTGTTAAGGTTGAAAGAGACTTCTGGGATCATAGAGTTCAACCATTAACCCAGCACCACTGTGTTCAGCACTAAACCATATCTCTAAGTCCCACAGCTACACATTTTTTGAACACTTGCAGAGATGCTGATTCCACCACTTCCCTGGGCAGCCTGTTCCAATGCCTGACAACCCTTTCAGTGAAGAAATTTTTTCCAGTATCCTGTGGCAGGGGGATTGGAACTAGATGACCATTAAAGGCTCCTTCCTAGCCAAAATATTCTATCACTCTGTGATGACACCGATAGTTGGAACAATGCATTTTGGCTGTCTTTTTTTCTGCCAAATCTTATTTTAATATGAGGCTTGTGCGCTGGCACTGGCCATCTCAGTTGCCTGAATGTGTGCTCTGGAGCCACAGGAGCATTCAGGTAGTTCTGTTCTTGTGGTGTTGTGCTTCATTTATTTACTAAGTACCAGAGTGTTGGCATGTGTGGAAACATACACAGACCTGTGCAGCCTTGCAAGTCACTGCTCTTTATCTCCAAGTACTTTGAACTTCTGTTATGGACGTGTGCAATGCAATATTGCTTCTTCAAGGAGTACATTTAAGAAGAATTGCACAAGATGTCCTTAAAAAGACATCTTTTTTTATTGTATGACCCAGAGCCCGAGTAAAGCATATTTAACTGTTGGAACTGAACACACACAATTAGCTTGTAAGCGTTGTCCAGGAGCTTGTTCTGCAGCTTCCAACTGCACGGTTGTTGCGTGTAACTCCCACAGAAAAACACCTCTCCTCAGGGGAGAACAGGTTAATGGTGAGTCACCACCCCCTGTGAGCTCAGGTAGAGCTGCTGTGCTCAGGTAGATCCCTGCAGATGCAAATCACTGCCTGGAAACCTGTTACACCAGCTCTTGGATCGCCTGCCTGCTGAGTTTCCCTTTCTTTCCTTTTTTCCTCCTTGGTTTGTGGTTCCCCCCCAAGGCTGGGAACCAGCGACAGAGTTGTTCTGGGGCTCTGTGAGTATGGAAGTTGATCATCTCTCACTGGGGAGGGGAGGGAAATTCCAAAAGCAGGTTGCTCACCAGGCTGCTTTGATGTGCTTTGCTCCAGAGCCACCGGCCGCCTCCCGTGCCCAACGCAGCCCTGGATGGAGAGAGGCCTGAGCCAGAATCCATCCTCCTGGTGTGCCAGGCCCAGGTGGCAGAGCTGGAGCAATGGCTAGACAAAACTAAAATGTCCCTGAGGTCAGACCCTCAGACCCCTCAAAGGCAGCAGATGGTGGAGCCACAGCTTGCTGAGTGCCAGGTAAGGTGGTGACATTGCTGCTGCCATCCCCTTCCCTGGGCTGTGGCTGCAGGACAGCCCTGCCTGCTGCCTCCCTCCTGCTTCAGCAGCTCCCTCACCCTGTGCACAGAACAGACTGCTTGGCTTCAGCTTTGCCAGGGTTTGGTTAAAATACCTGGTTTTAGAGTTGGGATCTGTATGCATCCAGGAGGTTTAGGTAGAATTCTGGAGTGTATGTAAAGCTTTGGTTTGATTTGGATTCTTTTTAAAACCATGGCTGAGTATAGTTTGAATCCTCTATTAAAAGGCAATTTTTCATTGGTCCTGATCATAATAAATCAGCTAGAAACAAATGAGTATTTTTTTTTCTTTTGACATTTTCACTTTCTACTTGTCAAAATGATTTAAAAGACTGGTCTAAGAAAGCTTCCACACTGCTATGGTCTACTTTTTCAGTTTTCAGTTTTTTCCATAAGCTACCAGAAAAATAGTGGCTTTTCCCCTGCCCTCAGTGAGCAGTGGTGATATTTGGACCTACTGCCATGCACCTAGGTCAGTGTCTTGCCCCCATGGCAGCAGAACAAGAGGAGTGGGTGGTACTTGTTGGTGAAAATGGGAGGAGGAAAACAGGACTGGCACAAGGGGCTGGGAAAGAGGGAGCCCTGGCATGCAGCATGTGCAGATTAAAGCAGGGCTGGGGCTCCCTGTGGTGCCAGTCTGGTGTGCCAGCTTGCTTCAGGCACTGAGCCTACCTAGAGTAACAAATTCCACTCACAATACCAAAATGTCCCCATTTTAAATTGCTGGGAGATATCACCAGCTGTTTTGCTGTTGTTTTGGGTGGTTGTTTTTAATTGGAGTGCCTCTGGGTTTAGGCTGTGATTGAGCCAAGTGCTCAGGTGCTGAACTCTGTGGGAATGCTCCTGAGCAGCTGCCTGTGTCTGGATCCTGTTCAGGGTTCCTGTCAGTATGGGCTTCACCAGGGCAGCTCCAGCTGGTGAAAACAGGCTGAATTCCTGTCGGCTTCAAACCATCTGGCTCAATGTTAGGACATGAACTTGGGCAGGAGAAGAGGGTTCTCTAACCTAGTCAAGATCTACACAAAAAAATACACACAGAATGGAAGAGAAACAGTCTCTAGATAAGGACATATGATGCAAAGCAATTATTTATTGCAGTTGATTGCTCTGCAGTTGAGTCATGGTACCTTTCTCCATGCTCACCTTTAGAATGTGAGTTTAAGGTATGCAGGGATGCACTTTGATTCACAGCAGCTTGGATCAAAAATCAGATCCCAACAGTTCACAATGGTCTGGCTGACACATGGAACGTTCCTATGTGTTGGTAGTTCAGCATCATTCCTCCCAAAGGGGGATGTGAGCTGTGTGTGCATTGCCTCTTTCTCCCCCACTGAAGTGTGTTGTCTTCCTGGTTGCATTCAAATGGAGTCTGTAATTTCTGCTCTCCTCTTTTATTACTTTATATCTGAGTTAAGATAACCTCCTGCAGATGCTTTTGTTCGAAACAGTTTTAAGACTAACTCTGTATAAAATTAATTTAACTGTCCAGAATAAAAACACTACCTTGGAGAAAATAATGGGGAATTGCAGCTATTTCTCTTTTTTCCTTTCTCCTCTCTTCAGACAGGGGAGGTGTGAGCATTAACTTCAGAATGTTGTCAGAAAAGGAGTGTTGCACTTCTGAGAAGGAGTAATTATCTGCTGTCCCTTCTAGGTGAGGTTATCAGAGATTGAACAAAAGGTCCTTTCTTTACTGGAAGATTGTGGAGATAGTGCAGACTACCAACAAAAGACAGAGGCTCTTTCCTTGAAGCTGAAGGAGGTGAAGCGCAATTTGGAAAAGGTCCAGATGATGCTTCAAGACAAGTACAGTGAAGAGCAGGTAAAGAATGAATGTTGTGCAGGGCAAAGGTTGAGAGTCCTGGTGTTTTATTGGTCTGTAGTTGCAGAAGAACAATTAGAGCTCACCATGTGAAGCAAGGAAGGGGGAAATGTCAGAGTTGCCATTATTTTACTTTACAGTGCTGTATAATTACATGTAGTTTGCAACAAGTAGTGGATTTTTAATGAGTCTCCAAACAGCATCTTTTCTGCTTTAAGTGCTCAGTGTCAGAGGTCAGCATATTGCTAAGAGCACAGGAAAAAGACTTAGGGTTTAGTTTGATTTTAAGTGCCTCAGAAAGGCCATGATGTTTGTCGGTGACAGTATCACAGCAGAGAGGCCTTTTAGTAGTTTTCTCTTTGAAGAATGCTTAAATGCAGTGATTCTGTCAGCTCTCCTGCACCACAGCTGCACAGTCTTTGTTGAGTTTCCAGTGGGTGAGATGGTAACTCCTGGCTTCAGAGCTCGTTCCCTCTCTGTTGTTTGAGGGATCAGAGAAGCCCACCTGATGTGTTTAGGAGCAGCCACACCTCTGGTGTGAATTAGCACCGGTAAAGGCTTGTCTTGAAATACTTCTGTGAGCACAGATGGATTGAAAATCCAGGTGTGTAACCCAGTTTATAAGCATAAATTGCATATGGATGTATTTCAGTCAAACAAAAAGAAGGGAGGGTTTGTATCACCTAATGTGCTAGCAGGAAAAGCAAAGAAAGCAAAGTAACTGTTGGGGGAGAGATGTGGGGACCTTGGCAGAAGGTTTGAATGGTGAGGATGTTAAAACTTGCAGTAAATTCAACTGGACAAAAATCTTTGCAAAAGTAGCAGTTGTGTTTCACGTGTTGCTGATTGTGTGTGTGGTAAATCCAAGGCAGCTCTGCTTTTGCTTTTCCTCAAGCCACACCTTGTCAAGTCCAGAAGCCTTCCCACAATGGGTCTCTCTTCACAGGTTCCCAGCAGGGAGAGGATTGACCCAGAGCCCCTGGAGATCCTGCACTCTGATGGTTTCAGCACATCCCAGCTGCCCCTGGCCCCACAGCCTTGGCACAAGGGGCTCCAGCAGCCACAGGTGATTCCTTCTCCTCCCATCCGGGGCCAGGCTGCTCCACATCCCCTGTGGGCTGGGAGACAGCTGCACTTACAACTCCTGCAGTTTTCCCTGTGGGATCAGCTCTGTCCAGGGTAGCTTTCAGCTGCCCATCTCCTTCAGGGTTTGGGGAGTTTGTCAGGATGGAGAAAGGCCTCACCCCTAAAATCCCTTGTCCAAAAGCTTTAGTAATATCATAAAGCTGGGAGATTGGAGGGGTGGTTGATGCCATCTGAATCATTGTGAAACAAGGCAGGAGTCCTAGCTTTAAAACACTGATGTATTAGGAAATCTGAATCTATACAGTGGTGTTGTTTTTGAAGGTAAGTTTGAAACTAAAGTTTTGTGAACATATTCCCATGGGCTGACTCACTGTGGCTTTGAAGGTTGTTAATGCAACATAAAAATCCTGTAATGTTCTGTGCTCTGCAAATCACATCTATTTTGCTAATTTTAAATTAACTTCTGCCTTTTTCCATGCTATTGGAAAAAACCTGGAGAAAATGGTCCAGCTTGAGCTGCTAGAATTGCTCACTTTTCACTCAATACTCTCCTTTTAACTAATGGAACTCGAACTCATATTTGAGCAAATCCCCATTTTCCCTTGCCTCTTTCTTTATGTAAGGATTGCAGACAGTGGTGTTTAAATTTCCATATGTAAGTTGTTTCTGGTTGGGCTTTGCTTTTAAAACTTTAGCTCAGGTAGAAATATATTCCATAAAAATACATCTTTGCAGAAAATGGTTTGTTCTGTAGATTCATGTTCCTACATAAACTGCATTTTTTTCTGACAGATGTTGTCTTTATTTTCTTTGCTAAATGATTTTTTCTTTGCTAAATGATTCCACATAAAATGTGATTGGAAAAGCACAATCATAATTTCAGATTATTACAGTTCACATAACTGTTCATGTTATTCTGTGTGCACAGGACCTGAAATTAAAAGCAGCTGAGCAGAAAAGCCTCATTGACTTCATTGAGTCGTGCGTGGAAAAAATGCAGCCACAGCTTGAGCACAGCGTGACTCCAAAATCAGAATCCAGGTACAGAATAACACAGTCAGAGACCAGATTCAGTGATGTAAAACTGCCTAAACCTGCTGAAGCCTTGCAGTGGCACCCCTGGTTCTGTTCTTTGGTTCTGTGTGCCTTTGGAAGAAGAATGCAGGAGCTTGGGGATTTCTGCCATCAGCAGTCCAGAGAAATGAAAGCTTATTTATGTAACAGCCTCTTTGATTCTGGGCTGACTCCAGAGTTTAGGATCTTGCTGGCAGACAGGACTGACACCTGCCATGAGCTAAATCAGGCCTATCTGTGGGCAGGTTGGGTCCCTGTGTTCACAGCCATGGCTGTACACATGCACTGACACACCCAGCCAGTGTAAAGGCAGCAGCTTTGAAAAGGGGATGTTGGGATCAGGCACTTTCTAGCACAGAACCAAGATTCCTACAGGACTGTGCTCCCCACGTTGTCATTTCAGAGGTGGAGGCTGCCAGCAGGCCCCTGGCATATTTCATGCAGAGGAGAAAGTCCAAACAAGTTTATCAAAGCTTGGATTAATAATAATACATGCACTTGGTTTCACTTTGCTTTTGAGGCAGGAGCAAGAGAAACTAATCTTATACAAAAAACCTAATTTTACTTACTCTGCTTCAGTAATTGTTATTCTAACAATGTTTTCTCTGTACAGCAATGGAGAATCTGACTCAAAGAGCAAGCAGGCTGATGCCACCTTAGCTGCAAAGGATCAAGTGGGTAATAAATGGCAATATTTACAACAGGAGCTGTCATCAAAGATGAAATCTCCTCTCACCCAGCTTGTGGAACCTCAGGTTTGTTTAAGTTCCATAAAACACTCTGATAGTATAGACAGCAATTAGCATATCTTTCTCTGTCATAGCAGCATGGCTCTCCATCAGATAACTGAAATCTGCCAGGGTTCTCCAGAGGAGATTGTTAGTGCATAGTGTTTTCATAATTGTCTTTTAATTTTACTTTGAGGTAAATCATGTCTGAAGTAGTGACTGCTGAGCACAGTGTGGGAGCACTTTGGTGAATCCCTGTGGTTAACATTCAGAGTAGATATTATCTGCTTGCTTCTTTACAAGAGAACTAAGGGAGTTATCCAGCAAGCTCACAGCTGATTCAGCTGATTCTGGATGTGGGTGAAGCCTCAGTTCCCACAAGTGAGAACATTTTGGTCAGAGCAAATCTCTGGCTTTAATTTTGTTCTTCCATTCACCATTGTGTTCTCTCATTCTCACACATCAAAAGCAGAGTTTGAGCTGTGTGTATGTTCTGAACAGACTGCAGACTTTTACTGCTTGGATAAAACTATAATTCCTGTTATTAACAGTTCTGTTCATGCTAAATTAGAATTATTAGATTTTCTGTCCTCTGAAATTGCTGCAATACGTGGAAGAACATCAGAAATGTAAAAGGATGAATGTCAGCTCTTCTTCAGGCAAGACTTACCCTGCAGTGGGCAGTAGGGTTGCCTTAACCCAAACTACAGCTGTTGCTGTAGGTGGGAATCAGAGTCTCCTTTTTCAGTCAAGCTCCCATCAAGGCATAGCCTGCCCAACTTGTGCCAGTGAAAAGGGAGCCCTGCTACCCAGGTGCTTCATGTCAGTGCCTTGAATCTTTTAATGCTTTTTGACAGGAGTGTTATTTTGTTCCTCATAGCCTGTCTTCATTTGAGCCATTCCTCTAATTGCAGTGTTCTTTTTCCAAATGTTAGATCACAACAAAGATGAACGTGCTGCCTCGAGGCACATTCTCAGGTGCAGGAACCCCAACTGTGGAAGAGCTGAAAACTTACACTGTCCAGCTGGGAGACCTAAGCCAGGAAGCAAATGTGGTGCATGCACAGGTAAAAATGGCATGTCCTAAGCATTGCAAAAAACCCTGGGGATTCTAGACACAAGGCACTGTTTGGACACCGGGAAACAGCCAAATTTTATTTATTTTATTGCAAATGGCGTTCACTGTGTAGTGTGCTTTTGTGTTAGGTATGGACTGTAATGTACAAATAGGCTGAGGATTTTGAAAGGAAACATTCCAAGTTTCCTCTACTGAGTCCAAAAGTTTGCTGGTGTGGGTAAAAGTCCTCAAACTGTATAAAGCAAGGAGCCTGTGAATGATTTCAGTAAATCTGCAGGATTAGAACTGACAAGACAAACTTCTTGTGCTCATGCTGAGATTAGAGACATGTAAGAGCACAGCCACTGTCCAGTACATAAAGGGTCATTGTCTCAGCTTTGGCCTTGACAGCTCTGAATGTTACATGCATATATCCAAGTATGTCCCTCAGTATTTCATTAATTCCATTTTAGTATTAGCTGAGCAAACCTCTAACCTTATATGAGGGAATGAATCTTAGCCATGCCTTGGGTGAATGTACTGAAAACTGGCTTGTATTTACCCAGGATAATGTGGCAGAGGAAGTCTCTTCCAATTTGGACAGAAAATTGTTTGAGCTGCTTCTGGCAATCAGCCGGTGTTTGAATAACATGGAGGAGATGCTGAACACCTCCGTGCTCTCCACTGAAGAGGCAGCTGTGCAGCAGGCTCTCTATGAGGTAACTGCCCCAAATCCTTCAGGGAGGGAGAAACCCCAGTGGATTTCTGTTACAGCAGAATATATATGGCCTGGTATTTCCTCTCTGTTCTGCTGGCATTATTCAGGAATAACGCCACCAAACTATTTTGTATTGCACAGATTTGGGCCTCTTGCTTTTAACAATTACCAGCTCGAGTCCTGCTGCCTCTTACAGGCAAGAGTCCTTGCACAGACCATTTTCACTCATGTTGTTTTTCTTTCAACCCTTTAGACTCTGTCTGTGGAGCTGCAAAAACTTCATGCTGATCTGAGTGATAAAAAGGATGATCTTCTCAAGTCCATCAGCTGTGCTGGTGGGAGCACAGACGTGTTCTGCGAGTGCTTTAACAACCTGCAGGCGCGGCTGGAGCAAACCCAAGCTGCCACTGCTTCAAGGAGCAGCTCCATGAAAGCTGGGCTGGATCACAATAGCAATTACCTGGTACTCCACTGCCAAATGCACATCTTGTTTCACAGCATCTGTTAGGCTTGTCAGTGTTAATGCATTTGGGTTACAGACGAGCAACCTCTAATGGGTTTTTTTTTTCCTTTTTTCTCTTCTCTTTTTTCGCTACTTAAAAAACTTGCCTTGGCCTCTCAAGAAGCAGATTAATTTTGCTGGTTACAGTGCTGTTTGCAATGCTGGCTGCCACAGAGGCCTGGATCACAGTAGAAAATTTGCGTGCAGAAAGTATGGAAGTAACCTGGGACCCCATGCAGGCTGAGCTGCAGGCTAAAGCAAGTTTCAGTGTGTAGGGACTAGGCCAAGGAGGGTTTCCTGTATTCTTTCAGCTGCTGTGTCCTCAGGAGAGCCAGGCTTCCTCCCTTGTGATGCCATGTCCAACGCTGGGCTATTTTTAACAATGTGCTGGAGATTGATTTGACCCCACTTCATTTAATGTTCCTTTAGATTTTGCACCCACACAAGCAGAAGCCATAGTTTCACAAATTTTCCTTCTTTTGTTTTATGTTGGAAAAGCAGATCATGAGAAGCTCTTCTTTAGATTCTTGTGATGGGCTAAATCTTCTAACTATTGCTGGAAAATATTCAGATCAGGTCTTTAGTCTGAACTAAGGAAGGAAGGGTCTAGTCTTTGAAATACAGTCTGCAATGTCCTGCAAAACTTCAGTGTGCTCATCATCTGCAAGTCATCCTGGCCCTTTACTGCTGAATAATAAAGCAGCTCCTTTGAAGAACACTGGGATGTTGTCTGCAAACAGCCACAGAACTAGTCTTGCAATGTTTATTTATGCAGAATCCATAGAGTTCCATCAGTCCCCAGTAATGGGCTCATTTTCCCATTTTCAGAAGAGAATAATTTGATTCTCTTACCAGTTTCCCAGATTTTTACAGTCACGGAGGATCATTGTGACAGAGTAATCTGCTTCTTATATACTACACAGACTCAGAGTTTCCCTCGTCCAATTACTGCTTTAAACCCATAATGCATATGCTTTATTTTAGTGTTGGTGTTTATTTGTTTGCCTGTTTCTTTCAGAGGTAAAAAAAAAGCATTTACTTAAAGAGGTAATAATTTTGGTTGCTGTAGAATTTTGTCTGGTCATTATTATACTCCTGGTAATGTATAACTATATATAATGTATTAATATAATTCTGATGTTTGTTTCTTTTGCAGAATCAAACCAGGCTACTCTATGATCAGTTAACTGAGAAAAAAGCTGCTCTGCAACAATGCTTGAATGAACTACGTGGACATAATGTTTCTGAACAGCTTCAGGTAGTTTTATTTGAAGGAAATGAGAGTTTTTACAGCTTTAGGTATTATCTCCAGTTTTCTGCAATTTGTGAAGTTGCATATTTTTATTAAGTTTGAGTCTAACTTAGGTTTTTAAAATTAGAGAGTTTTAAAAGGAGAGAGTTCAGTATTTGCATTTGCCATATTCACCACCACCCCTTTTCTTCTCTTTTTTTTTTTTTTAACTACACCTCAATCCCTACTCAGACCTAATTCCAGACATTTTAGTGGTTGGAGTGGAGGAACCAGTCTCTCCTCAACCTCCCAGGGCAAATACACCCCCTACTATGGCAGAGAAGAAAAAGAGCTACACATGTTATGCTTTTTCTTATGCCAAACTACCTTTTCTTTGTGGAAATAGGACTCTGGAATTTCTGTCTTCTCATGCAGCATTTATGAGCACTTTATCATATGGAATTTGACCAGTTAAGCTGTTTTCTTTGATCTTCATTGGGAGTAGCAGAAAATTAAAAATTAACAGACTGCATATCCTCCCCAAAATGGCCATTGGCCATTTACTTACTTATTACCAAAGTGGGGAGAGTATTGTGAAGCTTTCTTGTTACAAGCTCATAACCTTGCTTAGAGGCATAATTTTCTGCCAGACTGAGAGCTGTGTTCCCTGAGGAATTCCCTAGCAAGGACTGTCTATATTCTGTTGGGTAACCATTCCTGGAAAAGGAATGCCAGGAGTACATAGCTTTCCTTCCTTCAGAGGAATCCTGTCTCAATCCCTGAGTATTTCTGATTCATAAGAAAAAGCTGTTTTCTGAGTCCATGACTCCTTTTAATGGCTGCTCCTGAATTAGTAAATGGAAAGGCATGTTGAATGTTGTCCTGAGACACAAGACCTGAATTCCCTTCTTGGCTGTGCTGTGTGAACACAGTAAGTTATGCCATCTTCTGTCCATTTATTTTATAAGCTCATTGGATTTTCTGAAGTGCTAGTACAGGAGAGATCCAGCCACTGGATTCACTGCACTACCAGTGATAATGGAAAGTTTATTGGAATGGAACTCTTCCTAATACTTTATTTTGTCCTTCATCCAGAAAATTGATGCCTGTGCTGTGGAGCTGCAGAACTTTGAAAACCAAGTAGCAAAATTGAGAGGCCATGGAGAAAGATTACAGTTACCTATCACCTTAATCCAGGAAGCTTATAAATTAGAGGTAAGAGCATAGCACAGTTTCCTCTTACTCAGCAAGGTTTGGTTCTTCTAAGCAGTGCATTTGCAGCATCAAAAGGTTGATGGTAATTTTGTGTTCTGTGGGTTTGTGGGATTCATTCCTGTCCTTCATGAATTGCTACACAGTGTTTGCATTGTAGGATGTTCTGGATGACATATGGGGGATTCTGAAAGCAAAGTATGTGGAGCTGAACTCCCCTTCCATCAGTGAAAGCCAGTATGAGGACTTGCTTCGTGGGTTTGCAGAGCTGGTAGCTATTGGGAGAGAGAAGATGGCACAAGATCTAAAGCACTTGACAAAAAGCAGGGCAGCTCTGCAGTCTCACCTGAAAAATCACAAGGTATGAGTTGTTGTTCACAGCACTGCTCAGGTCAGCATAGCAAGGAGCACTGTTCTCACTGCACTGGTTTCTCTCCAGTGTAGTGGAGGAGAGTGGCTCATAGCAAAGGGGAGGGACCTTCTTCAGTAGACCAAAGTAGTACCAGTTTTAGTGATAAATTGCTTTTTCTGCTTACCTCACAACACATAGCTCTGTAAGGAAAACACATCTTTCTTACAGTTATCCCAAAGGATAATTGTGTCCTGCCTACTGCTTAAGCCTTAAGAACTCCTGCTGTGGGAGTGTGATCTCTCCTAAAGACCAAGCTTTAACTTTGTTTTTCCAGGATTTTTTCCACAACCTCATGACGCACATGGCTCACATGGAAGCGTTTTCCAAGAGAGTGAGTCCTTCTGTCCTGCAAAAGAGAGAGGAATTCTGGAGAGAGCTGGTGAATGAAGTCAAATTGCTAGAGCAGAAGGCCTGCCAGTATGGCATACACTTAGAGAGCCTGTTAAAGGTAATAAATCAAAAGACACCCAAGAGTAAAACCTGGAGGGAAGGAGAAAAGTTACATCTGGGGTAGCTCTTGTCCTACCAATGATTCTTTGGCTAGTAGTTGCCCTTTCCTGATTCCCCTGGACAGGAGCAGTCTATTTATGCCTTATTTTGTGTGTGTCAGTAAACCAGTTTTCTTCTTGAAAATCTCTGGAAGTGGACATTTCAACACATCATACTTTCTTGCTGTAATTTCTGACTGTCTGGACTTTCAGAAGAGCCCTTTAAGGCAGAAAAATACCAGTACCACTTTAAAATAAAACTTTAAAAAATTACCAATAATCTCAGAACACCCCTAGAGTATAAAGAATTGTGTACACCACTTTAAATAAGAATCCTTAAAGATTTTGGAGAATGCATAATTAATTCATCTGTGAAATCGTGTCCCACTTTGATACTTACATATTATTCACTTATTTTTATGTTACGTTTCATTAAAGCAAGAGCTGCTGATACTAGAGAAGGCATTAAGGCCTGAGTCTGGTGTATTAAAATGCAAATGGATGTGTGCTGTATTAACAATTCAATGTATTTTTTTAGGATTGGATGTTATTTGATGAGGAATGCCTAGTTTTCAATAAGGAGTTAGAAGCACTTGCCTCTACATTGCCTTCTGTCAGTTTGGTTGAAGAAACTGAAGAAAGATTAATGGAAAGGATTGCACTTCTAGAGGTATTTATGTGTTTGTCACTCCTTTTCTTTATAGATCAGTAGAACTGGCAAAAAATACTAGTTAGTACATGAGGAGATGATTTGCAGGGCACTGCCTTGTCTCCTCAGCTGGGTGTGGATGCAGGCTCAAAACTGACTCCTAAAAGTAGGAAAAGATTGGGCTGCTAATTTCAGCCAGGGGCTACAAGTCCATTTTAGTGGGAGTAATGATGAAAACTACTTTATAACTCCATCTTCAAAGGGAAGTATTTGGGGTAAGATAGATGTTGTGCAGGCTCCATGGATCCCAAGGACAGCAAGAGCCTTGGAGTGAACATAGTGCCACTTCTCTGTAATTCCGAAATTATTTTCATGCCACATCCTATGGAAAAGGAGAATCAACCTAGTGCTTTCAAATATCTGAAATTATCAAATATTTGAGCTCTTACTGCAACACTAGTTGCAGCTGCATCTCTGACGATAGAGCTACCTCTTTATTTATGACCTCAGCTCCAGCTGGAAATATTTTATCCATGTTTTAAACACAGTTAAATATAAGGATATGAAAGCAGCATTTATGGTTGTTTTATAAAATTAAGAAGAAAAGTTTATAAACCTAAGAAGAAAGATTTTCAGTAGTCTTAGTGATGTATTTTCAGAGGGTTCTCTGCATTCCTCACAGGTTTGACCTTTCTCAGTCTTCAGAGGACACACTCTGTTAGTGTTTAATAAAAGCAAATTAATGAGTGTTCAATAAATGATTAATGAATGTTTAATAAAGGAAGAAAAAAGTACTATAATGATTGAATCTAATTGACTGCAGGAAAGCCATCACTGGACATTCTCAGGAAAATCTGAGCTACAGTAAAGCCTTTGTAATAAATCAACAGTAGATGTTTACAGTCATAGTGGCCCACTGGTGCTTTTGATACCTGTTGCACTGAAACAAGAGAAATGCAAAATTTGCACAGCCATTGATGTGAAATTGCCTGGTTTTCCTTGGTTTTTCAAGTTCTTCACTAGCTCTTCACTCTTAAGTCTTATTTGTCTTTAAAGACTTCAGAAACAAAGTCATAAAGCCTTAGAAAATGTTTAGTGCAGGGTGAAACTGTGGAGTTTCACAGTTTCAAAAACAGAGCAGAATAAAATTCTCTAGGGTTTAATTCCTGCAAGACAAACACCCACAGACCTTTGTTTTTTACTTAATGACTTCACTGTCCACTCTTCATTTCTCCCTGCCACCATTATTCAGTAATTATCCCTGCTGTTTCCTTCAAAACAGTGGTAACTTTTTTCCAAAAATAGGATAGAGCCTGAAGGAGAAACAATGACTTTCAGGAGCATGGGAAGACAACAATTTTATGGTGGGAGCAGTCATGTGTCTGGACAGTGCAGCCAGGTCTGACAGTGTTTGTCCATTGCCTGAGGTCTTCAGGTGTCAGAAAAGCCCATCAAATCTTAACACAGTCATTCTGACAGTGTATAAAAGTATGTTGAGATTTGTCTTGACATACCCAGAGGAAACAAACAAACAAAAAATGAACAAACCCACAAAAACCTGTATCCCTTTTGCATGTAATGAATTACAGATTCCTATCATTTGGAACATAAAATACATTACAGAGGAAATGAGAGGTTAAGAAGTCAGAACAAGTGATATATGTTTTTCAAGTTGTGTTTTCTGTCTTTAACATGCTACTGTTTTGCAAACTTCCCCTATTCTGACAGAAAATCAAAAGCAGTGTTGATGAAAAGCATGCCAGGCTGTACCAGATGGTGAAAGAAGGGAAGAAATTGCTTACTGCTGTGAGCTGTCCAGAAATAAGAAGCCAGATTGGGAAGCTGGAAGAACAGTGGTTGTCTTTAACCAAAAAAGTTGGCCATGAGCTACACAGACTTCAGACATTACTGAAACTTCTGGTCAGGTGGGTCTAACACATAAAAACAATTTGAAGTATCAGGTAGACATTCATTTGTAATTTTTTTTTATAGATGACAGCTGTAGCCATGCTTCTGCAGGGTTATGCAGCAGCAGAGATGCCAGAATAGCATGTGCCTTATCACAGGGAATACAACTTGGAGGGTGAGAAATGTCTCTCAGCCTCAGCTAGATATGTGTTTCTGTGTTTTGTTTCCTCCTGTAGCTACAACAAAGACTCAGAGGAATTGATGAAATGGTTGGATTCTGCTCAGCAGAGAATGAATTTTTGGAAGGAGCAGTCTCTCAATGTGTCACAAGATCTTGCCACCATCAGGGACAACATCAGCAGTTTGTTTGTAAGTAATTTCTGCTGCCAAGTTTAGATAAGACATTGTGAATTGTGGTGAAAATGACCCTTTTGAGAGGTTTTTCTTAGTTTGCCATGACCTTGAGCCACCCACATAATACAGCACTGAATGGTTGTGTGCCCCAAAGCCACTCAACAACTGAGGCTGGAGTGTGGGCTCAGGGTACAGGAGTGGAGGTGGTCAGCCAAAGTCAGGAGAGAGAAACATGCTGAACTGCATTTCCTGTCTCTGCCTGCTCCCCTTGGATGGCCAGCCAGGAGGTTCAGCCCAGTGGGGGCCAGGCAGAAGAACAGTGCACAGGGGGAAAGAAAAGCAGCATGGAGGTTGACTGGTAGATGTGAGCTGGCCACAGGTCTGAGGACTGGGGTTGCTCCCTGGACCTCTGTGTGAAGTGGGGATCAGGATATTTCCAGTCTCTGTGGGAGCAAAAGGTGGCATTCAGCACTGTATATCAAGGTGGGCAAAAAAATGCTTTATCTGCCAGAATATGTTGAGCTTAGGTTTTCTGAACTTTGCCATCTCAATAAAATCTGTTTGTTGAGGCATTTCATCCTGTGAAAATATGGCTTGTCTTCATGTCAATACATATATAAATCTTTACCCTCTTTTAAATTTCTCCTGTGCACCTCAGACATTTTCTAAGGAAGTTGATGAAAAATCTTCCCTGAAGTCATCAGTGGTGAGCACTGCCAGCCAGCTCCTCCACGTGAAGCAAGCTGATACTGCAGCACTTAGGTCATCCTTGGCAAAGTTTGAGCAAAAATGGGGAGAACTGATTACACAGCTCCCAGCCATCCAAGAAAAGCTTCACCAGGTGAGTGAAAAACTCTGCTGCCATCTCTCAGTTCAAGCTAAATAATTGTGTTAAAATGCTGCTGCTGGGATTCGGTTGTCTTTTTCCTAATTAGCTGTGCCATGCTTTCAGAATAACCCAAATATTGTACTGCAGTTCAAATATTGCTGTGTTCTTCCTGGGCTGTTTTACATATATTCATTATCTTTATGATTTTGCATGGAAGTTTGTTACTTAAAATTAGAAAGAATTACTCAAAATTAGAAAGAATTTTATTTCAGATTCATGAATTCTAGAACTGAGGTCATTTGCCCCTCTGGAGCACAGGGCTCACTTTCAAGTTCATGCCCCAATAATGCGATTATAGTGCCTGAGCCTTTCTGAAAATAGAAATGCCGTTTTCTTTGGTATTTCTAACAAGTAGAGTGGAGAGGATTCATTATATGCTTTACCTCAGCTTCAGATGGAAAAGCTTTCATCACGGGAAGCTATTGCTGAACTAATGGCCTGGCTGGACCATGTGGAACAACAGCAGGAACGTGAGGAGCCAATAAATTCACAACGCGGTGCTGCCCAGGTCAAGGCCCTCCTTCAGAAGTACAAGGTAAATGGGAAACTGTAAGTCCAGGCCTGCTGTGAAAAGGATGGAAGCAGCCTACAGGCACTGTCATATCCTTCCCCTTGCTCTCAAGAGGGTTCCTAAGTCTGAAACTTGTTGTAACATCCTCCTTTATAAAACCTTACGCTTCCATGACACACAAACTACTGCCTGTTCTGCAATACAGCTACTGCCTGCTGGGCTGTAATCTCCTTTTCTCATGCTGTCCCATCTGTCTCATTTGTTCTCTCTCTTGCATTTAGATAATAAAATGTGATGAGCAGGAAAGCTTTCCTTCCTTAGGAAGACAGACTCTGCATTTGTGCTCTGTTCTAGTCTGTCTTTCTAACAAGGAATGCCTCCTAATGGAGCTCCATAACCTGAATCCATTTAACTAGAGAACAGGGAGTTTGAATATTATGTGTCATCAAAAGAAATAACCTGCTAGGAAAGAGGGGCAGGATGAACATCCCTGCAGAGAGAGAGAGAGAGAGGCTGCAGCAGACTCTTGGCGCTGTTCAGATGTCGGAGCACGACAGAGGCTGATTGCTCCAGCCACAGGGAGGATTCAAGCTGTGTCCTCCAGAGATGCCAGGGAGCCCAGCCTCAGGGCATGAATCCCCACAGAGCCCTGTTTTGCTCTGCTCGTGCTCAGGGCTCAGACAGGCTTGCAGCTCTCAGTCTGCAGCTGCAGCTCGCAGGCACGTTGGTGCTGCATGTAAGGCAAGTGCCAATGCAAACATTTCTTTCCAAGTGCCTTGGTATAGCACATATATAACATTTTGGTCTGTATCAGTTGGATTTGGCAGTTGGGACATGTAGGTGGGGTGCTCTTTTTAACACTTTAAATATTTAGAGGTGTGTTTGTAGGTATATCTTTTGTACTTATCAGGAGGTGGGGTTGTGTGTGCTGAGAAGAAAGCTGGGATGAGGGTCACAAATTCCTAGAGGAAAGCAGCTGTGGCTATAATACCTCTACTGTGGTATTCCCTGGTGACTTTTCTGGGCACTACTAGATAAATATGGAGCCCTTTCCTACTCTCTTCAAATACCTTCTGAAATAAAAACACATTCCCTTATGTTTTCACTTTGCATGTAGTTTCTCACTTACCTCTCTGCGTAAGAGATGCTGGTGCTCCCAGATACTCTGAGGTTCTATTCTGATACCAGGTATTTTGTTAAAAAGAGTAGAAGCTTGTGCTGCATTTGCCTGTGAGTTGCAAGAGTGTAGGAAAGCCCTGGTTTTAGCCTAATCTGGGCCTGTGGAGTGTGATAGTGTGATGGTTTTGTCCAATGGATTAAGTAGAGGGTCTGGTACCCCTGGGTTTTATTCCCTGCTCCATCATTAGCCTGTTTTTACCTTGATCTACCCATGCAACGATACCCATGCAGAAATTTCAGTGGATGGAAACCGCTAGTTTCACAAATACAGAATGGTAAAGTTTGAGAATTATTCCTACAGACAGGCCTCTTTCAGAAAAATATTTTAGGTCATGATTCAAACAAAGCCATCAATGTCCCATTGCCACACCTTGAAGCATCATTAGAACCAATCAGATTAAAACTGCAGAACTGACTGGTTTATGTTTTTGTTCTCTTTTTTCCCCTGCAGGAATACATGATGGAAATGAACTTTAAGCAGTGGATGGTAGATTTTGTTAACCAGTCCCTGCTGCAGATGAGCACGTGTGACGTGGAGAGCAAGCGCTACGAAAGGACGGAGTTTGCCGAGTGCCTGGGCGAGATGAACCTGCGGTGGCACCGGCTGCAGGCATCCCTCAACAGAAAGGTTGGACTGAGTTCCCATGGCTTTCTCTCTTATAGCCCTGGTTTTGTCTCTGCCACTGCTCTGTGTTAGGGATCTATTAAACTCCCAGCAGTTTTCCTGTTGTAGCAGTTGGATTTGTGAAAACAGCAATTATTAAGTGAGTAGTGTTGACAGCCACGTTCAGATGGGGACAGATGAGCTTCCTGGACAAGGCACAGCAGGGATCAGTTCCCAGCCTTGCTCCAGCCCTCCTGGGTCACTGGAAATGTATGGCTCTGTGTTGGTGTCCTCCTCCTGCAGTAGTTAAATATGCTTTCCCAATGGAGTGCTTTGAAGGTCAGCAGCTGATAGAGTCAGTCTACATGCAGAATTTTCCTATCAGCACATAATCTTGTTTCTCTGGAGAAAATCTGTTTCAGGCAATGCCTTCAGAATTATTCTATTCTAGTGAAGATAGAAATAATCCATGCATCCAGAATTAGATGCTGCTGCGTATGTGCCCCAATGCCCAAAAAAGCTGGTGTGACTCATGATATGGAAAAGACATGGGGAAGCTTAGAATCCCAAAATGCAACCATGAATGCTGGAATGAATCCCTCTACCATCACGTTTATCTTTCATCTCTGTGTCTCAATTTATACAGCTTTGTGAAAAGCTACCCTTCCTGAATCCTGGTCAGATGGAAAACTGACTGTATTTTTTAGTTCAGAAAGTCTTCCAGAAACATTTTTAAGTGGACATTTCATTTCCCGTACAATGAAAATTTCCATGATGAAATTGCAGTTTTGCTGGGGAGAAAATTATCTTCTCTAATTATTTTAATGAAATTCCATTCTAGGATTTAATGGATCCTCAGGGCCAAGGTTGAAGATAGGAAACTTGAGGCCCCTTTCTTATTAGTAGCCTTGTTGGGGGTTTTAGTGAGAATGAGATTTTCAGGCTCCACATATCCAGGGTCCCCCAACTTGTCAGGTCTCCCAGCTCCAGGACACACACTGCCTTGTTTTTTCCAAAGGAAAAGGTCTGATGCTAAAGAGCCTGTAAGACTTTTTAGGTTTTCCTTTCAAAACATTATCTCTAAAGAGTATTTACAGTATAGCTTTTGTAATCTCAGATTTTGTCATGGAAGGCAAAGCCCTGTTTCTGCCCAGCTGTAGGTTTAAAACAGTTCTGTAACTTTCAGATACAAGACCTGGAACACATTTTGGAAGATGTTACTGAGAATGAGAACAAAGCCCAGACCCTGCACAACTGGCTGGAAGCTCAGAGTGACCGACTGAGATCCTTACAGACCCCAGCAAGTCTGATCTCTGCACAGAACACTTTAGATGATTGCAAGGTAAAGCATGACATGAGTGATATTCCTGTAAAAGCCCCATTTAGCACACTTTGCTGAATCCAGACTAAGGAACTGCACACATTTTAACAGAAGGAAATATAAAGGAAGTTGCCATTTCCCAGAAGAATTCTCCAGTCATTTTAATTAAAGCATGTTGCATTCAGGTGATAAAGAGCCGGAGCCACTTTTAATGTGAGTGGCTATTCTGTGATTTTTCCCACCAACTGAAGATGCATCTGCTGTTGCTTCATGGTATTTGG
This sequence comes from Dicaeum eximium, assembly GCA_013396995.1. Taxonomy (NCBI): domain Eukaryota; kingdom Metazoa; phylum Chordata; class Aves; order Passeriformes; family Dicaeidae; genus Dicaeum; species Dicaeum eximium. The sequence continues at coordinate 1,368,741 of VWZP01003316.1, read as the reverse complement.
AGTGTTGTGGAGCAATATTGTATTCTGAGACACTTGTTCTCAGTTCAGCACAGCCATGGCAGAAATTATCAATTCCATTAGTTTGAAGAGCTCTATGATGGAAGTGTCATAGAAACTACTCAGTCTCATTTGGAGAAATAGCAACCCTCTCTACTTCTGCCCTAGACTGTAGTGTAGATCAGATCCCTCAAAATTAATACAGGTGGCAGCCAGCTAATAATTGGTTCCTGTTACTCTGACAGTCTGCTGTTTTCATTCAGTACAGTGTTCCCTCTCTGTTTTTTAACATGGAATATTTGTTCTTTCATTGCCATGGCTACAGCCCTCTCTTGTAGTAGGCTGCTTTTATTGTCTGGAGTGCTCTGTTACACACTGAGTTACTTGCATCTCTGAAATGTGTAGATGGGCCAGAATGGAAGAAGGGCACAAGGGTAGCTTGGACTAAACACTTACCAGCTCAGAGCAACAAACAGTGCTAGGATACAAGTGGCTAAATGTTTCATTAAAATTCATTTGGTCAATAAAAATGAGGTCCAAATTTAAAAATGTTTTGGGGACGGTCAGTGAGAGGTGAAAAAGGGTCATGGCTTTAAGTGTAGCATTATAGGGAAATGTTGTGGCCTGTTGTGGGTATGGATAGTTCCTCACATTGTAAAGAACTCCCTGCTGAGCTTTCCCCAGCACATCAAGACTCTTATAATCTTGCTGGTTGTGCTGGGGAAGGAGTTATTCTCCCAGGTATCTCCATTCATTGGAGATGGTTTTCACTTCATTTCACTGGAATTTCTGCTATGGAGGTCCCTCTGAGTAAAGGGACAAACTGAAAATAACCTTCTAGAAGTTGTTAGGATGTCAGGGACTCGCCTATTGCAAAACCAGTTCTTGTCTTACCTTTACATGACTGAAGAATTGCACAAAATTGGTTTTAAAGAAGGAATGTTTATCTAAGCTCCTCACACAGAAGTTTTTTCCTATGGTCTCATTAAAAGATCTTATTAATCTTCTTTTTTTTTTTCTCCATTATTTAGGAACTAGAAAATCAACTCATGGCTAAATGCAAAACTCTTGATAAGCTCAAACAGAATTTGGCTTCGAATGGTAATGCAGAACAAACCCCAGAAGCTCAGTCTCTCAGGACAGCTGAGCTGTGTGAAATGAAGGACAGCATTGTAAACCAGGTAAAAGCCTTGCTTGTGTTCAGGTTTCCTCCACTGCATGTTCTGACAATCAGTGTTACTAATCTTCCTCATGGGTCGGCAGGAGCTGGTACTAAAAATATGCTAAGTATTCCTTACTCTCTGCCTTCCTAAGAATTTCATTTTAAGTCTTTACAGTAAAGTAAATTAATGTATTTCCAAAGTTGAGAGAGGAAAATCAGTCTGATCTTGAAGCAGTTTGAGTACAAAGGGAGGAGGAACAGATTCCCATCTGCAGTTTAAGAAACTAAAGAAAGAGCACTTCTATTTTTCTGTCAAGCTGAAAATGGGAACCGTAAACTCTCTTATTTCATCTTCTTTTTCATACCCTGCTCTTTCTCCCCTGTAGTGCAGCTGGTGGAAACTGCTTGCTCTGGCCCTGTTCTCACTGCAGCTTTTCCACCTCCCAGTTACTCTTTCATCCACACACCAGGGTGGCTTTTGCCATCCTCAAATCTCTTGTAGTTTCCAGTTGCTTCAAGGAGAGTCTGGCAGATTGGTTTCCCATGCAAACTGACTCGCCAGCAGTTTGTATTTATAGTCATATCTTTATAATTGGAGCTGATATTTTTTTTAATGTGGATGTAATTGATAGGTACAGGAGAGATAATAATGAGTACATTTGTAGATTTAAATTTGTGATAATAAATAACCACGTACTGTAGAGAATTATACATGATGGAGTGGTTGTGTTTCTAGTTAAGATTGCTTTACACTTTTTTTTTACAGATTCCTTGCCTTTTTTCCTCAGGACTTTGTGCAACCTGAATCCTTTTGCTTGAATATTTCCACAGGAGATGTTGATCCAGTATTGATCTGCTGCTTCTTGTTTAGATTTCAGCAGAAAGAATATGACAATTTCTTACCAAGAAAGCAGGAAAATTTATGTTTATGTACACAATGAAAGTTTTTCCTTCTGATGTATAACTGGGGATAAAAATTGGCAGGATTGACAACCTGGTGCTTTTTTTCTTCTTACAGTCACCATAGGTCATGTTAATTTTAGGAATTTTATGACTAAAGTACTGAACTTGCAAACTGCAGGATGTTCTTGGGGCTGAGCTGTCTGTGTGTGCAGTGAAACAGCGAGTGCAGGTTCCTTCCCACGGGTGACTGCTCACATCAGGGCCAGGCAGAGATTTCTAATACAGGGCTGAGGTGATGTAATACCTTGATTAAATTGTCCGTGGGTTGAGCTCAAGCCTGTGAGTCTGTGGCCCAGGGACATTTCCCGGGAACGATGTCTTTCCATCTTCTTGTGTGGGCAGTAATTAGCTACAGGCTACAAAAAGCAATTAGAGATTCCTCCCACCTGTACCATGATTCAAAAGAGAATAGGGATGATTAATCCACCAGCCTGTATGTGCCTGAAACTTGGGTACTAGGATAAAATGATCTATGCAGTCTATTTAGGGTGAACTATGGTGTGGACATTTTTTCCTCTTCCATTGTGTGGCTGCATGGTCAGAACTGAAATCTGGCATCTGGCTTTGGTCAGGTCTCGTGGAGATATGGTTGTTTGTCTGCCTGGTTTTCATGCTTTTCTCCAAGCATGACTGAAAATAGGTGCTGAACTGGGGGAATGTTTTATCTAACCCAGGACATGCCTTATGTACTTCCCTGAAACAGAAGGATAACAATGATTGAAGGAGGACTGTGTTTTTGTGTTTGCAGTGTCAAGGAGCCTGTGGCAAATGAAACCCATTCCTGCCCCTTGTAGATTAGACAACTGTAATAATGAAAGAGACAGAAAATAAAGGGGATATCCATCACTTAATTTTGTATGAAAATCCTGAATTTGCTAGCCTGGGATCCAGGTGGGCCTGCATTATTAGAGCACAATGGCATAAGAGGGATGACAGCTCTCAGAGTATTGCAGTAGTGGCCTCTTCCATGCAAACCAATTTCTGTTCAAATTGTCCTTGAAGGGAAACTTGATCTCTGGATCAAACTATCTGCTTCCTAAGAAGATTAAAGCTTTCAACTTCCTCCCACTTCAGGTTCATTTTGGCTGGAAGGAATAAGCAGTTCATTATTTCAGTACTTCCTGGGGTGCTCTGGCAGAATAGTGCTGCCTTGAACTCCAGTGAAATTTTAATTTCCAGCAAATTCTTATACTTCACTCTAGATATGGTTTACTGCTTTTTTTTGAAGCCTGCACAATTCCTTACTAAGTAGCAAAATACTCCAACTTGGTGAATTCTTGTGGATTGCCATGGATTGAGCATTGAGTTTAGATTTCTAAGTCAATGTGAAGGTGATTTATATGTCAGGACTACCCAAGAAATATTAACAAAAATGGTTTGTCTGTAGGTTGCACAGCTGAAGGCCTCAATGGAGTCAATACTGGAGCAGTGGAGAGCATATGATGAAATTTATGCAGAAGTCAGCCTGATGACAACAAGATATTTGTACTGCATAGACCAGTGCAAACCTTCTGGGGAAGAAGCTTCATTGGAAGCTTTGAAAAAACAGGTCAAAACTCTCCAGGTAAAGTTGTCTTATATCTGTACTTTCTTCTATGCTTTTAGGCAAACAAACTCCACTGAAAAAGAGACTGAAAACATTATCTGAGTAATTATTTCTTTTTTATAATGTCACTGAAGTTAGTGCAAAACTACTAATTTTTTATTTCCAGAGGCACTTAGACTTCTTATTTGATGTAGTGCATAAGTTCAACTTGAGTGCAATTTAGGTACAAGGTTCAAGAAGAAAGCACACCAAGTCCTCGTGCTCCCCTGCACCTTGTATTGATGCTGAGCCTGGCATTTCTGCTTTCTCCAGCACCAGTCCAACTATTCTGTCACCCTCCAGAGAGCTGGAGTCTCCTGCACAGCCTCTGAATGAGTCAGAATGCCAAACATAAACGCTCTGGATCCTCCTGCTGCTCTGCTGGACTGTTACAGAGTCCAAGTGGAGCATCTGGAGCAGGCAGGCTGGCCCTGGGTCTGGTCATTTCACAGCTCTGGCTTAAATCCCTTTTCCTGGCTTTAAATGAGTGCTGAAAGGCTGTGCAAGAACTTCCTGTTTTCCTGTAAATAAGGCCTGATTTGGGGTTTTTTTTGAGTTGTCTTTTTGTGCAGGACAGACTGAGTCTGTGAATGTTGGGTATGGGACTCTTGGCAATGAACCCTGCAAAAAGTGCTTTCCACCCTCACCTGGGCTCATGTTATAAATAAAAGGAACTGGGCACCTTCTCACCTCCTTCCTTCAATCACTCTGCTCACTTTTAACCTGGAGCAGTTCACAGATATGCTGTAATTGCCTATATCAGGAGGGGGAACTTGCAGCTGAGGACAGGAGGTGTCAAGCCAATTTTACTGCCAGTAGAAACAGTGGCTGAAAATAAAAGCATTTTTGGTTTCTAGCAAATTCATTTATTCATTTCAGGGGTGTGGGTTTGCTAAATGAGCTTTTTCTTTAACAGCCAATAAATTATGTCAGTTTAAAATAGGTCTCCTGAATGATTTTTTTTTTTTAAACTTGGACCATTTCACTTCTCTTAGCTTCCTAAGTTTTAGGAACAGGTGTTACATTTTCTGCAAACATTTTAATCTGTGCTGCAAAAGTATGGCATTATTGCTGCCCTATCCCTACCAGTCTACAGGGGAAGTTACACTTCCGTCATTTATCTCCCACAATTAATTGCAATAATCCATTCTGCAGGCTCTTCAAGATGAATCAGAGAACAGTGAAGAAATTTGGTCCAAGCTCCAGAGTGCTGCCAGTAACCTGCAGAAGAACTGCTCCCCCTCCTTTGCAGAAATTATTGACCAGAAGTGCACAGAGGCACACACTAGGTAAGCCTGCAAAATCAGACCCCAGTTATCAGTATTTAAAAAACCCAAGTTGTTAAGGACTTGAACATCTGTCACATTTTCAATTCTATACTAATGCATCTCACCTGTCCAAGGGCATCTGTGTGAGGAGTAAAATCACAGAATCATAGAATGGTTTGGGTTGGAAGGGACCTTAAAGATGATCCAGTTTCAACCCCTCTGCCATGAAAAGGGACACCTTCCACCAGACTAGCTTTCTCCAAGCCCTATCCATCCTTGAACGCTTCCAGGGATGGGGAACTTGTACCTTTCACCTGCATGCTTTTCTTGTGATGGGTCCCACAGCACAAACTTGGGCTTTCAGGAACATGGGTGTGGATGCCAAGCAACTCCCACAGGAATCCTATGCCAAATCACATTCTGCAGGAGAATCTACTAGGAAAATGCTCTCAATCTTTTGATATTTTGGCAGGTGGAACTCGGTAAATGAAGACATCACAGATCAGCTGAGGGCAGCACAGGCAGCTCTGCAGCTCTGGGAGCCCTTTGATGCTTTGTGCACTGAAACAGCAGCCAAGTTAGAGCAGTACAGCCAGCAGTGTGCTCAGCTCTTGGATGCTCACGTGCCTGAGGAGAGCACGACAGAAACCCTGGAGCAGAGGATACAGGAGATGAAGGTACATGAACAAGTTTCTGCTGCCCAGTACAAACCAAGATTTATTTTTGAGAAACAAGGCAAAAGAACACCAACAACACAGTCAGTGGAAAAGATAAAATCTGTGGGTTTCTTCCATGAACAGGCACCTTTTTATTTCCTTTAAGCACTTTGACCAGAGACCAAACCAGAGTTAGTGTATGGTGAGAAAAGAGCAGAAGGGAGTCATATTCCATCTCTTCCCCCTTCTGCTCTACACAAAAGATCAGGCCTGTGTTGGAAGAAATCACTGAAAGAAAAATTATTTACCTTATAGGGCATTGCTTGGGAGGAGGAATAATATCTACTAGAACAATAGCTGAGGGGAAAAAGAGCAGTTTTCCTGAGCACAGAATCATCTTGAGCTCTTCCACAGCCTTTAAATTGTTTTTAATTGGATTTGGTACTGTGTTTTGGTCTGGTGTGATGGGTTCACAGATTCCTGAACTCATTAGATTACTCTAAATGCTTTTGACTTCAGGCAAATGAGATCTCATACTGAAATCACACGGTACATTGACTCTCTCAGGCAGCAAAGCTGTCATTAGGTTCGGACATTTTTGGTTTCTTCAGACTGCAATAAAGAAATATAATAATCCTTATGTCAGGACAGAGCAGTGATTCATTGTGCTTTATGAATCTCTACCCACAAATTGGAAGAAGTCCAGACTATTCCATTTTGCATGTGGCCTTAAATAAGAAACTTTACATTACAGGGAAGAGAACTCATGTATCTTTCTTTGTTAGGAAAAAAACTGACAGCAGCAAAGCCTAGACCAAAGTATTTTTACTTTTTTCTGATCTACTAATGGCTGTGACAGAAATTCACCAATAAGTCAGCAAAAAGGAACTGCATTTCTGGAAATTGTTGGGAAGAGTGTTACACCTACTAAGCAAGGCATGGCCACCTGACTGCCACTAGCACTGTAGATCCTGTCCTGGTGTCTGTGGGTAGAACATAGGGAATTTATTGTGGTTTTTTTTTTTAAGTGGTGAATTAAAAGAATGGGGATCAATGAAATGGCATATGAGTTATGTGTATTTGAATATACATGTGCATAACAAAATTGTATTTTAATCCCTCTAATCTTTTCCTCTCTCTATATTAGGAAAGATTATGGTTTTATGGATGTTTGTCACTACAAAAAATGAAAATAAATTCCTGTACAGATAATAAGAAATCAATAGGTTATTTATTAAATGTCTGGAGTGGTATTTTATAACATAATCCTTTCAAACAAAGGGGTCAGGAAGCAAAGATCATTTTGCTTTTCAGGGAAATGTGTGTGTTCTTTGCTATGGATCAGAAGACTTTGCTCATTATCTTCACAAAAGACAATACATAGTGGCAAATTTCAGGGGTTTTCATGGCTAAAAGTAAATTTCACTTGTCAAAAAAAGGAAAAAAATCAAGTACATTGAATGAGTCTAAAATTACTTCCGTTGTTCTTGCACTGCCTTTAGAGTATAATTTTATAGCATCTTTCTTAGTAAAGGGGAACAAATAAAACCAAACCCATAGTCCTCAGTCACTGAGGGATCCAAAGTACTGGCATGGTTGTAACTAAATAGCATTTCTCATCTGCAGCGTGGGCCAGTTCCTGCATCTTCCAGTGTACACACACCTTGTAGAGGGGGATATCCTGATTTCCCTCCCTGATTTCCTCTGGAGCAGCAGTCTCCTGCTGCCTGAAGTCACTGGTGTTCCATTGAACTTTGAACTGTGCCTTTCCCAGCACTGCACTCAATGGATGCAATTCCCATTATCCTCCAAGAAAAAGGCTGAAGCTTTCACCAAGCTGAGCTTGGCTCCCAGATGGGATCAACAAAAGGAGTTTAGTTACAGCAACAAAAGATAACAAACAAAGGTGGCACATGAATGATGTTCTGATTAATTTGCTGACTTTTTTTTTTCCCTTCTCTCATTAGAATTTACAGCACAGCCTTCAGAACATCGCAGGATGCCGAACCCAGATTTATTTGCAGGCTGACAGGATAAAACAGCAGGCTGGGACAGCTGCTGAAGCCATTCTGATGGAGAAGCTGCAGCCATTCCAGAGAGCAACCTATTTGGAAAAGATGTTGCAGAGGAAGTTGGATGAACTTCAGGTATTTTTTTTTATATTAAGTTAGCTGTCAATGTGGGGTAACTTCTTCACTAGAGTCCTGTGTGAGCCACATTCCTCATTAGACCACCATAGTTCTTGTATTGAAAATTAAATTAATTAAAACTCAGCAGGATGCTAAACTATATGAAGCAATAATACATGAAGCCAGAGGGACAGGTGAAGGACTTCACCCTTACCTGCTTGTGTTACTCTAACAGCCTTTGTCAGTGGGCCTGTTATCCCCAGGACCCTCAGATGATTAAAGGTTAGGAAATGTATTTTTATTTTTTTGAACATTGAAGTAAGTTGTAGGCTTTCTCAGCTCTGCCTTGGCTTCAGTTTTCCTTGGAAGGAGTTCAGGTAGTGAACCTAAAACCAAACAAAAACTGTGGCCATTTGATGTAATTCTGAGGACCAGATTCACATTCCTGTTCAGGCCAAGTGGGGAGGGACCTGGATCCAGGAGCTCTGCTCAGAGTAGTGGAGGATTGACTTCTCCTCTGCACAGGTATTTCTGGGAAAGCTTCCAAGCAAATGTACTGCTGGGTATTTACTGATGTAGAATTGGTCTGTTCCTATGGAAGAAGTCTGGTTTCAATGAATTGTTCTGTTTTAAAGTAAACTCAAATTCATCAAGACATTTGAGGCCAGCTCTATTTATGACTCCATCTACCAGCAGAGTTAGTGTCTGGAAGCCAGAAATCTTTGTGAAGATAACAGGTTTCTCATATTCCCTGTGAACTTCTCGCTGCATGAAAAAAATGCATTTCTGAGTAGTCATTTCCTCTGGTTTAACCCTGTAGTATTACCACAGCAATCTCTCTCCATACACCAGTTTTTGCCATTTATCCCTTATAAAACTGTTGCTGTGTAAGTGCTCTCAGAGATGTGGCTCTGCAAGAAAAGCAAAGGCTTTCCCAGTGCAGTTCTGCTAAAGGGAAGTTGAATTCCAGGCCTACTGATTTCTCCACAGAGCTCATGTAAGCTGCACAGCTTTGGCTGTGCAGGGAGACGGGAGCAGGCTTTGTGTGCACCTCACAGGAAGCTCATTTTCACAAGTTTCCCCCCCTCTGATAAGCTGAGTTTCACAATTTCACAATAAGTTAAATAGCACAAAGCTACAAAAGGTGTCACAGAAACCCCTGTTCCTTTCACATAGTTACAGCTGCCTCAGAATTTTGAGATTCTGTTTCTTGCTCTGCTTTGGGTTAAATCTTCCCCTTGTCCAGTTGAAAAATGAAAAAAAGTTCAATAGAGAGTTAAAAATGCATTAGAATTTAGGTTTAAGATCTGTTTCTATTGCTTATTACTCCTTTTTGTCTACTGAATAAGTGTAATAAATAGAAACTAATGTAAATTTTAATATTCACCCCAGTTCAATCTTTTACAACTGGAGGATTTCAACAACTGCCTGGAAACGCTGGAGGGTCGTGTCAAGAATTGCACAGACACCTTTGATAGCCTCTGTCTAGAGGAAGGAGACAACTCAGAATTGCTCATGGTATGTTTGCATTCCCAAATACACAAAGATACTGCTCAGCTCTTGCCCACTTCAAGATGCTCTTTGTGTCCTAAATGTCACAGTTGCAGCATTTCCATCATAGTATGTATAATTAAGCCAAAACACAAAAAGCAATGATTAAAGTTTAGAAACTCCAGAGCTGCATTTCAGGCCAAATGCCTGCATGGAAGGAGGAAAATCACCCAGATTTGGGGTTGATGGGAGATCTTTTTCCCCAGCTTTGCTCTGGAGCTACCCTGTTTTCCTCAATGTAGGGTATAAAGAAAATGTGGAGGTACCAGGTCTTGAGTATCTGTTCAGAGCTCTTGGAAAAGTGAGCCCTATATAAAGGAGTTATTACTTCTTTTTCCCCTGTATTTTTTGAAGTTAACACAGAAATGTTGGGTGTTTTCAAGTTGTGGAGAATACACTTCTATACTTCTTTGACATGAAAGAAAGGCAGTACTTTTTTGCAATAATTTATTTTTTCTTTACTTCCAGAATCAGACACTGGAGCTTGCTGCACTTTCTCCAAGCATAGAGAGTTTGAATGAAGCAAGCATAAAGCTGCCACTCAGTGACTTCACCCTGAAGAAAATGCAGAGCCTGACTCGGCAGTGGAGTCAGAAAACAGCAGCTGCTCTGGAATGCTGCAGGTCTGAAATGCAAACAAATAAAAAAAAATTAACTAGTAACAATTCCCTTTTCTGTGATTAAAATGAGAACCAAGTTAAAGCACAGGATATCTTGCAATCTGTTCTCAGCTTTCTCAGGGGCTTGCCAGGTGGAATTCTGCCCTTTCAGTTTACCTGATTTTTCAGTGGCTATTTGTATTCCAAGAAACTTGAAGCAAAAACCTGGGTTTTCGTAGGGGAAGAAGGGAGGAAAGTGCCAAGTGAAACCCCCACTATGTTAATTTTTTTAACCACCACATAACCAAACATCCACAACAGAAGTTTCTGGTTGTTCGTTTTTTACAGTATGCTTGAGGGAACCCAGAATGATGAGAAGAAATTCTTTCAGAAATGCGAAAAGTGGATGAAATTCCTAGAAAAAATGAAAGAAACCTTAAAGACAGATATTCCAGGACGGTTTGAAGAACTGCAAGAGCAACAGAGAGTATATGAGGTAAAGCTAAAACTCTAAAAATAGAAGCAGCATCTTGAATGATGAAGGCAGGAGGATCACTAGAAAATGCTGTGCCTTTTGAAATTAGATCTGGGCGGGACTTTACAGAGCATTTCAGTCTTGAAATGCCTATTAAGTTAACAACTCTGAAACTTGAAAATCCTTTTTCAAAGGGACAGGTCCCTTTTTGCAAGGATCAACCTTTACGGGTGCATCTTCAAGTGCTGTGTCATGGAAGTCCTAAATTTCTCCAGCCCTGAGGTGTACTTGTCTGCCAAGAACACTGGAGCCTGTGGCAACTAATTGGATAGTTTGCTGGACACCTGGTAGCAATCTTAACAGTTTCTGGAAGAAATACATTTAAAATAGTATTTTCACAGCATATTTCTGGTTTGACCAGTTAGATTTTGGTGGAAATCTGTTTTCTCTGGCCTTTTTCCAAACAGTTTCTATTCGTTGCAGAGAAAGAGTCAAAAAACTTTATGTTTCAGATCTGTATCATCCAGCTCATGGTGGGGTCTGCTATCACATATGTGCAAATTCCTCCTGGTATCCAAAAACTGTGGACTCTTAGGGTGCATTTGACACTAGCAATTGAAAAGAATAGTTTTCAGCTTTTACAATTAAATGCTGTCACTCTAGAGGAGCAGAAGCAGCTTTCATAGCAAAGGTTGTTCACTTCATAGTTAAAACTTCTTGTCTTGGTATTTCCAGATGCTGCAGACTGAGATTTCCATAAATCAGCAGACCTTTAATTCTATCATAGAAAAAGTTCTACTGTCCTTGGAATCTGGAGAAGCAGAGAAAAGGTACTTTATTTGGTTTTCTCCTTAAGATCTTGGTCATTTAGTGAATATGCTGTCTTCCTTGGAATTGGTATTGAAATCCTTGCTCTTATGAGGACATAAACTTAAATTCTTAGCTGGGTTTGCTCTTTGAATGATCACCTATCACAATTTGCAAAGCATGAGGAGGTGCAGTGAGAAAGAAACACAGGTGCCCTGGCCAGACTGCCTTTGGGATAGTAACAGGCTGGGCTTAAAACAAAAATAATTGCTCCTGAAGAGGATTCTTTTGTTGTGTACCTGTGGTTGAGAAGCTGCCTGCCCACAGAGCACAGTGCGGATGCTGCATATGAAGGATGCTCTCCTTCTTCTGGACCTCTCTGCTGCTCAGAGTGCAGAGATGTGGACTCCCACATTGCTCCTGGCACACATGGCAGGGCCTTGAGTCACTGGCCACAAAACCCCAAACATACAGTCCCTAAACCTGTTTTTTATCAGTATGATCTCACACCTTTCTCTTAATCAATGTAGCATGAGAAGCAGCAGGTAATGGTTGTGAGGAGAGGTTCAGCTGCCTCAGGTGTTTGGGGTGAACACATTTCCCTCCCTGCCAGATCTTGCTGCTTCCAGAGACTTGGCAGGACAGTGTGTGTGCTCCCCTCATACATGCCAGTATGAAATCCATAGCTTGGCTTAAAACTGCCAGGGAAGGTAGGGCTAAACTAAGGTGAGCTGCTGGATTTTTGTGTTTGGAACTACCCACACAAAGGCAGAGGTTTGTGTAAGAGTGGATCAGGGACAATGGCCTCCTGCAGAGAAGCAGAATTGATAGATGGCGTTGCCTTAATCAACCAGCCAGATCTGCTGGATCATCTGACCATGTTGAAGAAGAGGACAAAATAACTGCTTGAACAGGGTCAATAACTACACAATTTTCCATTGTGCAGATCAGTTTTGCAGCATCATCAGCGACCTTGTCTCACTTGGATTGACCTTTTTGTTCTTCAGAGAAGTGTTTAGTGCATATTGTGTCTGATTGCTGTACTGTGTATGCTGCTGTATCACAATTGCGAGATTGACTTGCCTTACCCTGTTATGTATCATGTAAAAGATTGTTTGGATTGCTTAAAAGATAGAATACAGAGAGCAGGGCTGAGCTTAGGGCTGCAAAGAACTTACTTGCATTGTTGGGTATAATAATTGGAAAACAACTTTGCAAATGGAGATCCATCACAATTACCATAATGTGCAGCCTTGAGATCAAAATTAATTAATGCTCAGCCCTTGTAATTTTCAGGACAGAGTTTATTTCCAAGCTCACACTGCTGAAAGAGCAGTGGCAGAATGTTATCCGGATGGTTCAGCAGAGGAAGAAAGATATTGATGGACTCGTGAGCCAGTGGCAGCTCTTCAGGAGTTCCCTGCAGAGCCTCAGCAGATTCCTTGATGACACAAACAGCTTCCTCACAGCTGTGAAGAGCCAGGACTGTTACAGCCTTTACCAGCTTAGAAATGTAATTCATGATTTCAAGGTACTGTGTTTATTTCTCATAAATCTAAAATATGTGGGCTTTTTCACTCAGACTGAAACAACTTCAGTAAGGTAAAAAGCTTTAAAATCACACACTTTCTTGGGGGAGAAATGATTGGTGACACTTTTTCCTTAAAGCTGAGCACAGATAAGAAAGCAGTGACATTGCAAAAGGCTCATTATACTCGGAAACTTCTTGATCAGCGTGGCCATTTAGTAGCCTTGCATGATTTAAAAATCTTATGGATATGAAAATGGAAATTCAGGGTGCCAGAAGCTGTGTGCATCTTACTGAGATGACTTTTGAATTCAGGCCTTTTATTTTGCCTGAAGAAAGGTATTTATGTGGCAGGACAGGCCATATAGGTCCTGTGTGTGCAGGGATGGGCAGGAGATGCCAGAAACAAAGGAAAAAAACACTTGCAAAGGAGTCTCTTCACTCCAAGATACACAAACCTGGTGAGCAGTTCTTCAGAACAGTGAGTTTTGCATTTTACATGCAGTGGAAAAAAAATTTTCCTTTGTTAATTTTGGATATTTTCGTTTTCCATTTAACTATGCATTTTATTTTATAGGAGGGTAGAAACAAGCTGTGAACTTGATGGTTGCATAAGGCAATCTAAAATCTTTTAAAATCACACTATTGAATGCTATTTGCACAGTCCAAGACTTATATTGTGTGCCAACACTCCTAATGCTGATGGATTAACACATTACCAGTACTCCATTTGGTCCTTGCCCTGTTTATTTCATCTTTATTTCTATCTGCTGTGTAAAGATGATTTTCAGTAGATTTTACAACTTAGTGTTCATGGGTTTTTTTTTCCCTTAGTGAGAAAAGCCAGAAAGTCTTTTCCCTCCTTTCCAAATTGCCCTTTTCCTCCTGCTGCTGTTCTACAGAAAGAAACTCTGATTATACCTCCTTGTGTTAGGGATCAATTTGTTGTGGGCAAATTACTATTGATGGCTTACTTCACTCAGAGTACATCATGATTAACAGGGCTGTTATCTCTGAAAAAATTAGCCTAAGATATTGATGTTAGAGGTGATTGCAGAACTTTGATTATATTTTTTGTTCTGAGTAACTCATACAACTGAATTTCCATCTTTTTTTGGCTGTTACACTTTCACCGTACAGATTCAGTCCGAGGAAAGCTTTTGTAGAGTTTTATAAACCAAAATATCAGAGAAAACATGATTGTTCTGAAATTAAAGAAGCACGTAGGAGATCTATTGATTACTCTTTCATGACTATGAACAAAGTTGTACCTTGTGAGTCACCTTCCCAAGTGAAACACCAGGAAAGCACTTCTGTAACTTTCTAAGGACAGCTTAGAAGGTTAATTTTTTTTTTTCCCTTTTCAAGAGTAAGGCAGTGATCCTTCAGAGGTGGCAAGCCATGTACACCCTGGCCATCGATGTTGGGGAGAAGCTGCGCTCTGTCTCCGATCCCGACACCGGCGCTGCTCTGCAGGAGGAGCTCAGCCAGTTACAGCAGCGCTGGGGGAAAACCCAGGCCCTGCTGGAGAAGAAGAAGATGCAGTTCAGTGGCACCCTGCAGGTAGACAATGCCCTCCCCACCTGCTGCTCTGGCATTGGGTCTCAAGAGCTTCCCTGTCCCACCATCTCCAGGGCTGGGCTGCCGCTTGCTGCAGGGGCACCCTGAGGGAAGTGCCTGTCCTGTGTCATCAGGGCTTGAGGGAAGCTAAAACTGTGGTTCCCTGAGTCTCCAAAGGAAATGGAGTTGGATTCCATTTGTTACTACAATGGATATTCCTGCTCTGATTGTGCTCAAGCTCCCCATGGCCTAGAGCTCACTCCTGCTTTGGGCTGTGAAGCTAAAATTTAGCTTAGAGTTCATATGACTTGTTCCTCTTCATGTTGTTGAATAATGACTTCTACATAGAAGGGCCAGTCATATTTATGTCCTTAGAGCAATGAATTTGCTTTCATGGCTAGGTAGCACATCAGCTGTACTCTTGGGTTGAACAAAACAAAGTGAGCAGAAATGCTCTCTAAGGCAAGGCTTAAATAGGAGAGGCTTGAAGTTCTGTAAATCCAAGCACCAAATACTTGTGGGTGGCACTATGTATCAAAAAAGAAAATTCAAAAAACCAGAGCACGTGATAGATTATTTCAGTAGGTTGAAGATGCTATTTTGTAACATATCTGTGTGGTTCATATGTCATGATAAAGTATCCTCACCTTTTTTGCATCCTTGGGTCTCCCTGAGCAGACTTGTGACCGCTTTGAAAAGCAAACCAAGGAACTGGAAAGCAGACTGCAAGAGCTAAAGCAGAAAGTAAAAGATCCACTCCCTGTTGAACATGAAGAGCTCCACAAAACCAAGGAACATATTAAGGTATGAACAGACATAATGTATTTAAATTGATGTAGTCTTTGCACAATAGCTCATCCATGTAAAATCAGTTTTCCTTCTTACCTGCTCTTCAATGATACTGAATTTTTCTCCTTTACACCATCCTGATTGCTGCCCATCTCCAAAGTCCAGCTGACCAAGAAGATTATGAATAGTAGTAGTGTTTGGAATTTTTTTTCATGCTTCTGCTCCCTTTACAGTCTGAATTTGTAAAATAAGTAGCTTCTAAAACAAAAGGGGAAAAGCTCCCTTCTCTCAGCTCAGTTGGCTGCTATCCCATGACTGAATCTCCCTTTTTGTTTCCCAATCCATTTTGCACATGGAGCTCCTCAGGCAAGAGACCTTGTAATTCTGTAAAGCACCATACATACCTGCAGGATCTGGGAATAATTAAAGAGAAGGAAAATTAAGAGTAAGGGAGTGGCAAAATTCCTTGCAGCCCATAGTGCACCATGAAAATTAAATGTCAAGAAAAGTATTTCCAAGGGATAGGAGACATTTTGTCTGGAGTGGTCAGTCTTTCATCATCTTTTTATGAAGTGAATTGTTGACCTATGTAGTGGGAACAAATAAGCTTATTAACAAGCCAAGGCTTTGAACTCATTATCAGCTGTCTGAAATCTTCTTTATGAGTGCTGGCTGCCTTTCCCACGGCAGCAGCCTTGCTGTAGCCCTGAATTATCTGTGAGATGGAAGGACACAGCTTCTGCCTCTTATCCCAGCAAGAAAAATTCAGCTGCAGAGGCAGCAGGGTCAGACAGTGCCAGTGCAAGTGCTGTTAGTAGGTGTCACAGCACAGTAAAGGACTAAAATGACACGGCATGCTCTTCCTGCTTTGCACTTCTATCTGGAATAAAGCTATTTTACTTTCAGCCCTGGACTTTACATGAGGCTAGCAAAGTCCCATGAAATTCCATCGTTAGCTCTATAATTGCTCTGGATTTGCCCCTTGTTAGGAGACATAAATGTATGTATGCACATCTATAGGAGTACTGTGATCTCAGGTAAATTATGAGAATCAGGTTTGTTTGTTGATCTCCTCTAGTGTTGAAGCTGGGTCCAAGACCTGTGAAAATCCTCACAGGGTTTAGATGCAGGACACTTCTGACACAAACACTCACAGGTTTTTTTCCCTTTAAAATGAGACCAACTGTATTGTCTCTAAGTGGGTTTTTTGGGATTTTTTGGTAGATGAGCCTTCCCAGCATCTTTTTTTCCAAAATGGGACTTAGGACCTTTATGTGTAGCGTGTCATATTCCCCAGCTGCATGCAGTGCTACCTCTGCCTTTTAGGTGACAATTTTAACAGTGTTAAGGAAAATGTGTAACTTACAATAAAGAGAAAGGGGAGTTGGGGGAGCAAAGCAGAAAAGAGAGCCTGTTTTCTATGAACAAGCAGTTTAAAAACTCCACATTGCTCACAAATCTGAGGAAGCGCCTGTGAAATCATTCATTAGAGAAGGCAACTGATTTAGTTTTTTTGTGTGTTTAGAAAAACAACCTGAAACTGGAGCAAATGGAGGTGAAAAGCAACTTGTCCAAAACAATTATAGCAGGAATAAAAGGAAACCCCAAAGAAGCAGGCATGTGCTGGCCTGGGTGTGAGAACTCAAATGCTGCCCTGGAGCACGGGGAGCTGCCGGGGCCAGGCTGTGTTCCAGCACTTTGGGATGCAGCGATGGTACCGGTGGGTCATTGGGGCACTGCCGTGGGCTCCAGTGAGGTTCCAGTGGGATTCCAGTGGGTTCCAGTGATCTCCTGGGGATCCTGGCCAGCCCAGCCCCACTGGAGAGTGCGGCACAGGCGGCCGCACATTCCCTGCTCTCCTCCCCCACAGGCCAGGCAGGGATTAGCGAGCAGGTTTGGAAAGCCGAGGAGCTTAGTGCCAAGGCTTGTGCGGGTGCGTTTCCATGCAGGAGCTGGAGCAGTCGCTGGCAGACTGGGCCCACGACATGAAGGAGCTGCAGGCCATGAAGGCGGAGCTGGCACACCTCATCCTCACCGAGGACATGATGGTGCTCAAGGAGCAAGTGGAGCATTTGCACAGGCAGTGGGAAGAGCTCTGCTTGCGGGTAAGTGTTCCTTTCCTCCGGCTGATGTCCGCTGGGACTGGCAGGGAAGGGGCAGGGGCAGCTCAGGGGTTTCTCCTGCGCTTGGCTCCCTCTGGCAGCTCTGGGTGGGAATGGGGCTGCCCCTGGCGCAGCCGGCCGGGATGGAGTTGCCTTTGTGTCCCGGACAGGCTGCCGAGGGTTTTGTTGCAAAGGCTTTGTAAGAAGTGAGTGGAACTGCACAGAGCCCAGATGCAGCTGTTTACTGCAGTAGGTGCCTTTGTTCCGGGCTGCCAAAGGCACGGAGGGATAAGAACAGGAATTGCCTGAGGGCATGGAGCAGGAAAAGGAAGAGGGAAGTTAAAACAAAATGCCAGCTGAAAGGAAACTTAAATATGTTTAAATACTAGCTCCTTGGGTTTGAACACATTGAGAACTGACTTGTGTTTTTTGTAGCAGGAAAATGCTGTGAAACATTTGCTTTCTTTGTGGCTTGTTGGCTGTATTACACTTAATTTAGTGTTGCGTGTAAAATTGCTGGGGAGCGTTTACAGCAAAGTCACATGGACTTGATTCATTAGGTGATTATGCAGTTTGAATGTGTGTTTACTTTGTCCTGTTAACAGGATTGGAAGAGGTAAAATACTTCAGGGTCTTAAGTTACTTTGGGGGGCTCTACACACCAGCAAGCCAAATTCTTGTGTATCTTCACTGATAAGTAAATAGCTTTTATTTTACAGTTTGTAAAGAACTATTGAAGCCAGTTAGTATTTTGTTTCTAACCTTTACACAGGCAAAGGTCAAGCAATCTTGGTGGGGGTGTTGCCAGAGTAATGGACAGCTCTGCTTATTTCACAAACTGTGTTATGATGAAATAGTTATTTGGCCTGATTGAAATAGTTAATTTTTTTTTTGCATTGCAATGAGAAAGAAGAATTTAATTTCTTTTCCTTAAACTGGACAGCTTTCTTCAACTAGTGTTTTCTCTGTTACTTTTTCTGAACTCTGAAAATAATACCAGAGACATCCTTTCTGAGAAATACAAGCCATTATTTTTTAAACCAAAATGCCTGAACCATTTTCCTAATGGAAATCTGTAGTTAAGCCTATAAATGAGAGAACTTGGTTGTTTTTCATTTTTTTGGCGAGCTACTGAAGCGTGCTGTCCTCACTGTGTTGAATAGCCCTGAAAATTAAAATTTTTATATGTGCTCCACTATAGTCTATCCAAGTAGTAATTTCCTGTAGTAATTTAAGTTCAGATTTTATTCAAAATTTCCATTTTAATTTCCTGAGGGAGCAACGTTGAGTTCAGTCTGTCTTGGAGGAAGGAGAGAGGTGACAGTAATGTAACTGTGTTAGGCACACAAAATCTGTAGTGGGAGGAATCTCTTGAGTGCTGGAGTGGAGGGAGATTCTGAATGTTTGCACAGCCGTAATGAACCTCAGGAGAGCCCACAGTGATGCTCAGTGCTGGACACCAGGCTAGAAGAGCAGACTTACCAGCTCTGCTGCTGGCATGACTGCTTTGTTTTGGATAACAAATTAGAGTTAAGATGCATTGTGTGGAGGAAACTCTGCAGAATAAATGCAGGGAGGTGAAAGAGCTGCAGCTGTCACAGCCCTGGGGCAAGCAGATGCCTGTGCTCAACTGGGCAGGGGCAGACAGGCAGAGGAAGCAGATGTACTCAAGGGATTAGCATTTACAGAGCTGCCCTTGCAAGGTGCATGTGGGTCACAGATTTAACCATTCATCCCAGCCAGCATCCTGCCAGGATGTTATTTTAGCCTCCCTTTGGAATGCACACGGTGGGTGCAAACTGGGGGTGGTACCAGGGCAGCTGGGCAAAGGAAAAAGAGCTGGAAGCAATGGCTTGAAGGGCTTATGTTCCTAGAAGCTTGTCTGGGATTTTTTTTGGTTATTCCTGTTTTTTACTCTCAGCCTGTATTGCTTAGGCAGCTAAAAGGTGCTTCTTGCTCTTAAAATCCCACCTTGCCCTGTTCTGAGCAGGCAAACATGGAGTCAGAATCACAGCAGCATTTAGAGCTTGTTTTGCTGACAAGCATAGTCTGTTCTTCCACTGACAAGTAAACTCATCTCCATACATGGGACACGCTGCAAGTGGTAAGGAAGGATGAAGGGTTCACCCTCCAAACCTCTGAGGCTGAGGGTATGTGGGAGCATCCCAGAGCAGAGACACTCTTAGAACCTTTCTGAGGTCTCTGGCATCTCCAGGCTTTTTCCTATGGAGAACTTGGGAGACTGTTTCCCTGTGTCCTAATACAGTGCTTTCATCCTCACCTCTTTGCCTAGATTGTTATGAAGAATTCAGAAATGCCTTTCACCTCTCCATCCCCTCCTTGAAAACAAGTCAGAATTTAAGGGACAAAATCAATGTGATGGGAGATGGCTTGGTGCCTTCTGTTTTGATCGTGGTGTTACATGGAGCTGGCCTTGCTTCCACACTACACATTTAAACTTCACTCTGGGCTACAAAGTAATGTTAGAGATTAGTCTAGAAAAATCAATAATGGAATTTTGAGGAGTCATATGCTGTATGAAGTGCATTGTGAGATGTGAAGAGGGAGTGTTTTCTGCCATGGGGAGATATTTAGAGTGGCCGTTTACAGCCAAGACAAGCAAAATGTTATGCACAGTCTCTAGACAAAATTTATTGGTGAGAATGAGGGGTTACTAATTTCTCTTGTTTCAGTGGAGCTTGAACCATTTTTCACTTCCTTTGTCCCTTATATCTTAGTACAAGAATCCATCAAGGTAGTTAAATAAATACATATTTAAGAGCCCTAGGCTAGAGACAGGTGCTATTAGCTAGTTAGAAGTCTGACCCTGCTTATTTGTGAGATATTGGAACAATGATAATAACTCTGCTTTTTCAGGCAGTATCAGACCCTAATTTCTTTGTCCAGACAATTTGTTTATCCATCCTGGAAAATGTATTTTTGGTGGGGGGAGAACATCCGTAGTTTTCAATGAAAAGGATAGATTCTTGATGCTGATTTTTTTGAAGTTCTCCAGTTACTGGTGGGCAAAGGGAAGGAAAAGAGAGGCTTTTATAGAGGTAAAATAATTGCAGTCAGTAGTTGGGAAGTTTCTCTTAGAGTGGCAGAAAAACAAGAACTTACCTAGGTGTTGTTTCTCTTGTGTTATATATGGGGCCATACTAAACTGTGTGTAGTAATTATATATTTTATATTCCTTCTGTGTTTGACATTTTCAGGTTTTCACTAAGTAACATCTAAAATATTATATAAGCACATTCTTTATAAAGCTGTCACTCAGTTTCATTCTTCTGAGGGAGAGAATCTGGTATTGACTAGTCAACTTCTTGCCCTGCTATCCAAAATAAGGTGTAATAACAATCTGCTCAATGGCTTTGGAAATGAAAGTATAATACTTGATAACTCTTCCTGCAAAATGGAGTAAGATCAAGTGCAGAGTAGAAATTAAAATGCTCATAACTGCTGGTTTCCTTCCTGAAGAAACTGTTGCTAGGATTTATTGTGTGTGCTTTTCCATAGGTGTCCCTACGGAAGCAGGAGATCGAGGATAGGCTCAATGCCTGGATCGTGTTCAACGAGAAGAATAAGGAGCTGTGCTCCTGGCTGGTACAGATGGAAAGCAAAGTGTTGCAGACTGCAGATGTTAGCATTGAAGACATGATAGACAAATTGCAGAAGGTAAGCAGTAATGCCACTTTTCTTCAATTGCAGTCAGATAATTCGTAATAGAGGCACCATTCCTTATGTATTCCTTGCTTCTTGGAAGTGATACATCATGCAAAACCAACACACACACAATTTTGTGAGATGAGCTTTTCTATCATCAGCTCTTTCTGATGTTCAGACTTGGAGCTTAAAGTAGAAATGCCACCAGACTGCATTTAGTCATGGAGTGTGAGCTGTGGTGGTGGGGTCTGGGTTGTTGGGGTTTTGGGGCACACGTGCACACCCAGCACTGCTCAGAATGGTGTCCTGGGAGCAGCTCAGTGCTCTCACCACCTCCCTCATCCATACAACTGGTAGGCAGAGGGCAAAGAAAAGATTGAAGGATGGGGTAGGTCTTATGCCAGGCAAACAAGAAGTTACCATAACCAAAAATAAAACCTAATTCTGCCCCTTCCCCCATGGTAGTTGGTGCTTTCTAATACTTTTGTATTAGCTTGATTTTAAAGAAGACCATTATTGTTCTGCTGTTCTTCCCCATGCCTAAAATATCTCAGTATCTAATCCCAGATCTCCTCTGGATAAGAATGCCAGCAAAATAAAGCCATCCTAGACTTGAATTCGGGTTCTTTTGAGGTAGCTTCATTGAAAAATGACGTCAAATTAAGAAAACAACAGATAAAATTAGAACATTCAATTGCTATTTTTAGGAATACTTACTCCTGGCACTTGCAAGTCTTTAATTATTATTTTTAACAGAGTGTGAGAGGGCTTCTTCATTGGGGTTTTCCTTTTGTTTTCAGTGAGAGCTCTACATGCTAATGTAGAAACCTCAGCCAAACCTGACTTCGCATCACACACGTGGGAAAAGAAATACATATTTTTGTTTTGGTATCATTGTTTTGTTTTGCCCTGTAATTAAAGCAATGTTTGTGTATGTTTATCAGGACTGCATGGAAGAAATAAACCTGTTCAGTGAAAATAAGCTTCACTTGAAACAAATGGGCGATCAGCTAATCAAGGCTAGCAACAAGAGCCGAGTTGCAGAAATAGATGATAAACTCAACAAAATCAATGATCGCTGGCAGCACCTCTTTGATGTCATTGGAGCACGGTAAGAAAATTATTTTTAATGTTTTATGTGAGATAAAAGTCAGAGCCTTGTGTCCTTGACCATCAGAAACAGAGTGACATGACTTTCCAGTTAAGTTGGAATTTATTACTGAGAGTCAAGCTGAAGGGAATGCTTTTTTTTTCTAACTTATTGCTGTATTATGACACCAAAAGTCTTAATTTATCCAGTGATAGACAGCAGGGTTAAGAATTCATATAAAATAAAATTTTAATGATGGGAGCTTTGTAAAAGGAAGAGTCAAAGTGATCTCTCCATTCCATATGTTGAATTGCAACCTAATTTTAAGGCAGCATGGTAGGTTCACTGGGTTTTTTAGGAGAGCCTCCTATTTTAACACAAGCCTCTCTTTCAGTCTATGTCTGAATGCACAGAATTTAGGAATAGATTCTATTTTGTCTCTGCAGACAGTCAGATTTATATGATAATGTTTCTTTTTTACATTCACAAGTGTTTGAAATTTCATTTAATACCAGTGCTGTTTCTTTACTCAGTCTCCGTCCTAAAAACAACTGAAAGACCATATGAGTTTCTTTGAAATTCAGGATTTTCTGTATGATGGTGAAGTGAAAAATACTATCAGTTGAAATTAAAACAAAAACCTGCACAGTCTGGGCAACAACCTCTTCTTAATGGATTAAGCATCTTTATTATACTTGACAGAGTTAAGAACATCGTGATCATTTCAGTATTAGCTTTACTGAGACGATCCCATTTCATTATTATCTCTGGATTTCTGCCACAGCTTGGGAGGAGGATACTGGGCTGGTCTTGCCTCCTGCTGAGTTTATTGGTAATACAGAAATAATAAGGCTAACAACAAATTAAGTATTAGTCTCAACTTCTGTCCCAAGGTTTTGTTCTGCCTGTGATCCCCCACTCTGGGCTCTCAACAGCTCTGTTGCCCAGTTAAATTTGGGACAACTAATGCAGGTGGTTGTGCTGCAACAATGCAGTGCTAAGTGTGCTGTGCCTTAATCAGGAATGAGATCTGAATTAATGGTGACACAGGAGCTGTGAATGATTAAGCAGAAGCTGCCTTCTTAAGATCTGACACTGCAGATAGACTTGCAGTGGTCATCTCAAGGTTGTCTTTGTTTTTGATCCCGTGTAGAAAAGCAAGCTTCACTTTAGTAATAGCACTTTTTCTGTTCTCATCTGATAGTAATGTGTCACTTTTAAACCTCTTTTATGATAATTTTTTGTTCTGCTGTGTGTTGGTTTTGAATTGTAGCAATTTTTAAATGTAGATTAAAATGCACTGTTTTAAAAGTGAGGTAAGCATGGCACATTTCTGGTCATCTTCAGGAAAACATTCTAAAGAACTGATGGGGCATTTAAAGAGAGATCTGGCAACCTTATTCCAGTACTTTGTAACAAGGACTTGTCTACCTGGTATGCCTTAACTATTTACCTTCAGGCAAGTGTGTAGTGGTGCTTTGAGGTACATTACTGTGTTTTTGTCTAGAACATCAACAAGGCTCTCAGTATTTGGTATCTAAGTGGATATTGCAGCTAGTGGGGAATTGGTGTGATGCTTTATGTTTGTTCCTGTGTTCTTAATTCCAAAATGCCTGTAATATGCCAGCTTCCACTTGTGATTTCCACCAACTTGGTGATCAGGACCAGGGTAATGAACGGGAAGGACTTGGCAAAATAGGATTTTTAGCAGCTCTCCTTGTGGCCCAAGATTATTTGGCAGCCCTGTGGGCTCTGCTGTCCCCTTTGAGTTAATACTAAGAGAGTTCAGCATATGGCAGTGTTTTGCAGCACCTCTCCTCCCTCACCTAATCCACCTTGCTGGGGCTTGGCTCTCAGCTGCTCAGTCATAAGAAACCACCAGGCCAGACACACTCCTAAGAGTTAATTTTGCCCTGTTATAACCTTCCAACTTTCTGCTCAGAGTTTGCTGCTGTGGTACTGGCTTGCCACTGAGATTTGATATCTGAAGGAATTAAATTACACATCAGTTGACTGAAATGTCCACCTCACTCAGAGGTGCACTTTGGGGCACTCAAGATGAGGTTCCTTCTGTGCTTTTGAGTAGCCTCTCTCAAGCTCAGGTGATGGTGGGGAGGCAGCAGCTCAACCCATCACCAATGTGACACAAATTGGACATCTTTGAGGGAGAGCACAGAGGAGCAAAGAGCCTTGGGCTGGAGGCGAGGTGACCTGTGAGTGTGGGTTGTGATGCCCTGTGCTGATAGACTGTCTCCTTCCTTCTCAGTTTGCTTTTGCAGAAACTGTTAAAAAATTGTATTGAAGCTATGTTGAAAGAACACATGTGAAGGATAGTGGCAGAATTTCGTTGTCCCTGCTGGATTAAGCCATTATAGTTCAGAGATCCTCTCACAGTGTGTGGAGGCTGGAGGGAATGGTGCAGGGGCTGTGCATCCACTGCAGCCCTGCAGAAGAGACTGGAGCTCTGCACAAGTGCTGCCACATCTGCAGACCTAGGCAAAGCCCTTTTTATTGGGCACTGCTTCATTGCCTGGGGAAAATAAAGAGGAATGGAGGAGATGCCTCTGGGGAGGAGTGCCAGAGGGCTTGGAGGGTTTGAGGGTAGGGGAATGTTTTGGAGAGAAGTGAGAAATTTTGACTGTGCTGCAGAAAAACCCCTTGTCTTTCTCCTGAAAAAAAAGTTGCTTTTAGGAACTTTTCACGGCACATCCATGAAATGAGGAGGTGGTTTTGTTCCTGTCTTTTCAGATTAGTAGCTGTGGCAGGTAAAATTGAAGTGAAAATTTTCTGAGGTTTTGGGTGCCAAATCTGTGACCTCTTGAAGCTCTTTTTTTGACAACTATTACAACTCCAATGATTTCTGTTAAACACACAATGAGCTGTTACCTTTATTTGTACTTGCACCTGGCTCCAAGTGGCCCACCCACCATCACAGGGGCAAGGACCAAATTTCAGTATGTCTTAATGGCAAGCCGAGATTTGGGAAGGAGGTGAACTACAGAGCCAGACACTGAGTAGGAGGAGAAAATGTATATTGAATAGCTGTGTGTTCAAAGCCAATTCTTAGTTTTTAGGCATTGTATCTTTCTTGTAGATGGGCACTTTTTGATCCTGTGGTTCAAGAGTGAAAAATAACCTGTACCCACAAAGGAATCTGATTGAGATACATTGCCAGCTTCAGTTCTGTGGTTGCTGATGTCCCCATGGCTGTCCCTGCAGCCTGTGTAAGATGTTATCTTCTCTGCAGTGCAGTGTATGGCTGTGTGATACCAACATGAAACCAAACTAGCCTGGAAGCCAATGTGTCAATGCAGACCATTCCTCCTGGTAGCTTATTTCACCTTTCTAAACCAATAAACGTCCTGGGACAGATGGGCAAATTAGGTGAGCTCCCCATTTAGTCCTTGAAGTGATTCTCTTACTTCATGGTGACAAGCTCAGATTTGCCATATGGCTGCACTTGCAGGACTTAACACTTTCATTATCTGCCTGTGCTCAACCTGTGTGGTGACAAAGACTTTGCCATGTTGCACCAAGCCACCATCTGGCTGCAAACTTGGAAGAGTCTCAAAATGCTAATTTTCATGGGATAAAGTAACCATCAAGGCATTAGCATGCTGGGAAAGGAGAACAAATGGATTCTGTTCAGCTCAGAAGATACTCTTACCACGGAGGGTTTGTGCTGACCTCTTTGTTGAGGGATGGGGAATGCAAACATCCTAAAAGGCAGGAAGGGAGCATTGTGCTGACTGCAAAGATGGACACAGAAAATCTCTTGCTTTTGTTACTGAAGCAGTAGGAGGAGGAGTGCACAGGCTGCATGAGGGTGGTAGACAACCAAAAACCCATGGAATGGGATTTACATCCTCAGTGTGCTCTGGAGCAGCATTCCTGGGCCATGCATTAACAGGCAAGAACTAGCAAGGAACTGTGTGTGCACTGCCATGTTCCCTTTCCTGGGCCATCCACCACTGCTTATAACTCCAAACTTTGCTTCCCAGCCCAGTGAAAAGGAAATGTTTTCCTTCTGCATTGCTGTTTGCTTAGTGCCTGCAGTTCAGCTGGAGGAGCAACCCCATGTCACTGGAGGGTGTCTGCACTGCCTGGGGCTGTGCAAAGCTTTGGATGCTGCTTGAACCTTCATTAAAGCCACCAGCTTCATCAGGGGCTGCCTCCAGGAGTTTTGGGTCTGCAGACCAGTCTCTGCAGTCACTGATGCTGCATTTCTGTACCTCTGAGAGTCCTGCAGCTCTTGCCACTTGCTGGCTACAAGCACACTGATATGTTTTCTTACTTGGTGGGTTAGTCCATGTTCTCAGCCTTGTGGAGAAAGACAAAGTTTTTGTGCATGTAGCAGGAATGGGTTCAAATGACTGTGACCTTTAAAGGAAGCATGAAAATTCAGGGAAGAAAGCAAGGTCAAATGTGCCTTCTCATTCTTTTCATCCTTGGCAACTGGGTCTTTTCCCTGTGTTTGCAAGCTGCCAGCATCGTTGCACCGTCCAGAAATCTTAAACTGCCACACTCAAGTCAGCCCTTTCTTCCTAGAACTTGGGAGATTCAAGGTGTTTTCAGCTCATTTCCTGCATACCCTTCCTGCATACCCTGCAACCCTGGGGGGCTGAAATTCCCAAACAGACTGAAACTTCTCAGGTTGCAAAAAAAATGGGAAGGAGTTGAAGCTCTCCAGTGACACCTCCTTGTGCTGTGGTGGGGGTCCAAGGAGGCTTTATGATGGGGAATGCAGTGAGCTGCCAATTCCCCCTCCTCCCTTGCACCCTCACTGTGGCTGAGTTGCCCCAAAAGTCGCTCTGGCAGCAGCAGGCCCTGGATTATTTGGTTTAGGGAGCGAGTGAGTTCCCAGCAAACCCTTCAGCTGGTCTCTATTTAGTTTCCACCACACTGGTTACCCTTTGGCAGAGCAGACAATCAGGCACCATGTGTTGGTGTGCTGTCCTGCCCTGTGGCAGTCTGTGTGGGTGCACTTTGGGTTCAAAGGTCTTTTCAAACTGGTGCAGATCAATATTGCATGGCAATGGAAGCAATATATGCTTCAGGGAGGCCTCCCCGGGTAAACAAGACATTAGTGTCCAGCAGAATTGTGCTGGTTTGTTGCAGCACCACTGTAAAATCTCATTCTTGGGTTTGTTTTTTTTTGTTTTGGTTTGGTTTTTTTTTTTTTGTATACAAAATATGTATATGGTTGAAATCTCACTCACAAAGTGCCTGCTTTCTTTCCGTGTTCTCTCTGTCCTTTGAGGATTACACTTCTCTTCAGTGTAAAAGCTGTGACAGAATTCATTATTGTCTCAGGCATGATGGTTGGGCTTACTTTGGTTATGCAATGTGTGCAGAGAGCAGGGGGAGCTGGCAGTGCAAGGGGAGTCCTTGTCTTCTGCACACCATCTTCGCTCCCAGTGTCTGCCTGCAAAGCTGGGGGTTATTTCCCCATTTACTCAGGTCAGCCATTTCAGATGTGGTTTTGAACCACTCTGGGTAATAAACTGTGGAGGTGGCTGGGCATGATTTACCTGTGCAAATGTCCAAAGCCCTCTCACAGCCTGCTGTGCCCTCGCAGGCACTGTGTGTTCTGCCATGCGAGACATCAGCAAGTCAGTACAGGTCTGTGGAAAATTACCTGAATACTGAAAAACCTTTGATTTCAAAATCACTTTCTGCATTTTTGGTGGGATTAACACAACTTCTTTATTTTTTTCCTGATATTGGTTGTGTGGGGAGTGACTTGTAACCCAAGGTTCTCCAACTTCCGCCTTTTTTTTCCCACCCCGTGATCTCTGGCAGTCATAACACACAGACATCATGACAGTGTGTTTTTCCACAAACGAATGATATCATAAATGAAGATTAGGGGTTATTTTGTCCTCTGGCATAACAGGCTATTTGCAGTGGAGGCCTTCTGCCTGCTCTCGAAGGTTAAAGAGAGGACAGGTTAGTGTGTGGGAGATTTAATTCCTACTTAAATACCTGGGATATAATGGTAAAGGCGAGAAAGCAGAACGAGCAGAACGCAGGGGAAGTAAGGATACATCTTTGTGCGTGGTGCCTGTGCGTGGATGTACGTGTGCTCGGTTTTTTGGGTTCGCTTCAGGCTGACTGCTGCAAATCATCCGGGTCTGAGGCTCCAATCCCTCTTTCTCCCAAGAAATGAGCACCTCATCCACCTTTCTCGGTGCCGGAGGCTCCAACCCGCAACCTTTTTGTCGCCAGCCGCGGGCAGCCGCCCGGCGTGCGCTTCCTCACGTGCTAACAATTCTCTTGTGTCAGAATAAAGCTCTCGTGGTTTTGTTCTGAGGAGGGATGCGGCCGTTCGCCAGGTAAAATCCCAACGCAAAACCTAAGGGTTAAAACAGAGGGGAGAGAGCGAGCTCCGGTGTCTCCCCAGCTCGGGGTCGGGGAGGAGGAGGACGGGCGAGCCTCCCCCCCACACGCGGGATGCTAAAGCGGCGAATAAATAGGGCATCTGTGGAGGAGGGGTTTCCTCTGCCATGCCTGCCTGGTCGCACAGACGGTCTCCCCTTGCAGCTTGGGATTCGCAGGCTGAGGAATGGTTTTCCCGTGCGAACCGTAAGTGCCGTGTGGGTGCGCGGTGCCGGTGGGTTCTGGCGGAGCCGCGGGGCCCGGCGGCCGCGGGGGGGGAGCGATGGATGCGCCAGCGCCTCGCCGCAGCTCGCCTTGGACGAGCGGATGAGTGGGAAGTGCGGCACGTTAGCAGCAGGAATGGTGCTCAGGGGCCTCTGCTTGCGATCAGCTGTGTTTAGGGCTGGCACCCGAGGCGGTGGAGAGCCTTGACAACAACCTTTGGGCTCGCCGGCGGGGTGACGCGAGAAAAGCCGCCCCCAGAGCCTCCTCGGCGCTTCTCCCTGCGCGCACAGCCCCGGGGGCACGGCACGGCTGGCACGGCACCGGCACGGACCGGGAAATGGCCTCGCCTTCCTGAGAAAGGCCTAAGATTTGCCTTTGGCATCACCTCTCCGAACCGCGTCTTTTGTCCCTCACACGGGTACGCTCCCCCTGCGACTCACTGAACAAAGGTTTCCTGGGCTGTGCATCTCATTTGCCTTGCCGCTGGTAAACAATCCTGTCAGCTGGCAGGGCCATTTCAGCCCCTCCTCCTCCTCCGAAAGGCATCTACCGAGTCGCTTTTTCTGATGACATTTGCGTTTGTGAAGGAGAGTTTGGAATATATGTCAGGATGTTTTTCGTTCTTTCGGACACTAAAATTTGAATGCTGCTATTTACCTTATTTGAGCTTCCCCCGTACCTTTTCCTGCAGCGTTTTGACAGCTAAAGCAATGCAATAAGGCATGCATTTTGTAATTCTTTTTGTTTGTGTGAATATGTTTCAATCCACCTGGAAGCTCCTCCTACTGCTAGGTAATTCCTTAGTAGTTACTACAGATATACTTTGTGTTTCTGGGGCCTTGCAACGATTCAGCCTGAGACAGTTTAATGCTTTTCTCTTGTAACCCAATGCTGGCAACTTCATTGAGGGTATTAAGACCCAAATCCAATCTCGAGTCAGGTCAGTTAGTCCTTCTGTTCACTTCTGCAGCCAGCTTTTAGTTATAATCTCCTACTTTTGTTCTTTTTCTGCCACTTCTATTGTGGTGTAAAGATTAAAATATTTTAAAACTGGCTTTGTTTGGCTTATTCCAGGCAACTTAAGCATGTGTCTGAGTGCTAATCAAAGTGGACTTTTTTAGCTTGTCCAATTACAAAGAACAAGACAAGACTGAATTTGTCCGGGTTTTTTTTTAGATTAGTGGTGATATTTTTATTGGATTTTTTTATACTGTTATCTTTTTTTTTTTCCCTCTGGAGGTATGTTGAATTGTGGCAGGTGAGTTCTCAGTGGGAAGTGAACAATGGATATGTAGGCCTTTTTTCTGTAAACAGTAAGTTTTTCCTGTTCAACCAGTCTCAATTAACTTGAGAACCACACTTCATAGAGGAAGAATTCAATCAACAGTGGTGGCACCTTCCACCCTCTGGAAGAAGCTGGTTTTTTTTGCTGCACTTGAACTTTTAGTGCTGTTGATTCACTGTGTGTTGGGTGATTGATACTTGGATCTGGCAGGAAGCTTTTTGCCTCCAGGCTTGGAGGCTTGCACTGTGCACTTCCACCCAGCTTCCAGAAGGGCTGTCTTTCCCCAGAAATGGTCAGCATGCATCTCAAAAGAGATTCCTTCATACAAAGATCAGGTGATCTGTAAGAATATTTTCAGGGTGCAGATATGCATCTGAGAATGGTGTTTGCAAATGAAGACTTTTGTGGATGTAATTAATCTGTTTCACTCTTTTCTTTGAGCTCTAGCCAGGGAAATGGCAGTTGCCTGTGACTTCAGTGCAAGCTGAGGATGCTCAGAGTTTTTCATCAGTTTACCTCTGGTTTCAGTGTAGAGCCCTGCCCTTTTCCTTGGGCTCAGTGTCTGCTGACAGGAGCAGATCAGCCAATGTGAATTTTTGGACAAGGCTGCCTTCCCATTTATGCACTGCACTAGTGTGAACTTCTCTTAGGTTTTTGTTCTTCTTTGGCTGCTTAGCTCAAGTTTGAGATGAATTACTTAGTGTGTTAAGGGTGTTTAAATGACTGGCAAATGCCAAATTCTATCCAGAATAAAGAACAGATTAAATTACTTAATTACAATGGTGTTTCTAATGGCAATTGCTAGAAAGTAAATACAAACTCTCAGTTCCACAATGATGCTGTCTTTGAGACTGTTGCTTCTGGTAACACTAGAAGATAAAGATGCTCTTGGTGACATTCATAACTTGAAAATCAGAGTAATTTCTAAGCCAAAATAATATTGGAGTGGGGGTGCAAAAAGCCCCACTTGGATGAACTTGGATTCTAAAACTGTTGCTTTTAAAATTGATTGAATGTCCTTTCAGTCATAAGTACATTTATTTATAGTCTAATATCCTTCGGTTTTGCTTTGGACTTCCTTGGCTGTGTTCATCTATCCACTATGCAGGCTGAAGAAAGATGTTTATCAACCTGTGAATTTTTCTGTAATGCAGCTTAGGGATGGGAAGCAGGTGGATAGAGGCAGAGAAGGGAGCCCAGGGAGGTGGGGATGATCCTGAGCAGCACAGTAAGCTCTGGTCTCAGCAGGTCAGCTGTGCCATCAGATGGTCCCAACATGTGCATGTCTCCAGAGCAGATATGGGAAGTGTCATAGGATGTGCAGGAAGGAAATTGCCACAGAATACAGTCAAGGACAGGGCAGAGATCGAGCCTGGCTTCCCTCCTGACTGGCCTGAAGTCATGCAGAGTTAATAATGCAGCAGTGTAGATGCTTAGCTCAGACTCTTCCATTTTGTGCTCTGTGCTCAACGCAGAGCCTGTGTTGTCCATCTCTCCAGGGAAAAGAGTTCCTGAGTCACCTGCCTTTGGAGGGCCATGTGCCTTGGGAGTCACTGGCCCTGCTGAGCATCGTAACCAGCCAGTTCCAAATTAACTGATGGGAATAGGGCAGAGGAAGAATGAGTTCTCCTGGGTAAATAACTACCAGCCCATGACAGCGCAAGAAAATGATGCCATGACATGTTGAGTACCACTTAATAGAAGCAAAACCAAGAGCAGCAAGATTTATACAGCAGCTGTTTGCTTGGGAGCCAGATGCTGCCTGCATACGGGGTTGAGCGTGGGACCAGAGTTCTGAAAACAAGCTTATTAAGAAAAACAAGAGCAGCTAAATGCTTTTGTCATCCACTGGTTTCCTCTCAATCAGCTGCAGCAGTGGAAGACTGAGTCCATGTAAAGGGGCAGAGGATGCTTTGCACCAGTGTCAGCAGCTCTGTGGTGCAAGGCAGGAACAAGCCATGGACTTGGGCCAAAACCTTCAGGCTGGCTTGCAGGCTTACATCAGTCAGACTAATTTTACTTTTGGAGAGTGCAGAGTTGCTAAATACCTGCCAGGAGCTTTAGTGTAGGACTGTGTTCTTCTCACCCTCCTTGTAAAACAGCTGAACGTACTGCCTGGTGCTTTTGGGACAAGAGGTAGGGGAAGCTTTCCATGCTGCTAATCCATATGAGACCCTAAATTTTCTGGCCTTACTTTGTAAACAATAGGACTGAACAAACCCATCAGAATAATTTCCATATCTCCTCCATAAGTGCTTTACCTTAAATCAAGTGTCTAGCTGACGTGTGTATCCTCTTCAGTTACCTAAAGGTTGTTAATGAGATCAGTTGTTGCTTAAGGGTGGCATATTCATTATGGATTAGGTGTCCTGCATCTCTTCTGTCATTGTATCACCAGGCAGTTGCAAAAGCCATTCATTACAGACAGTTTGGACCACTCTCCTCTAAAACTTGCCTGGATAGTTTGGCAGCAGGCAGGACAGTGGGCATGGAAACTGTCCATGTAACTTTTGTGGGCACTTCTGCCTTGGAGCAATCTGTCCCTGCCTGCATTAGATGAGATTACATCCCTCACCCTTCCCCAGTCCCAGCTTGCACAAGACCTGTGTTGCCAAGTACAGCAGGGCTCAACTTGGACCCCTCAACAGTCTCCTGCATTTGGGGACATGCAGTGAACCCCTTGTAGAAGATCTCCTTGCAGTCCCACTGCTGGTTTTGTTTATATGGTGACAGTTCCCAGCCACTGTGGCTGATGAATGGGGAATGTTTCAGCCTTTTCACAGTACAGACTTTAACTTTTTGTGCTGCACTTGACTGAAATAATTGAGGCTCATCTTGATAGTTGTTGGACTAGGCAGTAGCTAAAAGTTCATTTTGTAAGTTTGCATTGTAGAAATCACATGCAAGGCTCAAAAATTCATCCTAAGGCACAAGACCATAACTAGAGATCAGGAGACCAGCGCAGGGAAGCAGTGCTGGATAAGAAGTGGGCTCTCCCTAGGACATGGGTGGAATGATTTCATCTGACTTTAGAGTCTGCAGTGTTGATATTTATAGTACTGCAGGGTAGACATGGCAGTTCATGGGGAGAAATACGTGCTTTTTGGTACAGTTAATCTCATCTTGTGATCTGGATATTTAAGACAGGTCTGATACAAGTAATGATTTTTTTTTTCTCCATTATCTACCAAGGTCTAGATGACAAGCTCTGAAATAAGTCTGAAGACATAAGTGTCACACTGGTGTTGCCTTTTTAGTAATTTTTGTTGGGAATTGCAATAAATGAGAATTTCAAGAAAAATTTGAGACCAGTGAGGTAGTTCACCAGATATTCCTCCAACATGTAGAGACAAATTTGCCAAAATAGAAAAGCATGCTACTTGTGTAATTTGAGGGGCTGATATGGGGGTTTGACATGGGAATATGCTGCTAAGGCTGGAAGTAAAAAAAAAAGTTTGTCTGCAGTTTGAGAGCTGTGCTACAAACAGCTGTAAGAAAAGTAAATGGTCTCAATGGTTCGTTTGCTTGTCCACTAAACAAGTCTCCCTGGCCATTTGATATTCTCCCCCATCAGGATTGGTTTGGTTTTTTTGGGGGTTTTTTTGTTTGTTTTTTTTTTTTTTTAATTTTTCACCTGTCAGGAGAGTCTAGCACATCTCTGCATGTTTGTGTGGTGTTTAGATGTGCTTCATGTTGTGGTGCTACAAGTTCTGTAGTAGCTGTTGTTCAGGTCTTCTCCTCTCCTGTCAGCATCCAGAGGCTGGTGAGGCCCTGGCACAGGGTGCCCAGAGAAGCTGTGGATGCCCCATCCCTGGAAGTGTTCAAGGCTGGGTTGGATGGGGCTTGGGGCAACATGGAATAATGGAAGGTGTCCCTGCCTGTTGCAGGTTGTAGCAAGGTGATCTTTCAGGACCTTCCAAGCCAAACCATTCTGTGATTCTGTGATCTTCCCAGGGTGTTGGACTGGTGGTTTGTGCAGATTCTGCCTCTCTTGGCAGAGTGGTATCTTGTTGATTAGTGTGAGCCTGCTGGCTGCTAAAGAAGACACCAAGCAAAATTCAAGGCAGGAAAATCAGACCATAGATAGCCACTGTAGCTTAACTGTAGCAAATTATGCTACAAATTTCCTACAAATTGGCTACTTAGATGAAAGTCCAGTGCTCCCTAGCAGATGAAAATTCACCTTGCTTATACAGTTTCATTAAAGCCTTCCCTCCAGACCAGCTTACAGCTGTAGAGCTGGGCCCTGCTTAGCCAATTTAGGTAGGTTTTGACTAAAACACATCTCTGATTTACAGGCAGCAGCTTTATGCCACAAGGCTTCATAAAGCCATGCCTGTCATCACCTCCTGCTAACATCCTTTCCACTGATTGACCATCTTTGTAACAAAATGTTCTTCCTGGTTTGCTTAGGGTGAAGAAACTGAAGGAAACATTTGCTTTTATACAACAATTGGACAAAAACATGAGTAACCTTCGCACCTGGTTGG
Source organism: Dicaeum eximium (assembly GCA_013396995.1). Taxonomy (NCBI): domain Eukaryota; kingdom Metazoa; phylum Chordata; class Aves; order Passeriformes; family Dicaeidae; genus Dicaeum; species Dicaeum eximium. The sequence goes on along the minus strand of VWZP01003316.1, from coordinate 1,334,436 downwards.
CCCGGATTGAGTCTGAGCTTTCCAAGCCTGTTGTTTATGACATCTGTGATGACCAAGAAATCCAGAAGAGACTGGCAGAACAGCAGGTGGGAAATAGCAGCAGCCAGAGTAAATGAGCTAAAATGCTGCTGATTGGTCCTGGTATAAAATCACCTGTTTCTTTTCTTTATCAAGCCCTTCTGACTGCTTTGCATGGTGTGTTCCTGCCAAGATGCATTACATGGAAAATTTTTATTTGCTTCAGTGATACCAGTATTGTGTTGGATTACTTCTCCCTGTCCCACTTTGCCCAAAGAAAACATGCAAAATACAAACAAAAGCAAATTTGTTCAGTTCAGTACAGCAGAGTTCCTGAGGACTAGGCAGGGCACGGACAGTGGGCAGAGTACATGAGGATGACTTAGACTGACAAGGCGTGAATGCTGCTCTCTGCAAAGTGGCCCTGACAGATCCAAGTGCTGGCATTTGATGCATTGCCCTCACTGGCTCCAGTTCTTGTCCCTGCCTTGCAGACAGCAGAGCAAGCTTGGCAGAGCAGGATGCTCGAGGATTGGAGGTGGATTTGTGCAGACACACCCTTGGCTGAGGTTTGATCCAGAACCAGGCTCTGAAGATCCCTCAGGGCTGGGGCAGCTGGTGCATGAATCCTGCTGACACAAGTGTGAACCAACCTAGCACTGCTGGGTGTTGGTGGGCATTTATCCAAGGCAGTGGCTTACCAGGGGAAACTTAGGAGAGGAGTTGGATAGTCCTGGAGTAAATTGCTCTAGCCAGCAGCCAGGCAAGGAAAAGTAATTTCTCCAAAGCACAGACTTCCTGGTGGAGTCAGCCTTTGCTCAGGGCTGTGCTCTAAGTCTGACCAGGTTCTAAGTGCTTGGCTGTCATCTGGCCTTTGTGTTAAACAGCAATACTTGCCCAAAAACTGAAGTTCAAGAATAAGTCTGTCAAAGTTGGAAGCTTTATGGCATCTGCCTTTAGGAGCACTTATTAGTATCCTTCCCATCCTTTCCATCTTTTCTTTCTGGCTTTTGCTTTTGTGTTAAGGATCCTTGAGTGACTCAGACGCAGGGGCTCTGTTCTCTGCTGATTGGTATGGCTGTCCTTGTACTCATGTCCCAGATGTCACAGGAAGGGCCAGCTCCTCTCTGACAGGATTGGAGGTGGCTCCCACTGACTGCACTGCAGGAGTTGGTCAAACACCAGAAGCCTTGGCCCAGCACCTCTCATGGTTTCATCTGTATTGTGAATTGTCATGTAAACAACAAATAAATATTTTCTTCTCATTCAAACCTTTTGCATTCTCAAAGGCCATGATAAATTGCCAGGCAGAACAGAGCATGGAGCACAAAGGAATTGTGTCCAAACTAATTTATTTTTATTATGAACATTCAAGCTTCAGCTGGCTATTAGAGCCAACATTTGCTGCTCAGAGCTACTTACTGCTTTTTTTTGGATGCTGTTTTAAATACAGACCTCTAGGCACCTCTAGATTCCATCTACAGTAGCTTTTTAGCAGGCTGAGTATGAAAAGACTATGCTGACTAAAAAGACCACAGTAAAAAGAAAAGCTGCTTTTGCTCTGCATTAGTGAAACATTTATCTGAATGCGACAAGTAAAAAGATCTTTCCTGGTTTTATCTGAGCAATTATTTCAGCAAGAGCAGAGCAATGGTGAGAAATATGCCCTACAGGCTTCTTTTATTTGACATCCATGACTGGAAAAGCTTTACCTGTGCAGTCTTGAATAATGAAATTTAAAAGCCTTGTGTATCAACAGAGGTGTTTTATGGCATGTTTGTTCAATTAAAGGATGACAATTACAACATGAAACACATTAATTTTAAGATTGCAAAGATGTTTCACTAATGCAAAGATCTGGCAGTGTGTAGTCTGTTAAAGCTCTCTGGGCAATGCTATGCAGAGTTGAAGGAATGCTACCTCCTGCGGCTCCATGTATGTTCCTCACCCTCTCCCTTAGTTTGTTGTGTTTGTCTCACTTCATGCAGTCAGGTAATTTGGAAAACAGCAAGGATTCTGTCTAGGCTATTCCATGAACCCAGGCATGGCCTGAAGTAATGAGATCATGTCAGCAACATTACTGTAGTGCAAGTTAGAATTAATTTGTAATCTGTGATCAGAATTCTCATTTTCACTAATACACCTGTAAATCCAGTGGACTTTAATGAATTCAGAAGAGACTCTCCAGGTACCAGCAGAGAGGCAGAGCCTGCTCCCAGCTGTGGAGCCTGTGTTGAAAAGACACTGATGCATCTTGCTCAGTAAATAGCTGTGAATCCTTATTAACCTGTAAAAAAAATCTATTGGGTCTCCTTCTGGCAGTCTCATCCATGTAAAGAATTTAACTTCTACATTCCTTAAAGCTGCTCATTACTACAAATCCCACAAGCCATATTTTGACCATTTATAGCTCAGCCCTTGATTCAGGTGCCCATGTAACCACTGAGGACTGCCACTGAGTGATTCTCAACTCCTTGCAGCTTGTTGACTTCTGCAAAAAATCTTCCTTCAACTCATTTTGTATTTACTAGAAACTATGTCTGTTTGGGAGGAGTTTATTTGTTTTGTTTGGGGTTTTTTTTAAGTCTAGAGCAAAACCAATTCTTCTTCATCTGTTGACTGAAATCAGTAAATACCATTTAATGGGAACTCCAGTTCACTTTTGTCAGGAAAATACTCATTGGTGTTTGTTTCTCTAGTGTTATTCAAGCAAAAGTCTCTGTGTCCTTCATTAGAAAAGCCAGAAATGGTTGAAAAAATGGAATTGTAGCATCTATTGTAATTTTATTAATATTTAAAGTTGGTAGCATAGTACAGATCTACCTTTTCAATAAGAAATATTGAGATAAGGCTTCTTTTTCTGTCTTTCAATTACACTGACTTTAGGAGTAGTGATGGGTACAGGACGAAAGGCTGGAAGAAACTTGTAGTGTAGATTAGACAAAATATCTTTGCCAGACCCTTTAAAACAGTCTGTCAGAACAGGAGCCCTACAAGAGGGATTAAGAAAAGTAGTGTAACACCAGGTACTTGTGTACTGTGTTTTTCATGCTGCAGCCTGTGATCAGTCACTAAAATGCACATACTGCACTACAGGGTTCTCTGATGAGCCCTTCAGTGTAGTAACCTGATATGACACAGTCATCTTGTGCTGTCTAAATTAATAGGAATTTATTTATGGTGTAGGTAAGGTTTGGATTTTGAGTACACATTAAAATTGTCCAGACTGTTAATGAGAAGATTGAGTTTAGACTGAGACACCGAAGGTGGACAACCCTTTTTTTGCATGGCGTTTCTCTCCTGACCCGTGTCATCTGCACCGCTCATCCTGCAAGTCTTTTTTAAAGCTAAATCAGCTTTTCCTGACACTGGAGTTGCTCTTTCTCCATCCTCTGCAGCATTTAGAGAGGGCATGGCTGAGATGCAGCCACGCGTGTTTCCTTCCACTGACGCTGTTCTTTTGCTGATGGCAGGACCTGCAGAGAGACATAGAGCAGCACACGGCGGGCGTGGAGTCTGTGTTTAACATCTGTGAAGTCCTGCTACACGACTCAGATGCGTGTGCTAACGAGACAGAGTGTGACTCCATCCAGCAAACCACCAGGAGCTTGGACAGACGGTGGAGAAACATCTGTGCCATGTCCATGGAAAGGCGAATGAAGTACGTCTCCTGTTCTTACCCTACAGAAGCCTGTGGCAGCATTTTGAGGAAACGCTGTAGTTTTTGCCACGAGCTGAATTTTGAGGAGGAAAAAAGAACCCAGAGTTGATAGTTAGCTTGTGATAAAACCTTTCTGTTTTTGCTCTCAGAATTGAGGAAACCTGGCGTCTGTGGCAGAGGTTTTTGGATGACTATTCTCGCTTTGAAGATTGGCTAAAATCATCTGAAAATATAGCAGCTAGACCTAATTCTTCAGAGGTCTTGTACACACATGCAAAAGAGGAGCTGAAGAAATTTGAGGTGAATTTTTAAACTGCCTTTTTTACGCTCAGCATCAGGCTGCTGAATACTTATTGTCTGTGCAAAATGCCTTTGTCTCTGGAAAACACTGGTTTGGCATTGGTAGTATAGAAGAACATAAATAATTTGGTGAGTGTGCAGCTGCTAGATGTCTGTCTCCAGAATTTTTTTTAGTGCGGAGAATACAATGCTCTGAACAGACACTTAAAAGTTTAAAGCCTTGCTTTTTATAGGCAAGAGACTTTTGTAGTTTGATATTTATTCTTTTCTTCCTTTTCCTAGTGAGCTAAGCTTGAGCAGATGGTTTAAAATACGGCTCTTAAAATCTGGATTTAGTTTTGCAGTTGGAAGGTCTGTTTTTAAGTGGGAGGGCACCATCTCTCTTGATGGATAATACCCACATCCTGCCTGTTAGCAGGGAATGAGCTCCTGGCTTTGCCTTGCAGGCGTTCCAGCGGCAGATCCACGAGCGCCTGACGCAGCTGGAGCTGATCAATAAGCAGTACCGGCGCCTGGCCCGCGAGAACCGCACCGACTCGGCCAGCAAGCTCAAACAGATGGTGCACGAGGGGAACCAGCGCTGGGATAACCTCCAGAAACGAGTCACTTCCATTCTCAGGAGGCTCAAGGTAGGGGCACAGTGGAGTGAGGGAGTGAGGAGCACTTGCAGGGTTCTGCAGGAGTTACCCGCGGGCAAAGCCTACATCAGAGCAACTCTGTCCTGAGCTACTGGCGTAGCAGGGGAGCTCTGGAAGGGTCACTGAACCCATGGCATAAACCTGACCTTGGCAGGGTTCTTAGTACCTGAAGAAAAGCTTAAAGGAAGAGGGAATGAATACTTTAAAAGGTTGGAATACTCACTGCTCCTATCACACTTTCCTCCTACCCACTTGCAATGAGTGGATGTGTTCATGCACTTGCACCTTTCCATAGATAAGAGGCAGAGAGTCAAAAAGGCCCCCAGTGCAGATGTGGTTTGAAGTTTCCAGCTCAGCTCTACTTTGTGCCAAGTTGTGATTCACTAACAAGGCATTAAAGATGGAGATGTGATAGAAAGCAGCTCCCGCTGTGCTGCCTGCCTGATGAGGAATGTTGTTGAAGAGTGTATTTCAAAGAAGTATCCTGCTTATCAATTAAACTGATCCCTGGGCAGATACTGTGTGCTGTGCCCTGGGCAAAACTTGTCACTGCCAGATTTTTAAATAGAGCAGTGCTGCAAGCAACTGACAGGGAAAACTGTTAGCTCCCAACAGTCAGTGGGTGAGGCAGTGAGAGCAGTGATGGGGTTTGATTTGTGCAGCCACGAACTGTTATATTTGGGATGTTACATGATCCCCTTCCTGAGCAGTAAACCCACCCATGAGAGCAGGCAAGCTGCATGTCTGTTAGCAGCTTCTGTGAGGCATGCCATGCCAAACAGTGCATTCATTACACTGGCGTGGTTATACATGATCCAGCCTCTCCATTCTAAAATTAGTAAAAACTGATTTTAATCTCATAGTTTTAATTAATTAGAGATTGGGGTTGCTTCCTTTGTTTATTATCTCTGTTTTAAGTTTAGAACAAATTAGATGTTAAGCCTCAGTCCAAGTAACTGTTGCTGGTATAATGGTATGGGAGAAAGGAATGTGTGGAATCAAAAATGTAATTTATAGAAGCATCTTGAACTGCTAAAATTTTCCTCCCTCTTTTGTACAAATAGTGTGCCAGCACAGGGCACTGTTCTAGCATCCCTACAGGAAGAGGACAGGTTTTATACATGGCATGCTGCTGTTTGTGTCCTGATGGCCTTTAAGGTGGACAGGAGTTTTGAAATAAAACACTGATTTCAGAGAGCTCCTGTGACCTGTCTCTTTTAACAGCTGAAGTCATGTAACACTGGCTCCTTTTTTTCCATCCAGCACTTCACCAATCGGAGAGATGAGTTTGAGGGGACGAGGGAAAGCATCCTTGTCTGGCTCACAGAAATGGACCTACAGCTGACAAACGTGGAACACTTCTCAAAAAGTAACTTTGATGACAAAATGCGCCAGTTAAATGTACGTATCCTTACAAAGCAGTTGTTTACTATAGCCCAGGGATCCTGTTGGGCTGCCCTTGCCTGACAGAATCATCCATCTTCTGCAACTTCACAATAGCCACCACATCTCTGTAGGGCTATATTTGTTTGAAGACAGCAGTAAATTGTTAAGACACATTGTCTGAATCAAGATTAAGCTGTGCATTATTTAATTCAGATTCAAGATTAAGCTGTGCATTATTTGATTCAGTGTTCAGGCTCAATTCTGTCCTGCCATTTTTTCCTGACAACATGTGTCAGTGACAGTGGTATCTGGCCTGGAAAGCAGCAGATGCTGCTTAACAGTAAGAGCTACTTTCCTAAATTCAGGTATTATTTTCTGGTGCAAAATCTTTTTTGAATTGGCATTATAGTACAGTCTCTCCTCAGAGCTCATGTTTGTAGCTGGGAATTTCAATAGAAATTAGACATCAGGAATGTGCAGTGATTCTAAGAAATACACTAGTTCTTTCCTATATTATATGCTCATTTCTCCTTTTTCCCTGCACTGCTACTGATTTGGGATGTAGATTTACTGTTGTATAGGCTGGAGGCTCAAGCAACTGAAAAAACTTCTTGGCTAGTGAGAAAAAGATTGTGTGTACCAACAGAAAAATAATCTCTGATTAGCTGAACTCTTGAAAAATGATCCCCTGCAGGCTCAGGACACTGCAGCCATACTGATGTACACATGGATGGAAAATGTCACTTCATTTGGAACTGTAATTCTGCTCATAAAACAAACCTTTGGACCTCTTGAGTAAAAAAAATATTTGCCAAATTAAAGTAGACAGCAATGTCAATTGTTGCTTGTCTTTCACTGCAGTGAGCCAGAAAACAGGGACAAACCTTAGGCTAAAAAGGGCCAACGGAGAAGTAATTATTTTTCTTGTGTGTTCCAAATAGGGTTTCCAACAGGAAATAACTTTAAACACCAATAAGATTGATCAGCTAATCGTTTTTGGGGAGCAGTTGATTCAGAAGAGCGAGCCTTTGGATGCCATCCTGATTGAAGATGAATTGGAAGAACTTCATCGATACTGTCAGGAGGTCTTTGGGCGAGTTGCCCGGTTCCATCAAAGGCTGACTTCAAGGGATACTGTAAGAAGCAGCAGTTGTTTCAATGCTTTGACAACATTTTGGTGTTTGAATTGCAATGCTTATTTTGGTTTTTGAACTGCAGTTGCTTATTCCTAGCAGCTTGACTGAGCTCAAAGGGCTCAGGGAGCTATGCAGTAGATGCTGCAAGTGCCAACCTTGCTAAATCTTTGTTGCCAATCCTTTCATGCCTCTCCATCTGCAGAATCTGGATAATAGCATGAGGCTGTTCATAAGGTTTAGAACTAGTAGTTGTGGCTTGAAGGCTTCAAAACCTTTTTTTCCATTTTTAATATAATTTTGTTTTCCTTACCATCAATAATGTGCTTAGAATATCTCTTTATGTATTTGTCTGTCCGCTCCATCTGTCCACTTTGTTGTGAGAACCCTGAATGGGGAACAGGATCCATTCTGCTTTTCCCTGTGCGCTTTGAGATGATTCCCAGTTTGCTTGGCCTAACTGTCTTCAGTAGTACTGTGTGGTTCAATCATTAGCTCATTAAGATCTCTTGTAAATCTTACTAATATGAAATAATTACTTATTTGTAGGGTTTGGACGATGAAAAAGATAACTCTGAAAATGAGACAGATCAAGAAGACTCCAGAGAAATCCAGAATGATCCCTGGCATAAGAAAGCCATCACCGAGGGGCCCTCATCGACACAGTCCCTTTGCCACCTTGTGCCCCCGGCTCAGGGCCATGAGAGATCAGGCTGTGAGACCCCTGTCAGCGTTGACTCCATCCCACTTGAGTGGGATCACACAGGTGACGTGGGAGGTTCTTCCTCTCATGAAGATGATGAAGAAGCAACATATTACAGTGCTCTGTCAGGTGAGAAGCCATGTTCCAGCAGTTTGGTTTGACATGGAGAGCTGGAGGATGTCCCTGTGTGGGAAGGGAGGGGGATTGAAGTCTTGCTCCCACTTTGTTGGTTGGTTTTCAAGTATCATTAACAGATGTGAGCAGACTCATCTCTTAGATGAAGGATGTGGTGCTGTCTAAACCAAGCTTTTGTTTTCAGAAACAAAAGAAGGTTTTAGAAGCCTTAGTGTTTAAGAATATTTGAAAATGGTACCACTTACTTTGTTCTTTGCTGTCCTTCATTGTTTCAGTTATTTTTAATAGCTGGAAGATACTGAATAGTGAGGAAAATGACATTATTCTTTTTTCAGATGTAGAAATCACTGAAAACCCTGAGGCATATCTTAAAATGACCACAAAAACTTTGAAAGCATCTTCTGGTAGGCACCTGCTAATGCATGTGTCTGAACATGGCAATCTCCCTGTGCTGCACGCTATATTCCTCAACCTCTCTCATACGTAATGTCTGACTTCCTGCCTTGTGTGGACACCATGTCTCATCCTGTCATGGTGTTCTTACGCTGCAGTATCCACATGGACATTAAAAGCAGTCAAGAACACACCATTTAGGTTTTGCCTGGTAAATGCCAAGGTGGTTAACATGCATTTCATTGTACTGATCCAAAGTCTTCTGGTTCTTTCTCGGTGGTTTGCTCTGGGTAGTATCAATTTTTGGTTGTTTCTAATTTTGGTTGCATAACTACTGAAGGCAGTAGCTCCAACTCCGCAAGTATTTTTTTGTGGTTTGTGCATGACAGAACTATATGTGTCCTGTCTGTTAAATCCAGAACAAACATTCTCCAAACCAGGACATGTCTAACTTGTTCCCTCTGACATGTTGCAGATGTGTGATAGTTATTGTTGGGATGCAAACTTTACAAAAACATGGTGCAGCCTTGTCTTTTGGTTCTTTTTGAATACTCTAACCTGCATTCAAGCATTTTCCAGAAGAAAACAGAATGTCCCATAACTGCATGGCTCTCATCTCATTACCTTTGAAACACTGTTGATGTTTTGCAAATGTGCATGCTTTGCAAGGAAAGCTGCAAAACTGTCATTTTTATGCCATAACTTGATGCCATTTTATTCAAAGCGCTTTCTAACTTAATACAAAGCAACAGCTTCCCTGTGGAGGTGGGATCTTGCACTCATGATGTGTGGTTTTGGTTTTATTTGTTTCAGGAAAGCCTGTTTCAGAAGCTCATCCTTGGCATTCTCCGGGTAGCCCAGTCTGCAGGAAACACAGATATAACCAGGCAGAGATGGTTGGAAATGTATTGTCTCGACCAGAGACAAGTACTCCCTATAAACCAGACTATGTGAGTTGGAGGCTCTGTGGGCACTGAACCTGTACTACACAGTCTCTTTGTTGTTCTGTGTAACTCCACCCTCTTCCCTTCTCCAGCAACAAAGAATAGTTGAGGTGGGGAATTTCACTTCATGCAAACTTAGACAGTATTTCTGGTGGGTCAGATTGGACTCCTGGTCAGTCAGGGTCTGGAGGAACTTCCTTCCTGTATTGTCATAGGACAAGTCTAGGAGAATTTAACCCTCACAAAGGATGGGGTGTGAATCTCTTGATACTTACTGACATATTTCCCTTTCCTAAGCATATTTGAAGAGTCTTGATATGCAACACACCATTTAATCTGCTTCCAGGCACCGAAAAATGTGCTAAAATGGCTTATTGTCCATTGGTGCTTCAGCCTTGGTGGCTGTTTGCCAGCCATGCCTTCACCAGCAGCTGCCAGGCTCAGTGGATCTGGACCTATTTCAGCACTCATCCAGGCAGGATGGTACTGGCCTCTGGCTGCTTTTCTTATCATTAATCCAGCCTCAGAGCCTTAGAGTCAATATTGCCAAGACCCACAATCCAACAAAGATCATCAGCAACTGTACATTGTCTGGTACATGTAGTGTAAAAGCAGTTAATTTGCCATGTCCACTCTTATAGTCATTGGCATCACCATGGTGTGTGTTTGTTTACTGGAAGGGCACAGGGAGCCAGTGTAAACTGTTAGCAAAGCTGCAGAAGCCCAGTGCTAAATGTGATATGCAAGAGCTCAGCAGCAGCCCAGCCATCCCAGATTAGGTTGGACCTTTGACATCCTGTTAACCTGCAGGGCTCACCCACCAAAATGTCATTCCAGGTGAAGCAGCTCAGCTCTGCAAGCAGCAGCAGCAGCAAGGAGAAAATTCCATCTGCCAACATGAGCGACGAGGAGCCTCAAGATGACCAAGAACTTGTGAATATAGCAGCAGCAGAGAAGCAGTCAGGTACAGAGCATTAGGAGTGGCTTTGGGGCTGTGGTTTGTCCTGTGACTCTGATGGCACAAAGGCAGCATATTTTGAACCAAAAAAAAAAAAGTATTTTGCCAAATCTCCCAAGTTTCACTGAGCTCCCTTCTCATCTGGTTCTGTCCAACCCATGGGTGCTATTCAAAGCTTTCACATTTTCTGCCAAAATTGAGATTTTTCTTTCGTAACGTACTTCTGTCTGTTTGCTGCTTGTAGTAAATGGGAACAATTTCACTTTTTTCTAATACTGAACAGAGACTTCTAATCAGACTTCAAGCCAAAGGTTCTGTCTAAAATAAGATTGCTATGTGGAGTTACTGGTACTCCATATAACAAGGTGCTACAGCTCCCATTTGCAGAAATGTTTTTCAAAGCTGGTAATGCATTCTTTTCTTCAGCATCTTTACAGTGGTCTTTTCATGCAAACAGACCAGCAGGCTGGTTCTCTTGACCTTTTAGGACCTCATTCCTGGTTTCAGGTGCTTGAGATTGTAACAACACATTGTATTGCAGTCACAAAAGCCAATAATGTGATAAAAAGAAGGCTGCAGCTACATGGACCAGCTTGCTTACTTTGTTTCTCTGGTCTCACAAATGGTCCAGGGTTGTGTCCCATACGTGGGGTGAGTAGGAATAGCCTGAGAATGGTTTAGATGTGCTTCAGAAAATGTGTGATCACACAGGTGGCATCTCCATGTCCTTTAGCATTGAATTGATAAAACAATAATTAAAAATCATTAGAATGGTTTGGGTTGGAAGAGACCTTAAAGTTATCTAGATCAACCCCTCTGCCATGGACCAGGACACCTTCCACCAGACCAGCTTGCTCCAAGCCCCATCCAGCCTGGGCTTGAACACTCCCAGGGATGGAGCAGCCACAGCTGCTCTGGGCAACCTGGGCCAGGGCCTCACCACCCTCACAGTAGGGAATTTCTTCCTAATATCTAATCTAAACCTGCCCTCCATCAGTTAAAAGCCATTATCCCTTGTCCTATCACTCCATACCCTTGTCAAAAGCCCCTCCCCAGCTCTCTTGGAGCCCCTATAGGCACTGGAGGGGGCTCTAAGGTCTCTTCTCTTCTCCAGGCTGAACAGCCCCAACTCTCAGCCTGTCTTTACAGGAGAGGTGCTCCAGCTCTTTCATCATCTTTGTGTCTTCCTCTAGGCTCTCTCCAGCAGCTGCACATAGACATAAAACACAAACTCAAGTCCTGACTGCTGGATTGTATTTGTCCTGTGCTGAATTTTGGTGTTCACCAAATCACAGCTGGGCTCGTTGAATTCTGTCTCCTCAGTTTTGGTCTGTTCTTCCAAGTGAATTAAAACATCTCTAATTAATGTCATTAAAATTCTGTGTAGCATTGCTATGTGAGTAACTTGACCAGCAATATGAAATTTAGACAGTGCAGAATCTCAAGGAAAGATGTGGCTAAAGGACAGTAATACATTACAGCAGTTATTGGTCTCAAGTAGCAGGAAGAATAATTTTCCTGCAAAACTTCTTGCATGTTTTACACACTCCTTCCTTTTCTGACGATTTAAATGGTTTCTTTCCCTATGATTTGCAGGCATTATTGATAGGTGGGAGCTCATCCAAGCTCAAGACCTCAGAAATAAACTTAGGATGAAACAGAAATTGCAGCAGTGGCAGCAGCTGGACTCAGACCTCAGTGACATCTCTGCTTGGCTTGATAAAACTGAGCAAGAGCTGGAAGAGCTGCAAAAGGTGAAGCTTCCAACCAGCATGCAGGCATTGGAACAAAAGGTCAAGAAATTGAAAGTAAGTTGTGGCCTACTGAGAAGAGAGATTTCAAGATGCTGATGTTTTCTAATCACTGTGTTCTCCTGGGATCAGTTGGCAGCATGGATGCCAGTAGCAATGTTCCTGTGCCTCAGGGGAACTGAACTGCTCTCAGATACGAGGGCTAAAGAGGGTCTTAGGCAAGGTGCTTCCGTCTTCATATACAGAGATTGGCAGGCAGAAGTAAAAACCTTTCCACTTCTCCCTTTCTGTTTTTTTTTGCACAGTGATATCGACATATTTTCCTTGTGCCAGTCCCCTCTATGCAAACCAGAAACAGATTGAAAATTAGCCAGGTCAACAGGCTGCAAGGTCTGGGCTGCTTTTCTTTTTTAATTGAATTAAGGGCGAAGTGTAATTCCAGCAGGAGACTGACAAAGATCTGCTCTAAAGCTGTGGTTTCTGCAAGCTGAGCCAGCAGGTTACCAGGGCACATGTAAGTGCTGGGGCCCTGGGACTCAGGCAATGAAATGCCTCAGGTTGAAGTCTGAGAGAGCAAGTGTTCCCAAAATCTGTGGAAGTGCAAAGCCCCTGTGTGCTCACCCCTCACCAGCTGCCCCATGTGGAGTCACCCTGAGGCTACTGGTCAGTCTGGGGTCACCCTTGGGGTGATGCTCACAAACAGGACACTGCAGGACAGAGGAGGGATTTCTTAGGCATGCTGAGGAAGCCTGCATGTCCTGGAGTGGTTATTAGGCCAGGGACAAGGACTCTGCACTCCAGTAAGACCAACTCTGACTCTTTCAGCCAGTCTGGACTAGGCACCAAGTTCTAGGAAAAGTTTGATGGTGCCTCCCAAGTGGAGGGAGGTGTTTTCCTTCAGCCTGGAGTTGGGTGTCTGACCTCCTCCAGGAGCAGAGGTTCATTTCTTCTCTCTTCTGCATCTGCTTAAGAGGAGTCCAGCTGGCTCTAAATCCCATTTTCAGACAGCTTGGCTTTAGAGGGGTGTTAAAAGAGCCAGTGTGCTCTAAGAAGTGAATTTCATGAGGTGTCAGGACATCCCAATTGCCTGGGATAAGGATAAAGCCAGTCTGCCTGCAGACTGGCTTACTGGTGTTCAGAAGTCTGTGTTGGACTGTTTGCTTTGTCTGATACTAAAAGAAACTTTAATGCCTGGAGGAGAGAGGGACAGGATCCTTTGATGGGTGAAAAATAATTTAGACCAGCAGTTTTCTTGAAGTGGAATTCAGATCTTGAGAATATAAAGATTGACAACCTTGGATAGAAAGGCTGCTGAGAAAAGCAGTCTGACTTTGTGGCTTGTGGGATTCATCCTGCAGCTCTGACTTCCCTACTGCAAAAGCAGCTTGGAAAAGATTGAGTACCCTTGATTCAAACTGTAAACTGGAGGGTAGAAGGAAGGTATTGTTTGGCATTCTTTTTTTTTTAAACCTTCAGAAATACAGGCTCAGCATGAACATAAAGGTGGTTAGATAATATGATCATGACTGCAAATTCCATATTATTCCCCCTGCAATTCTAAGGGAGAGGAGGAAAGCAGGCAGGACTGCCTTCTGGGGGAACCTTGAGAAGTCAGAGAAATGGGCTGACAGAAACTCAGACCAGAGAGAAGAAAAATAATTTCTCATAAGGCATTCGTCTGATGTGGACCAGGGGCCCAGAGGGGGTGGGGAATCTCCATCCTGTGAGATACTGAAAATTTAAATGGATGAGGCCCTGAGCATCCTCCTTGGAGTCTGCAGTTGGTCCTATGTGAAACAAGAGAATGGAGTACAGACCTCCAGATGTCCCTGTCAGCATTATTCTAGGATTCTGGGGTGGCAAAACCTTTATCAGTTAGGAGAAAACACCATGTGATGATCTATGGCAGTATTTGTCCAGATGTCAGGGAAAGAGGCAGCTCAGAGGAATTGAAAGGCAGATGTGGATTAAGCCACAATGCCTGTGATTTAGGGAGAAGCACAAGCCCAGTCACACTTATTTTCTCCAAAAAGTGAAGGTTTTGGTTTTAAAAAAACCCCCAAATATAAACCTGCTTCAGTATGTTTCTTAGCAGTATTGAAAAGCCACCAGATTCAAACATCCTTCCCCAATACCTGTGATACTTTTGAGCGTGTGGTTTTATTGTAAATAAACATGTTTTCATAATTCATAAAAGCTCCTAATCCTCTTTTTCTACCAGGACATGCTTAAAGCATTTGACAGCTACAAAGCAGTGCTGCTTTCTGCTAACCTGAGCAGCAAAGAATTCCAGAAAGCAGACAGCACAGAGTTCAAGGAGCTGCAGAACAGGCTGCGGAAGGTCAACTTGCACTGGGAGAAAGCAACTCGTGCACTGGACAGCTGGAGGAAGGGTTTGCAACAAGCTTTACTGCACTGCCAGGTGCATAGCACATGCCAGCTTGGAAGGGAAAACTCTGGGATTCTGTTGAGGAGAGGGCAGAGGGGTAATTCCTGCACATCAGTGGAATGGTCACTCCCAATCCAAGACACTTGTTTCCTGATAAAGTTACCTCTGAGGGATAGAAACTGTTTGGTAAAAATACCTTTCAAGGGGATAATGCCTTTTTACTGCATAGGTGGAATACTTTAACAAGGTTTCTGTACCCTCACTAATTGTGAATCTGTGGTGGCTCTGTCTAATCTGGGCTGGGCATTTTGTTTGTAGGTGAAGGCACTGCAAAGGTGGTTTTTTCCTCTTATGTGCCAATCTTTTTGTTTCTCCAGGATTTCCATGACCAGAGCCAAAAGCTAATCCTGTGGTTAGCAAGTGCTGAAAGCCGGAGGAATGAAGCACAAATCACAGATCCCAATGCTGATCCCAATACAATACTGGAATGCCAGAAGGAGCTAATGGTAAATGTAGCTTAACTGCAGCACTTCAGCTCTCACCACACAGTGAAGAGCAGGATGTTTGTCTCACAGTGTCTGCAGCCTGTCCTCAGGCATGTGGGTGGTTTTGAAAAGGACCAAGGTATTGCCTCTATAAGGCACTTTTCCATAATTACACATCATAATAAAGTTACTTATGAGCAGTCTTTATGCTGGAGTAAGACTTCCAATATTCAAAATTTAATGTCTTCTCTATATGAATTACCTGCTCCTGGCACTGTTTTTAAATGTTAGTTCAAGCAAGTACAACCAGTCTCTTCAAGGGAACTTCATTTCCTATGTAGCTGTATTAACCATTCTTGTGCCTTGTGGATTCTCAGGCAGGTTGTGTTGTTCTTTAAAGCCTTCCAGAGTTCCTCCTTTTGGGAGAACATCCATAAAGTTGAGGGTAACAGTCTGTTGTGCTGTTTTTTGTTTATTCTCAGCAACTGGAGAAAGAGCTGCTGGAGCAACAGCTTAATGTTAACTCCCTCCAAGAGCTCACTGCTTACCTGCTGCTGAAATCAGATGGTGATTACATTGAAGAGGAAGAGAAGGTCCATGTAATTGGAACAAAACTGAAACAGCTGATTGAACAAATCTCTCATGACTTGAAAACAATACAAGGGAATCTGGTGAGTTGGAATTTAAATACTCATTTGTGGCTCTTCCTTACTGAAAAAAAATAGCATGTTCAGGGTGAAGGTATTTAGAAAAAGAAATTACTTAAAGCTTAGGTACTTCCACCATCATAAGCTGAAAAAAAGAACAATTCTGGCTGTAGGAACAACTTCAGCACCCCAAGGCTAGTACAGTATTATAACAGAGGGGTTGTGCTGCCTCTGTCCTCGTGGGGCTTGAAGAGCAGAGAGGATAAAGCTCTGAGTAAGGCTTTTGGTCAGGTCTTTAGGCAGGAGGTAGGACTAGATGAACTTCCTCAAGTCCCTTCCAACCTGAATTTCTGTGATCCAAACCAGTATCAGGCTAGGAGTGTGTAATGAACACGTAGAAGGTGAAGGTCATAGCAATGGGTTGCTTATTCTGAGGCCTGCCAGAGATATTTTCAAGTTAATACCTTTATGCACCCATTGCCCTGTAATTCCTTCATGCTGGGCACTGTAAAACATTTCTTTATTCTGGGGAACTGGTTAAGCTCATGTGAAGGGGCAGTGGGCTGTGCACCTACAGAGGCAGTGACAGGTGGTTCTTTGCACTTCATTTATTGTCAGTTTTGAATGTGCATTTTAAAGAGGAAGGTGGTGTTATCTTTTAGGATACCAAAACATTCCTGCTAGTTCCAGATGACTTGGACTCAGGAGTCTATAATCCTGAAGAAGAGAAATCCAGCCCTGCTGTGAAGAAGGCAAGTATTTTTTTTCTATTATTTTGCCATCAGCATATAGTGTATTTTGACATGTTTAGTGTGGAAGTTCCTCAGGTATAATCATTTTACCTTTTAGCTCCATGTACCTTATTACAGCATTTACCATCAGACCTTAAAGTCTACAGCTGTCTTTTCAGAGAAATTCCTTGTAGTTTGTGAAACCTATATACTAAAAGCTATTTCTCCCAACAGATGTCCCTCAGGAGAACTGCTGATGGCAGGAATGGCAGCAGCACAAGGTAATCTTTTATATATGCCTGATCTCTTGAAAAATAGTGATACGGCAGAGATGAGCTGTGTGCCAGCAGAAGCCTGGGCAGCTGTTCTTTGTAAGTTGACACATGAGTGGAGGTGATTTCTGCCTACCTGTAGAGTCCCCTCTACCCACCAGCTCTGGGCTGCTCCTTAGGGAATGGTTCCCTTTAGCACTCCTGCTCCAGGACCTCTGCAGTGATGTGCAGCCTTGGCTTGAGAAAGTATTTTTTGTGCTAAATGGGAGATATTTTAGGTTTAAATGTTCCTTTAATTCCACCAGCATGCCTGGAGAAAGAAACTTGCCCCTGAAAGCCACTTGGTACAAACATGAAAAACAGAGCATGAAGGACAAAGGGAGAACTTAACCCCCAGTCCACTGGGGCCTGTTCAAAGGGTAGATCTCAGTAATGCCAGGAAAGAGAAGAACCTCATCAGTGTGAATGATGTCTTTACTTTGTGCTTCAACGCCTATTTGAATGATCTGTTTGCCTCCTAGGGGAAGTTAAGTTTGCATCTGAAAATAGGGTAAAACCAACTTGTTTGACTGAAACCCTGAAGTGCCTGCTGTTCTTTGTTTCTCCTTTTCAGGAGTGAAAGCCAACCACAGCCCGTGCAGGCAAACCCTCGGTCTCCCTCTTTCTTCTACCGAGTGTTACGAGCAGCTTTACCTCTCCAGCTGTTCTTCCTGCTGCTTTTGCTCCTGGCTTGCATGATCCCCTCCTCAGAGGAAGACTACAGCTGCACCCAGGCCAACAACTTCGCCCGCTCCTTCTACCCCATGCTGCGCTACACCAACGGGCCCCCCCCGACCTAGGGCACCCTGCAGCCACACCAAAACACCCTTGGGTGCTGCTTTCCTCTCCCATGCTGCTCCAGCATCAATCAAGCAGCGAGTTTCACATCTCAAAATGTATATCTTGACAAGATTTCAACGTTTTTGTACGGAAAACAGAACTTTTTCTATAGATTTTTTTTAAACTGTAAGCCACACACTTTATACTTTGATGCAATAGATACACTATTTTATAGGGGCAGTGCTCTTAAGGTTGCAGGGTGTTTGGACACTGAGTTCTTAGATGCAGAAATGACATCACAGTAATCTTAAACATAGCAGTCTGTTTTGGGTTAGCATGACAAACAAGCAGGTGAAGAGGGACTTCATTTAACATGATTTCTGCACGCACTTCACGTCACTTGTATCTTTTGGTACTGTAGTCACTTGGTGAAGAAAGAATCACATATTTTTGAATCTTTGTTACTGTATTTTATTCATCTAACACATTCGGTATCATGATGCACATTTGTTTTGTTTGACATAAAGTGTTCTAGTGGTTAGGACTGCTGTGTTGTCTTTTTATACCACCTTTGAAATGAGAAATTGCTGCATTGCATGGAAATGGTTTATAATGCACATATTTTCTAGGTGAACATGATTATGTAGACTATCCCTGATGTATGCAAATAGTGCAATGACTTTTTTAATGAAAGTTCTTTTTTCAGTTTTTAACCTGCTGAATAGTGTACAGTACCTTGGGAGAGAATTGTGCATTTTTATAAGCTTTGTTTTTAAAATGAAACTGGCGTGGGCAGTGGCTGGAGAAACACTGTGTACAGTCAGCATTGCCAATGCCCCTCGGTTGTACAGTTTGAGTACTGTCATTAAAATTTTGCCAATGTCTGCAGGACTGTGGGTGTGTCTAGTGTGGGGGACCAGCTTCATGTTCCAGCAGTGCTGCCCCTTCCACTCCTGGAAAAGCCAATTTCTTTGCCTGCTAAAGGAGTGGTGCTGGAAGAAGCACAAGCACTCCCTTGCTTGTCAGAGCAAGAGGTCACAAACCCAGCAGTGGAACCTGTGTTCCGTGGCACAGATCCTTTCCTTTGCAGCTGATTTCCTGGAGGAAGAATACAAAGCTGAACCAATTAATGCTTGTTGCTAGTTTGAAATGCTGAACTCTTTCCCACTCTGGAACTGACTTTCTGTAGTGGGAATGCTGGAATGGGGAAATGCATCTGGAGGAGAGTTAGTGCAGTAGTAAGGGATTTGGTCAAAAGCTTTTTGTGTGTTGCAGTGAAAATGACCCAGGAATTAACCACTTTCTGCAGTGCTTACCCATAGAAAATAAGGTCTCTGATTAGCCTGTAAGACTCTTCCCATCCTTTCTACACTTGTCACCACTGGTGGTTGCTGATTCCCCATCTTCTGGCAGGGGGGTTTATGAAGCAAACTGCTAATCCCAATGTTCAGAGAATGGCCAAACCAACAGCTCTTTCCCAGCCATGGTGGCAAACCCGCTGTGGTTTATTTCCAGGATATTCAACTAAACTCAAAAGCTGTGTTGAGGTGCAGACTTGTGCTCCAGCACCAAGAGCTCTCACACTGGGGCTGTATCCAGAGATGGATCCCCTCACCCCTCGCTGCACACTGTCCTCTCTCCCTCTGCCATCATTACTTGATATTTTCAAAGCAATTACTTTAAGATGGAGCTCATTTAAGTTTCTTCCTCTGTAGAAGTGAGCCAACTCTAACCATTATTTCTTTGCCAGTTTGTCACAAATGCCCATGCAGACCTTTCTGCCAAGAAGTAATAGGCAGTTGCTGACGTGATATTCAGTTCTTCTTCCATTAAAGAACCTGTGCAGGGGAAAAAATTGTTCCATGTTAAAAGGTCTAAGGAAAATTTCATAGCCTACAATTTCCTTTCATTATGAACAGTTATATCAAATTGTTGAGCTGATGTAATATATAAAAAAGAGGAGCTTTCAAGAAATTATCTCAAAATGTCACCAAAAAAAAGCCTGGGAAATAGCTTAAATCTTTTTTCTTCCACATCTATTTTAAATAGTTTTATTTCCAATTGATTATAATCACTGTGCTGTAGGCTCACACTGAAGTCTGCTTTAAACAATTCATTTTATATCCCCAACAATTTCTTTGTGTCATCATCTCTCTCAGGACTGGCTTGTTAATGGCCAGGGAAGGAAAAAAAAAATATTTTAAAGCGAGGGCAGACGCAGTACTGGGAGCAAGCACAACCCCATTGTGGTTGTGCACATGCATTGAGAAATCAAACCAAGCCAAAACTAGTTTTGAATTGAAATCTTATTTTTTGGCAGTGAGAGGAGGCCTCAGTCTGTTTTCAGCTGTCCCCACCCACCTCCAGCACAGTCAACAGCAATGAGAGGGCTCCAGGGAGACTTCAGAGCAACTTCTAAATGGTACCTAAAGGGGGCCTTTAGAGAGCTGGAGATGGGCTGTTTACAGGGGGATTCAGTGGTAGGGCAAAGGGTGATGGCTCTGACAAAGGGCAGCTTTAGATGAGGTGTTAGGAAGAAATTGGTTGCTGTGAGGGTGGTGAGGTGCTGGAGTGAGTTGTGCAGAGCAGCTGTGGCTGCCCCATCCCTGGAAGGCTTCCAGGCCAGGTTGGATGGGGCTTGGAGCAGCCTGGTGTGGTGGAATGTGTCCCTCAGTCACTGAGCACACACATGATGTGGTCATGAGACCAGGCTGAGCTCATCTGCAGGAGAGGAATGAACAAAAAGCCAGATATTCACATCTCACCACGCCTGTTTAGTCAGCTGCACCAACCCATAAGTGAATGAAACACAGCAGCAGACAAATACCATCAGTTCTGAGAACTAAAGACAGCTGGGGGAAAGGGAGAGGCTGGGATGTTGTGGGGTTGTTCTCACATTACCATAACATACATAAAGTGCTTTAAAAGGCACCACTTCCAGTCGGGAACCCATTTCCATTACAAACTTGCAGAGAGTGAAATGTTGAAACTAAAATGACAGGACTCGGAACAAAACATTTTGTAGAAAACAGGCACAGGAGATGTGCAGTAAGCACTGGTAATGGCTATGCCAGCTCCTGTGTGACACTGATGAGTGAAGAGGGTTTTGTCTGTTGAGGCAGTAGCAGCAAATGTTGGCAATTTTCTAGCGAAGCAGTCTCATTTTCTTTGTGCACTTAAATTGAAATCGCTAACACTCAGCATTGCATGAAGAGTGTAGGTGAATCTTAAATGTAAAGATGGAGTTAAATACTACACAGATCATAAATAAAATGAAATCTTAGCTATGAAAGTGCCATTTAACGCACCACACAACTTTAGTAGTAAAATACTGTGAAAAATGAATGTGAATAAGACTTAACGTTCCATATTGTAGCAATCCACTTGCTTTTCATGCTCGCATTTGCAACAGTCTCTTTAGAGTTGGTTTGGGCACTGGGTTAGCACAACAGATGACCACATCTTAACTATTTTTCTACTTTGCTACTACCTCACAGGACCTAAGTAATGTCAAACCATTTTTTCTGAGATGGATGGTGATGATAGCGAAGGTGTTTCCTTGGCTTCTAGGTCTGACTGTATGCAAGTGTGACAAGATGTCCTGGGGTAAACTCAGAGGAAACAGAAGTTATGTTTGCATCCCAACAGTGCAGAAATGGGAGGGTAAAATGCAGTTGCTGCTCCCTGGCTGGAACATGGTTGGCATGTTCAAAACTATTCCAGGGTGAGTCCCCACGCCCGCAATCTGCAGCCAGAACCTCCATGGGGGCATGGAATGGAGGGTGGGGTGGGTTGGAGGCACCTGGCCCAGCTCTGTAGCAATCCTTGCAGGGAGGGGAGCTCTCCAGGGAAACTTGGAGCAGCTTCCAGTACCTGAAGGGACTGCAACAGGTCTGGAGAGGGACTTTGACAAGGGCATGGAGTGACAGGACACTGTCAGGGTGTTGAGACAGTGAAACAGGTCCCCCAAAGAAGTTGTGGATGCTCCTTCCCTGGAAATGCTCAAGGCCAGGTTGGATGGAGCTCTGAGCAACCGGGTCTGGTGGAAGGTGTCCCTGCCCATGGCAGGGGAGATGGTCTCTTCCAACCCAAACCATTCCATGGTTCTATGATAAAAGCCCAAACAAGACAAAAATTCGTACCTCAGAAGAGCAAAGTGGCTGCTGACAGCTCAAATAGGATCAACAGGCAACTTTCTGGGCCTCACTGCATTTTTAGGCTCTACTAAACTCCTGTAATGATGCAAATACAACAAATATCTTTTATACTCCTCAGCTCATCAAGAGTAAAATTAAAAATTCAAGCACTTAAAAGATTTAAAAGGATGCTCTCATTTCATCATGATGATCCCTGTATAGATCTATAATTTAGTCAGCAAGGAATTAACATAATATGACTATGGAAATATGCATATTTATTTCCAAAAAAAGGTCTTCAAATGTTTAGTTAACCTGTCTTAGTTTGGTATTTTATAGGAGCACTTAGTCTGATGGGCGCTATCTCAAGGGAGAATGTTTCAACACATCTACATATCTTTCCCCCACACTCTCCTCTCTGACTGGAAACATGACAGCACTAAAAATCGGTAATTTGAGGGAAGACAGAGGTGTGGAAAAGGTCTCACATTCCTGGAGACAAAGCATTTCACCTGTCTGAAACCACATTTCTTTAAAAAAAAAGATGAAAAAAAAGAAAAACAGCCCAGATTGTTTTACCATCTGGTTCCAGTTCCAGACTTGAGAGAGGAAGCTCAGCATGTTTTCCTTATGTGTGCTGTTAAAAAGTTTGGCCTTCCTTCTTTTTTTCTTTCCTTTTTTTTTAAACTCATGACAATTATTGTCCCTCTTGCCTGAGCCAGGTTTACTCCCCTCTGTGAACATCCCAGAACTGCAGCACCATTTCTCCAAGCAGCAGCAGCACCTCTGCCAGGTCCCAGCAGAAGCTGAGTTACAGCCAAGCAGTGAAGGAAAACAACAAAACCCCTCCTGAGAGCCCCTGCAGGTCCTCAGGGCTCCACACTGAGACTGGAACAGCCCCAAAATCCAAATGGAAGCACGGTGTGACAGCTCTGGCAGGGACAGGGGTGTCCACACCAGGAATGCAGCAGCTGAGTCGGGGGGATCCAAGCCTTAGATAAACCCAACATCTCTCTCAAGAGAGCCAGGCCCCTCGTTCAGTCACTGCCACACACCTCCCTGTGCTGCTGGAGATGAGCAGCTTCTCCTCACCCCACCATGAACACAGCTGCATCAATCCAGACTCCACAAACTTTGACTTTCACCCGTTTTAAAACACCGTTAGTAACTTTTAATAAAATTATGTTCAACAAGACAAAAAGTAGGTTAAAATCACATCATTTTCCTATTTGCACTGTACCAATAGCAACATATATGAACACCACCACGTAGCACAAAACTGCAGCATATCCCTTTTACAGAGTCAATCCACAGCAAATTTCCATCTAGAAGGTAATTTCATGATTTATACCCAGTCTTTCCCATTTTTTCTTCAAAAGGTTTGTTCCAAGATTGTACATAAATTCAGCACTTCTAAAGCAAAACAAACAAACAAATCACTTAAACATTTCTTTGAAAAACTGAATTAAACCAAAAGATTACACAGGATAAGGAAAATCAGAGAAAGAGCAACAGCAGGCAATGAGGCCAGAACACAATCAAGCCCAAGAAATACTAAGACAGGTTTGTTTCACAGCAAAACATCTCTCAAAATGAAAGTACCAATAAACTGCAGACTACTCACATTTTTTTCCTTATTTTCATTGTAAATATTACACATCTTTAGAAGGACACTGCTATATTAAAGTTCCTTAAAAACAATAAAAAGGCAGAGAGTAAAAATTTAGATCAGCAGCAGCATCTGGTATAGTTAGTACAAGATCAAAACAGACAATAGATGTGTAACTCACTGAAAACCTCCTATAAAAAATACTGTCCTTGGCTTTAAAAAACCACCAAGATTAATGGTTTGGCTAATATTCAAAATATGCAAATGGCATACTAATCCAAGTCCCTAATGCAAAAGACTTAGGGGCTCAAAATAGACTTTTGGTGTGATCCAAATTTATTTCACCATAATGCCCAGAACATGCATGTGCTGTATTTAAATGTTTCCATGTAGAGACAGTTACCAGAATGAACGATGCCACCCTGCTGATCTCTGAGGTCATCAGCCAGGCCATTTAATCAGGTTTTCTTTTTACTCAGTGCAGCTTAAACACATGCAGAAATCAGCACAAAAAGGAAGTTTAAACCATTACATCTTCAGTGTAATTCAAACAAGTCATCACACACTTGCAAAGCAAAGTAATGCTTTACATTATCCCCATCTTTACGTTCACCATTATCCCCATCTTTATGTTCACCATTATCCCCATCTTTACGTTATCTTTACATTTACCATTATCCCCATCTTTACATTATCTTTACGTTCACCATTATCCCCATCTTTACATTATCTTTACATTTACCATTATCCCCATCTTTACATTATCTTTACATTTACCATTATCCCCATCTTTACATTATCTTTACGTTCGCCATTATCCCCATCCTCGCTCTTTGAGGGCTCCTGTAAAGATATGAAGACCACAGCACAAGGTGCCATGCATGCTGAGAACATGCAAGCAGCAAACCTCAGGGCAGCAGACAAAAACAGATCCCCATCCATGTTCCCATCCAGTGCCTCACCCCCTGCAAGAGGTTTTGGGTGGGCAGGACGTAATTCCACACGCCAGTCAAAGGGGTGGGAAGGTTTTTTTTTCTAGCTGGTTTCACAAGGCCTGATCAGCAGATCATATACAAATACAAACAGTTAATATTCACAGAGCAACTTCTTGTACCTAATTATTAGAATAGATTTAACATCATTAATAAATATATAAAACAACATGATAATCTCACAGACAAAACACATTTCAAAGGTCAGCATTGACTGAGATATTCAGACAATTTGGTCGTTGCGTAAAGCACTGAAGAATTCTAAGCAGATAATAATGTGAGTATTAAGAACAGGCTCACAAAATACAAACTTAAGATCAATTTAAACTTTCTGCAAAGGCTCTGAACTGACCCTAGAAGCTATTTCAAATGACCTTCAAATGAAGGCCCTTGCAGCCATTGCATATTTGAGAATAAGCTCCTTCACGCTGTCTGTATCTCGGCACTTTATCTAGATCAGCTGCAGAGCAGGCATTCCCCAGGGACCAGCACATAGAGGTAAACATCTGTCCCAAACGATGCTGTTCTAGATTTCACACTATCCCGTGCTAAAAGAGGACATTGTTCAGTCAGTTCTTAAAAGTCTTGCTCTGGGAGACAGAGACAAACGTGCTCTCTCCAAGCTTCTGCCATCTCAAACATCTCTCCCTCTCACTTCTGCCTCTGAGAAGGGAAGGCAGCAATTCCCTGTCCCACAGTGCTGTTCTGAGGCTTGATTTCCTAAGGTGCTTTTGCAGAGTCTCAGAAAAGGCACTACAGCAGTGCAGCTGTTGCAATGTCAGAAATGCAGACAGAGGCGAGCGTCCCACAGCCCCTCCCGAGACACCGATGTGCAAATCCAGGAGGGATGAGAACTCACACTGGTAACACTTCTGCAGCCCCATCACAGCAGTTCTGTTTTCTCCCATAGCTCTGAAAGAGCCTCACATTTCCAGGTCTCGACAGAGTTACTGGGGTGCCCCATTCCTCAGGCTGTCTCCAGGCTCCATTTGCTCCAGTGGGCCAAACTCGGGGTGTGTGGCCAGGGGCTTCCTTTGCCCTCGGAGGGTGTGAGCATTCAACATCTCCAGAAGCAAATCATACACTGGCACCACATTTTTACACTTCATGCTCAGGAGATGCTCCATTCCCTTGTTACTGTGCAGGAGAACAGAAAATAACTCAGCAGTCTGGTTCCAACAGTGCAGAGAAGAAAAACACACTCATGGTTTCAGGAGAATCCCTTTTTTTTATTTGGATTTAAGAGGATTTAGCTTCTGGGGTCCCTGACATCACTTACCACTACCAACAGTAACATCCCAATACTTTAAGGTTGAATGTTCTACGATTTAGAAAAATTTGTTTTACACCATACAAACTCTTTCAGGAAACAATCAGATGTATCGACCCTATTGAAATGAAAGGAAAAATCTCTTGGATGCTGTAAAGGTGGGAGGCCCCATACTGAAGCTTTATGCAGAAGGAGTATTTACTACATGCTGTTTACTAATGACTACCTACCTCTCCTACATGGCTGAGTAGGAAGACCTAATTACCCAGCTAATTTCAAGTACTTTGTTTATTCTCTGCATGTCCAGTGAGAAGATCTTGCAGGTAGCTGCAGACTTTAAAATTAATCTTTCTGTTATGCAGTAAAATACAATGGCACCTTGCTAGCTTCAATACCCAGTGCTGTATCATGGTTTGGACTAAAAATGTCTATTGGCATTGCAGTCACACATATTTATACTCCAGATGCACTCAGGGGTTTGGGGTTGAGATCTAAGGGTGTTTGCTCAACACCAAATCGGTCCCAGTGGAAATAGCAGCAGACAGCCAGCACACAGCTGAGCTGGTGGGTTGGGCTGGAAGGGGGGCAGTGCTTCCAGATAAATGAGGTTCTGCTACAATTCAAGAGTTATGAATGTGTTAATGGGCAAGAAGAAATTGCAGCCCCCCTCCCACACCCAGCTCTCCATTATCTCCAGAACAAAGTCTACTTGACTGGCCAGCACCAAGCAGCCTGAAGGAGACAGGACACAACAAGCAGCCTCCAGACTTTGGCTGAGGCAGACACAGCATAAAGGATCTTGGCTTAATGAGAACATATAAAAAATTCACAAAGATTTGTGATGTTTGTTCACAGAATGCCAGAGCAGCTTCTGCAAAGCTGTGGTGTGGAGTCACATCCCAGAGCACAATCCAGGTGATGGCAGAGATCAGAGCCATGAGACAGGCTCAGCTCTGGCTGGTGCTGCAGCTTTTGCAAGGCCAGCTCTCAAACTCACCCCAGTCCACAAACTGACTGTTAAAATCTCTCTTTCAGCACCTTCAGGTCCCTGCTGCTGCCCTTTGCTCTCCCAGGAAGCTTATGGCAAAGGTGGCCATCTCCTTTTCAGTGTCCCTGTAGATGTACCCAGCTCCCCTTTGTGTGCTCCAGCCTGGTCCCAGGACATCTTCCCTGGACACACAGTCCAAAGCCAAGCCATGAGACAGCTCAGTGAATAGGTGGCCTCTGGGCAATAATTTAAAATTACAAACAGATTGAAAATTAAAACCTCTCTTTGTAGGATCCACTTTTCAGTCTGCTGCTTCACAAGCATAGATGGACCTCTCAAGGAGGTCCAGGAACTGGAGCCACTTCCCATGGAAAAACCAGGAGCCTGGCATTGCTGTAGCATGAGTCAATTGGTAAAAACTCTGTGGCTCCACATAAAAGGCAACAAATTTGGTCTGGGAAAAATATAGCCCCCCAAATCCACTTTGCTCTACCAAAGCCCCCATTGCAGATCAGTTTTGGAATAGATTTTCATTTTGAATGAAAGGGTTTTGATGGCTGGGTGGGGTGTTTTTCTGAAAGGCTCAATTTGTGTTATTGTTTAACATTTCAGGCAGACACATAATGAATAATTTAATAGAATTAGTTTAAGACAGTGTTTTAATATCATCACATCATTGAGTGCCAGCAAGCACTTGAGTTTAGTGCCTGTTTTGTTGTGCTAGGAAGGAAAGCCTCACAGTGACAGAGGTGCAGAGCAGCACCAGGATTCCCTCAGGAGTACCTTGGAGTTCCAACCACCTCTTTTTTGCTGTAATAAACAAACAGTAACACAACACAAATGTTGCACACACTCTGCAAACTGTACCTGGCGTGTCTGACGTGGGAGAGGAGCATCAGCAAATTGGCCAGGCGAGTTGTCTGCTGCTGGGAGGGGATCCCACTCTTGGCAATAACCCACACCAAAGCCTCTGTCACCACATTGAGCAGGTGGTGCAGTTTCCTGTTGCTTTCAGGTTCCTCTGCTGACAAGGGGAACATGCCTAACCAGAGAAGAGGAAGAAATATTTGCTGTTAATGACAAAGAGAAGAAAGCTACGACTGCAGATTTTTTTAATATGTAATATTTCAACACAATTAGAGAAGATACATGCCCTGACACCCCCCTCAAGACTGTACAAGTGATGCTCCATATGCCATATCAAGCTTGAATTTGATGGCCCCATCATTTGAAAAGTGATCAATTCTCCCAGATCCCCCCAAGACATGTTGCACATGGAGGGAGAAGAACATGACATTGCTCAGAGTGACCCAGCTGGTCATGGTCTCCCTACAGATCACTAAGGGTGTCATAATACAGCAAATGTCTGCAGTGAGAAACCTTGAAAGTCAGCAAAAACAAAGCAAAACAAAAAACAAAACCAACAAAACCAAACCAAACCAAAACCAAAACAAAACAACACAACAACAAAAAAACCACAAAAATAAAATTAAAAAAAAAAAGATGTTTGGGGGTATGGACAAGGAAAAAAATAAATCATCACTAAGAAGGTCTGGAAACACACAATAACATTATTGATAAAGCAGAAGAGACCTGGGACAAGGGAAAGAAAAAATCTCAACAGCCCCTTCAGAGATAACTATGGAAGGACAGAGCTCCAGAACACCTTGAAAATTAGGGGCAAATTATTAATTTTGTCAAGAAAAGAGAGTAGAGGAAGACAATGGACAGATCTTTTGAGACGTGAACTTTGAAGAAAATATGGGTGATGAATGTGGAGTTTGGTTGGGGTCTTTTGGCTGGTTTTTGGGGTTTTTTTTGTTGTGGGTATTTCACAATAAAAAAGAACAGATTTTGTTGTCTGTTGAAATAGTGGTATCCACAGAATAATAGAATCATCTAGATTGGAAAAACCTTTAAGATCACCAAGTCCAACCTTTGACCCAGCACTACCAAGGCCACCACTAAACCACATCCTCATGTGCCAGATTTCCACACCTTTTAAATCCCTCCAAGGATGGTGACTCCACACTTGCCTGGGCAACCTGTTCCAATGCCTGACCACCCTCTTGGTGAAGAAATTGTTCCTAATATCCAATCTAAACCACTCCTGGTGCAGCTTGAAGCCATTTCCTCTCATCATTATCATCATGGCTTTCCAACCACTGCTCCCCCAGCCTGTGTCACTGAAGGAGGTTTTTGTGGCCAAAGTTCAGGACCCAGCACTTGGTCCTGTTGAACCTCATGCTGTTGGTCTTGACCCATCAATCCAGCCTGTCCAGATCCCTCTGCAGAGCCTGCTTACCCTCCAGAGATCAACACTCCAACTCAAACAAGTGGGCAGGCAAGTGGGATTGCAGCTGAACTGTTCCCTTCAGTACTGGACTAAGAATTATGCAGCAGCTTCTTCCTGAAAGCAGTAGATGTAAATTGCTTAGCTGCTATTTTGTTGTGGGATTTTTTTCTGGGTCAATGTTGACTACAAAATGTTCTGGGGAAAAAAATAATTTTGACTGCATGCTACCCTAAACTAGCAAACACTCACCTTGTGTGAGAGGCTGCAAAGCAAAGCTCCTGCCCTGAAATTCATCTTGCTGAGCTGTTGAGTGCTTCCAATCATTTCTAACCAACTCATTACCATTAAATAGGAGCATTTAAGCCCCAGTAATCATCACTCAGTTGAGTAACTAGTATTACTAGAATTACTAGAATTAAGGACAGGTTTGTAGGACTGTACAGCAACTTTACACATGACTGGGATGCACAGAGAGAGGAGCAAAATTTCCCATTCAAAAGGTCAGATCCACAGCCTGAGCCATGAGCTCCACTTGTGAGAAGCTATCAGAACTTGGAGTCTTTTGTGCAGTTCTTAGAACAGGAAAAAAAAAAAAAAAAACCAAAAAAAAACCAGCTCATTATACAACTTAGAAGTTTCCTGAGCAAAAAATCTTTACAATCTATCAGATCTATCAGAGACAAGTCCTTTCCTATTATTCTCTTTCAACAGTTTTTTATCATTTGATTTTTTGGGGTTTTCGAGGCTGATTCCCCAGCCACCCTCAAAATAAAAGGCACAGTCTGGTGAGTATTAGAGGCAAGCAGATACTCACTGGAATTGAGGAGGATCATTGCCTTGACACACAGATACTCCTTGTGCTGCAGTTTCAGCTCTCGGAACCTCGAGGTCATGGCCAGGAGCATATCAAAGATCTCCAAAATTCCCTCTACACATTTCCCCTCATCCCTATAGAAACACATTCAACATGTTACCAGAAAAGTAGAATTAAGGAACTGACTCAGACAAAAGTCAAAGCATGAAGGAGGCTGCAAAAGGCCTGTAGTATCTCATCTTCAGGAGAATTTAAAAGGCTCTGTCATGAAATCTAAATTGAAAATAACACTGGTAAGAAAGGTCAGCATTTATAAGAAACTGATTTTCTCATTAAAGTGCAAGCAGGATTGACCATAAGTGTGATCATATTTCTGTATCCTCTCAGCCTCAGTATAATTCTGGATAATCAGTTTGAAATCCTGTAGTGCAGGGCACAGTACCACCTTGAATAATTTCTCAGATTTGTTTCACAAGGAGTTACCCACTACCAATAACATAATGTTTGTACCTAATGGAGGCCTCAGGATGTACTAAAAAATATAGACTTCCTAAAATAAGTTGCTTGGAATAACAAGACATTTTAAAAGAATAAAACTCTTGTCCCTATCTCCTGGCACTTTTTTCTGGGTAGGTATTGAAAGGTATTTGGGGTTTTGGAGGTTTTGTGGTTTGGTTATTTTTATATTTGCAAGTGTTTACAGAATGCAACTTTCCCCATCTTGGATATGAGAAGTGGTCCTATTTTCAGATCTGAAAAACACCCCAAACAAGTAATTCCTATTTAAAATTCAGCAGTGGAAAATCTCAAACTACTGAAGTTGCTCTTCCAGTTTTTTTGTTAGTTTTGTTTTATACATACTGGACCAAAAAAGTGATTAAACTCTACAACAACAGTGTTCTAAGGGAGGCTTCTTATACTCTTTGTAAAAGGAGATTTTTTTTCCTCTGTAATGTTTTTAACACAAGGCAGATTTAAGCACAGCAGTGCAGGAGAATAAAACAAATTGACTGGAGCCCAAGAGAAAGGTGCTGAGCCTTCAGGCTGGAGGCAGGAACATGCAGGTAACACCACCTAAGGGCAGCAGGTTCTGCCTGCAAAAATACTTTTTATTGCCCAGTTTCCCGTGTTCCTCATAGCAAAGAAGAATATTAAGCTTTAGAGGAGGACAGGCAGATTCCAGATTCAAAACAGGTTCCAGAGAAATATTATCTGCAAAGATTATGTATGAAATGTATCTGAAGGCTCCAGGGAGGCCTCAGAGTCCATTCCAGTGCCTGAAATGGCTCCAAGAGAGCTGGAGAGGGGCTTTGTACAAGGGCTTGGAGAGACAGGACAAGAGGGAATGGCTTCAAATGGAAATAAAGGAGGTTTGGATTAGAGATTAGGAAGAAATTCTTCCCTGTGAGGGTGGTGACCCCTGGCCCATGTTGCCCAGAGCAGCTCTGGATGCCCCATCCCTGGGAATGTTCAGGCTGGATGGGGCTCTGAGCAACCTGGTCTGGTGGAAGGGGGGTGGAATTAGATGATTATTAAGGTCCCTTCCAACCCAAACCGTTCTAGGACTCTAAGTTTAACTAAATGAAAAACGATCAAGTTACAGACCAGGTTCATATAAGGATGTCCTGAATAAAATTACAGCACGCCCAGACACTTGTAAGCTCCCACTCTGCCATGTCTTGAGGAAATGAAGAAATGCATCAAATACTCTTACTCAATTCAGCACATATTAACTCCTGAGCAATTAAACATATTGTACATTTTCATCAATTTCTGACCATTGCACTGAACAGTGCAGCATGTCCTTGCATTGAATTTTATATGAGCAAATAATATTTATTGCCTCTGTTTCATAATTTTTTTTTTCTTATTAGCCAATTTTGCCTATTTGTATCTACAACAATAATTATTGATTGCAAGTCACAAAACTGGTGCAAATCTGAATTTTCCCAGGATGAAAAGGCTAAAAGACATTTTCAGACTACCCAAGAGAGTAGATTGCTTCCCTGACTTTTTACCAATGTGAAGCTCAGGTCAAATCCTTCTAATATTCTGTAAAAAAACATCCTTACTTATCTATATTCTTCCTTCCTGGTACATGCTGCTATGGAGAAATAATCTTTAAACCTGAAAACACCCTGCAGTACCTTGAAAAAATATTCTTAGTATCCAACAGCAAGCTAAGGGTCTTTAATTCCCTCTCTAGTGCTCCAATGTTCACTGTTATAGCTAACTACGAAGTCTGCTGTAGTGGCAGGATCAAAACAGGCAGGAAACCAATTTAAAATAATTAAAACACTGCCTGACACTATAACTTCTTTTTAATGAGGGATGTAGGGACAAATGGACAATCTAGTAGTGCCTTGTGTTGCTGTTTTGACAGTTTCAGCATCTAGAGACCTGGAACAAAGGGAAGAAAACCACTAAAAGATGTGAAAAAATGCAGAGAAATGTCACACTCAGTGCTACAGAAGTTCAGGAATTTGCAAGTACAACAATGCTTTTACAGCTTAGCATTCCTTAAGCCCCTGTAAGGATGTGGAACCTCAGGACATTATTGTTACAAACAAGTAAATGACATTGTTAGATGAAATATTAATAACATCTGCCATATTTAATCCTCTTCTTCTTACAATTCATCCCACCTTCAAACATGCTAATATGAAGTGTTCTCAAGAAATTTATTTCTCTTACCTGTCTAATACAAGGTCTGGTGCAAAAATCAATTTCCCAGGATGGTCGATCGATCTCCACATCAAACCAATCATCAGAACTTCCATCCAGCAGCTCTCCAAGAGTCTTACTTGGTCATAGAGGCTGAGATCAATGAAGCCTAAAGAGATGCAAATAGCATAAAATAATTCAACTTGTTAAGTGTTCTCTTGTGATAAAGAAAAATGAGTATATGAGAAACAAACCAAATAAAACCCCAGAAAGAACAATGGGTTGTGAAGATAAGGGAGCACTGACATCCAAAGTGCCAGGCTGCCATTTCAAATAGGAACAAAAATATTAGCTATTATCATCTTCCACAAAATATTTGGAACAAAGCAGAGTGGTATTGTAGTGCAATTAGTCCCACACAGCTGGTGAAACTCAAACAGCTGCAGAGTCACCTGCTTTATGTTCTTATCCTAAAAGAGGAGAGATGTTAGAAGAAATATTGTGAGGGTGAGGCCCTGGCACAGGATGCCCCATCCCTGGGAGTGTTCAGGGCCAGGTTGGATGGGGCTCTGAGCAACCTGCTCAAGGAGAAGGTGTCCCTGAACATGGCAGGGGGTTGGGACAAGGCCATCTTTAAGGTCCCTTCCAACCCAACTCATTCCATGATTCTATAGTTCATCTCCCTCCAGAACTTTTAGCAAGGCCTCAGATTACACTGCAGCACAGCCAGAAGGCAAAGACAGACACAGCCCACCTTTTCTCCTCCCCTAAAACCAAAACCAAAACCAAAACCAAAACCAAACCAAACCGAAACAAAAACAAACAAACAAAAAAAACCCCACACTCCAAACCAAAAGACCAGAAGTGTAAATTATCAAAACATGATAATTTAATGATCTGGGAAAACAGACTGTTCAGTCAAGGAGGAAAACACAGATATGATGAAGAACTGGTCAGTGATCAAAAACAGATCAGGCCACAGTTTTCAAAATTGAGCTTCTGTAGCCGGCCCCTTGGCAAAGGTGCTCCAGTTTCAGATGGGCTGGCATTTCTGACACTGCATGGTGACAAATCCATACAGCCTGGCCATGGCAGACTGGTTTCCTGAAGTTCTTCCCAGTTGTCTGAGGTCTTAAAACACACACAGGATGTTTGGGCTGCCAGAGAATCTCTCTGTCAGTAATTTATACAAATGCTTCATATACTTTAATCTTATCACACTACTCAGCTGAAGACAGTCAGTGACAGGCAGGGGCTGACATGAACTGGGCAAAGCTCACTTTTATCATTTTTATTATTGCTGAACGTGCTGCTTTTCAAAACTGGTACAGCCTTGCCTCTGCTTTTATGAGAAGGGTAAACAGGAGCCCAGGAGCGGCACCTTCCCTCCTGGGTTCCACCGTCACAGAATTTACTACAGAACACACAGCCAACAACAGATTATCTGCCACACACACTCAGCATTTTAAACTTCTTTTAGGAAAATATTCACGGAAGTGTGAAATAGTACAAAAAACTGACAGTGCCAGTTTCCTGGGAAACAACAGCCCAAAGACACTTCAGAGTAAATTTAAATAAACATTTACACTGGCATGTCCTGATTTCTCTAGCATAAACAAGGA
Source organism: Dicaeum eximium (assembly GCA_013396995.1). NCBI lineage: Eukaryota > Metazoa > Chordata > Aves > Passeriformes > Dicaeidae > Dicaeum > Dicaeum eximium. The sequence continues at coordinate 1,300,682 of VWZP01003316.1, read as the reverse complement.
ATTATCAGGTTGAAAAACTCTCTCAGTTGAGTGAGACGTCAGACCAAGTCCCAAGGTTCAATCTACAGGTTCTTGAAGATCCAGATTTATCACGGATGTCTCCTGCTAAATTCACAGTATCAGCAGCAGCAGCAGTAGGAGCTGTGGCCATTGAGCACAGCTGTTAGAAGGATTCTGCTTCTCTTTTTCCTAATAATCTCATGCTCCAAGGGTGCAGGACAGCAAAGAACCACCACAGCTTTCACTGCAGCCTCAGGAGCCCCATTTCCTTTCCTCCAGACTACATTAAACTAATAATTTTTCTCTGACTGTATCCCGACATCCTTTAGATTGTGGGCTCTATTCCTTATCATTTAATTATAAATTGCTAAGACAGAGCAGAAAAAAACAACTTGTGCTGGATGTGTGAAAACTAGAAAAAGACACACTGCTCTGGTCAGTGACACACTAGGCTGCATAATGGATCCAAATTTCGATATTGTGACAACATCTTATTGATTTGCAATACAGGCTCAGAAATGAACCATGTTAAACTCTTTTAGACTAGGTCAACAAAGCAAAAGGCAATTACAGAAGCTGTGTTCTGCTGCCTGACAACCAAGAATTAAAATACTTGGAATTCAGAAGGAAAAAAAATCCAGATGTCAGCTTCTATTTTACTGAGCAACAAAAAAATATACTCCATTAGGCTGAAAGTCCAGGACAAAAATACAGCCACTGAGTAAAATTCATAACAAAAGAGTGTCATTAAATATTAAATATGAAAACCCCACAAAATATAAACATGCTTTTTTCCTATTTAGGCAAAACGTTACTGTTAATACAATAAGGAAAAAAAAAATTTTCACCTCCTGTGAGTGTCAAAATAATACCCAATAATAACTTAGAGATGAAAATGGGCTTCTAACATGGGTACACAAAAGCAAATATTTGTCTTTTCAGAAAGCAAAATTACTGCTCACTGGGCCATTAGTCAAGAACTCTCTATTTTTTCCTAAGACATTACCTCAGGAACGAGGCAGGGATGGACATGATTACATTCAGGCAAGCATTTTTGAAAAATAAAATCCATGCCCTGAGCTTTAGTCATCACAGGTTTTTAATGAAAAGCAAAGAATCAATCCACACTGAAGTTAATGATCCAACTGCCATGGAATGTGGCAGTGTCACTTATAATTGGGTGCATATTAAACAGCACCTCTATTTTTGGCATTGCTCTAAAATGCTGTTTATTTCTGGTCTCTGTAACAGGAATGATCAGAAAAAACAAACAGACAACAAAGTATCAGCATTCCCAAGAACTGTTTTGAAGGGGTTTGATTGCTTCAATGGGTTTTCTTTATACAGTTCTCTTACTGCCAAGAAAAAGTTTTTATTTCTGACATATGTTGCAAATAAACTAAAAGTGACCAATGCCAAAATTGAGGTTGGTTTGGAAACTGATCTTGCAAAAAATAAAAATAATTAATCTTAACTGGCTGAGGGTTTGGGTTTGTGGGTTTGTTTAATAGAAATTAATTATAAATATTAATAGAAATTAATAATAATCAGAAAATTGAAAAGGTTGGGTTGGGGTTTTTTTACCAACCCAAATATTGGTTAAAAATAGGTCCCATATTGAATAGGTTGAAATATTGGTTAAAATGAGGTCATTTTCTAAGACTGGTTTTCCTTCACAATTCACTTCCTACCAGATAAACATAACTAAGTGGAGTCCTCTGAAATGGCACATTTTAATCACATTTTTATTATTAGAAAAGAAATTATAACAATAGGTACCATTTAACCCCTTATGGTTACTTGCTTCACAGTTATTTTCAGAGTTTCTTAAGCTACAAAAAATAAGTCTAAAGGATTTGGGCTCTCAGTTTTAAAACATCTCACATTAACAGCAAAACTATCATCGCTTAGCAGAACGTCCAGTGTGGTTTGAGGTGCTCTGGGGTGCAAACATCTCCTCCCCAGCAGCTCAGCAGCTGGACTGGAATCTGCACACCCCAAAACCCTCACACCTGAACCTTCCAACAGTGTCTGAGACTGCTCTGCCCCTGGGAGCTGTGTTTAGCAGCCGGAAGCACATGAGCCACTCCACCTAGACCTGAAATAGGATGCACTTCCCTGACCGCTAAATTCCTAATTTAAGGATTAAATGAAATATTCTCCTCCAAGTTTGCTTCCTGCACTGTGCACACAGTGTGTTTCTGGAGGGAAGGGCTCCTGTCATGTTTTCCTATGTGTGTTCTCCAGCAGCAGCAGCTCTTTGCAGTGCACACAATGACAAGGGCACCCACCAGCATGCCCTGAATCCTCCAGCACAAAATCCAGGAGAGGGTCCATGGAAGGCTGGCTCCCAGCAGTGCACTCTATCTGAAGCTCAGGATCAAGGCCCATTACTGCTATGAGTCCACCAATTATTCCATGCTTTCAGCTCACTTTTAGCTTTTATTCTGCCCGTTTTAGTCACAGGTATTTCATGTAGAAGGAACTGCAAACGCTCACCGTTTCTGGTTTGTGAGAAGTTAAATAGTTCATTGCCATAATGCCATGGACACATTTGAGACGCTCCAGGCACTAACACAGGTTGTTGTACTGCGGTGCATGTTCTTGGTGTTGCCAACAACCAAAAGAACCCTTACTGATCTTTGTTTTGAGGGAATGCACATGATAAATCTGAAATCAATACTGAGCTCCACTGATGTTTTTCTGTAGCAGCTCTGTCAAATGAATCGATTGCAGACACACAGGACTTGAACACCCTTCAGTTACCACCAACTACTAGAAACTTCCTATTAGGACTCAGGGAAAGAATTTGGTGTTAAATGAACCTTCTAAATCAGCTTAATCAGGTACTTACAGCTGAAGTAGAAATTACATACACCACCACCTCTGCTTCGTAGCAAAATGAACAAGTATTTGACTAAGAACAGACAGCAAGTTATGGGTTATATTGTGTCTAAATCAAACATCCAGGTTAACTACTGAGAGCAATAAACTCTCCATTACTTAGCAGGATGGAAAGATTGACTTTTACACCAGGCACTTCCTGTGCTGCTCTGTCATGTCAGAGCAGAGAAGGACACATTGCGAGGCAAAACCATCGACTGACACGGATATAAACAAGCCTCAATTTCTCACCAGGAATTTTCTTGGCCCAGCCGATCATGTGCACCAGCTCTTTGTCCGCCAGCTTGGTCAGGGACATCATCATGGAGGCCTCAGTGAAGGGTTTGCTGGGCCGGCTGACCAGCACGTGGGGCGGCTCCGCTTCCAGCAGCGTCAGCACGAACTGCTCGGGGCTGACGGCGCTCAGCAGGATCTCCTTCACGCGCGTGGCCGCCTCGTTGTACCTCCTGGCCCTGCCCAGGCAGTGTGCCCGCTCCTCGGCGCCGCGGTGGCTCCGCAGGACTCGGTACCCGCAGCGCTCTCTCCTCGAGCCTGCCGCGAGAGGTGGTATAAATGAGTTTTCCCCCCTTGGTTTTGGTTGTACGATTTGAGTTCTCATGTTTCGATTGTACAGTTCGGGGTTGGAGGTCTCTCGTTTTAATTGCAAGGTTTGGGTTTGGGAAGGGGTAAAGCAAAAGTATGGCGAGGTGGGACGGTTTTGGAGGCCAATCATCTCCTGAGTCCAGGACCTGGGAACAACAACTCACACGACGCGCCTTGAGGCAGGAGGAGAACCATGGACCTCAGCCAACCCAGAGCCAGAAGGAGGGAAAGACTGGCCAACAGACAATAACCTTGGAAGGGAGAAGCAACGGGAATGTTGGATGGCGGTATAAAATGACGTGCTCAGGAGAATCGGGGTCCCCAAGGAGCAGATTGCTGCACAGAGTGTGCCACCTCAGCCGCTGTCTCAGCAAGGAGGAGACGGGCTGCTCCCCTCTCCTAGCTCCTTGGATGTTTATTAAACCAGTTAACTTCGTTAAAAAGTGGCTGGCCGGCTGCATTTATTACAAGAGGTTGCATTGGAGAGCTTTTCCCCACAGAATTTTTCTCCCTCATGTACACCCAAATATTTGGGGTAATATTGGATGTTGTAATATTGAATATTAAATTTCTAGGACATTCACAGAATGTCTAGGTTGGAAGAGACCTTCAAGATCATTGAGTCCATTCAGCACAGACAACTTTGTCCCCACTGACTCCAGCTGAGAGGTTTTGTTCATTCTACTAAACAAAAATAAAGTTTAAAAATGTCTGGTTTTGAACCTTGGTTAACTCGGTATGAAAATCCAGTGGAAAACTCCCATTGACATCAAAAAGATATAAATCAGATCTTTAAAGGCAAATAAAGATAGCTGACTGTAAATTTTCTTTTATATGTAAACTAGGAGAATAAAAGACTTGAAAGTCTGGGCTGTGTTACAGATTAAATGCCTCAGGAACAAGCACAGCTGGGCCTCAGAGTTAGCTGGATGTTCAGCCAGGGATTCACAAGATTCAATCCATTATCTCCCCATGCCCCAAAAAGCCAGCAGGAGTGTCTCCAAAGGGAATTCAGACATCTACAACTAAGAGCAAACACCCTCTGTGGAGTTCTGTCTGCAGAAGGCTATTTCTGTTGCAAAGAGCAGTCCTTTACATTTCCAGATTTAATTAATTGTTCATTCTAACAAATCTAAACAAATCTAAATTAACAAATCTAAATTGTCCAATTCTTGGTCAGTGTTATGGGTAGCATCGCTGTCACCTGTTTTTGCATAGCTTCCAAGGAAAGAGTCTAAAAGCTTCTCCAAAACCATAATATTCATAAAATACTCAGCTATACATCTACTTCAGCTAGCAAAGAGGTCCAGACATAAGCCAAATTAAAAATGAGGGCAGTGGGGGCACAAAAAATTGATTTCAGATACTGTTGACAAGGCTTTGTCTTGCTAAATAAGATGCTGGGTGAATGCAGACACTCAGGCTCGTGTGGCACAGGAACCTCAAGTAGAGGTGGCTTTTCAGGTCACCTCACATCTTCAGCAGCTGTCAAACAGCATTTGGGTCAGCCTGTGGGAGGGGTGAATGCAAAGGCCAGTCAGGAACAACCTGACTGAATAAGGACCAACAGAGTCTTCCAGGACTTTTAGAATGTGGCTCTCACTCTCTCACTTGCTGCCTGTTCAGTAAACCCTGTTGGATGCAGCAGGAAGTTAAAGAAGTTCTCAGTATTGGAGTACACACTTTCCCTGGAAGTCCAAGAGATTGGAGAAGACCAATAGTAAAAGCTGGTTTGATGAACAGACCTCAGGCACAGAGCTCTCCAAGTGGGACAGGCCATTTGGAACTGGAAGTATTTTTCAGCTGCAAGTCCAGCTTAAGGCCTGCACCATTTGGAGAAAGGATGGTTTTACAACTTTGAAAGGGATATGAATATGATGAAATGGGCTGAGTGCAGACAGGATATTTGCACAAATAATGGATTGAAGGAAATAAATAATTTGTAGAACCAAATGTTTAGCCAAATGACAACTAGCTAGAAGTTGCCAGAGCAGATGAATAGCAACCAAAGAAAGATAATATACCAGCAGAGACAGAGTGTGAGACATTATCTTATGCAGATTCATGGAATGAGACTTGATGAAAATAACCAAAAAAAGGTTCCCTGCAGAACTACAGAAGTAACAAAGCAATTTCTTCCACCATCAGTCTGGGCAAATCCTTCCTGAAGAGAGTCAAAGGCCACCAAGGCATAGACCATTTTCTACAGAGACACCTGGATAATGTAGTGAACTCTGTGCTAAGCCTCATTTCTTGACTAATGCACAAAGGTCAAGAGGAAAATCTTGAAGTGGTTTGTGAGCTTCCAAAAAAATACTAGAATGGCACAGAGGGCTGCAGACTGTTCTGAAATCATGTAATGCACAGGAAGTATGCATTTTCCATCAGGGAAGACAAAAAGTAAAGGCTGAGAGTGAAGTAGGCAACTGGAATGAGGGTGCAGCTGCAGAGAGATGAGGAGATGCCCAGGTCCCAGCTGCTCTGCTACAGAGATTCATGGCTCTGCTCTCCACAGCACGGGACAGACCACAGCCACAAAGAAAGAAAACATGCTGCTTTCACTATTTAGAAAGCTGGAGCACATTTCCCAGGAGCACCTTGAAATACAGAACAAGAAAAACAGCAGAGGGAATAAAAGCCATGGGCAGAATAGAGTAAAAATTTTCTTGGGCTATCCAAAAATACCAAATGCTCTGTGACATGCGTTATCTGAGTTATCCTTTCCAATTCACTGTTGTAAAGATCTTCAAATAACATTTTGTAGCCTAGAAATATAAAGTTGAGTGTTTATAAATATACAGAAAATATAAACACAGGTAATTGAGCAGATAATTTAATGAATATCAAAGAAATCAAATTTAAAAGCAATTTTAAAAGTGCTTCAGCATTCTGTTCTAATTGACAAAATCTTGAACAATTTCCATCTGCACAGCTGCACTCAATGCTCCATCTAAAGATAATTCAGTCAGGTTATGATTTTGAGAGTACTAAAGGTCTCAAGACTTGTGAAGGGCTCTTACTAGGAGCTAGCAAACCCCTATAAATTACTTTAGGTTATTTAACTGAATCAAGTTTCTTATATAACCAGTTCTTATTATATAAAATATGCTCCATTTAAAATATAAACCAAATTTCTGTAATAACATTATCACTGCAGAATGCCAGACTAGGAGTATTACATTTCTGCATAAAAATCTTGCTACTAAAGAAAATATAACTGATGACAAAAACAAGGTGGGGAAAAAAACCCAACCAAAGCAGATTCTGAGTTATTTGTGGTATTTCTAATTCACCATATATTGCCAAAGCAGCAGTAGGCTGAATCACCAAGCAGTGTGCATAAAAGATACTTAAGAGAGATACAATTTATTAACACTTTCTATTTTTTTCTGCTTGCATTTATAGTAAAAGAAAGCTACATTTAAACTTCCTAGTCAACTGACACAGCAGAAAACACCAGTCTTTCTAATTAAAACAACTTTCAACAACGTTAAAGGAGCTTCTTTTCTTTCTATTCAAATCCAAAGTTTAGGCAGGACCCAGAAATTTTACCTGTACATATATATTAGCATGCAACAGGCATGTATAACTATTTATAAAACTCTATGTTATAAATAATTATCGACCAGCCTAATGTTTTGCTTAAGTAGATACAGAGATGTGGATCAATGTGTGTAAAGGCAGAGAAATAAAATACAGCTTCCCAGATTAGGGGCTATCTTGGACTTCACCACAAACTCCCTAACTGTACTTAATATCTAATATTCATTTCTATAAAGGTAATTCAGGCAATTGCAGAAGTGCAAAATGATCAAATACCTCATTATTCCTACCACACTCTCCTTATTTAGAGCTATTTTGTGCAAGAAAATTGCTATATTCAGCTGAGAATGCTGGACCAAGAGCAAGACCTTGAGCTACAGCATCACAGACCATGAGTAAATGACCCCAAGATATAAGAAATAAGGCACATTGAAAAAAGATCATTAAAATGAGCCTGTTGTTCACTCAGCCATGAACAAGCCACAGCAGGTATTACTGGCAGTAAGACACATTATTTTTCAAGCTTTGCAAATTCTCTGAAAATCACAAATGCTGTCTGATGTGGTGGGCAGTTACATGGCATGATGCCCTTCACACTGATTTTGGTCCCTGGCAATGGCTCATATAACTAATCAGTTCTGTAGCAACTGCAGATTCTACCCTTGAATATTTTCTAATCCATTTTTGAAAGTGTGTGAGTTCAAACCTGCTCCAGTACACATTAGTAAATCATTTTCACTCCAGTCACTTTTCAAAGCAAATGCAAATGTTCTGGTGAGTACATGTTCCAGAACAGAGCCCCAAGTTGAATTCTCAAGAGCAGAGGCACTGACAAAGGAGCTGCTGTCTGCCTGTGTGCACATGAGAACATAAGCCAAAATTATAGTGATTACTATAAAAGCTGAAATTCAATTAATACATCTGATGTCCAGAGAATGTCTTTAACCATTTTGTCCCCACTTATTTTCTGTGTGAAAAGTACTTTACAGTATTTCAACTGCACACAGCAGTCACACACAAGAGAAAGGGCAAAATCCTGAACCAGCCCACAGAGAAATCTGTTTTCCTCCCTGCAAACTTGTCAAATGATGCCTGGATTCAAGAGCAGCATCTCTCCATCACTTGAGTGTGGCCTCTCAGCCTCCTCACTCAGGGCTGAAAGGAGCTTTACCTTTGGAACAATTTCAACATGTTTGAGGACTGGTACATGGGGAAAAAGATATAGGACCAGGGCAGAGAAGGGAAATAAAAGTCAGGAAATCTGAAAACTCCTTGTGAAAGAAGGTCTATTTGAGCCTCAGGAAGCAAACCAAAAGCAAAGCAGGGCATAACTGCTCCACGAGTGAAAAGTGATGAAGCAACTCCCCTCTTCTTCACTGCCTTTGACAAACGTCCAAGCCCATTTCAGCTCCCCAGGTAAACACCAGAAGATTCCAAGGGGAGATCAGTTTTATCCTGATCTGTTTTATTCAAGTTTGCTGGGCGGAGTTTACTGCAGTTTTTCTGTTTCCTTTGTTCCTGATGACAGTGCAGTTTTTCTGTTAATTATTTTTCTACCAGTGTTAGGAGTCCTACTGCCAAGCTTCAGCAGTAGCTTTCTTGTTTGGAACAGCAGGGAACATGAATTTCCTGCAGAGGAATTGGCAGATGCAATGTCTGTGACCCTTGTGCTTTTGGCAATGATGGTATCTGTCATAAGAAAATCCAGTATCACCTTAATACAAGGCACCCCCAAGCTGGCCTTCACCAAAATACCTGTGGATTGTTGGGCTCACTTCTTAACATTTCTGAAGGCAACAGCATCCAAGAGAATTTCAGACCAAGAAGCTGTAGAGCAACACTTCTCTGCCATCTCCTACTGCATGGAAGATGGCCTGTACTGCTTCATCACATTTAGGCACAGAAATGTGTGTTTTAAACAAGTTCCATTGTGTGTGTTTTCTCTCGAGTTGTCTATTGATAATATGCAGAGTGAGATTTAAAGATATGATGGGAATAGTGCCAAGATTTTATGAAGAGCTCTCATAAACTACAAAGTGGCAATTGAACTTCTTTTATCACTTCTGCTGGACCCAAGTCTCCACTGAGCAAAAATGCACTCACAAACCATTCTACCCCATGCAGGGCTTCAGCAGATGTGAACCAATCCTTTTGCTAAGTGACCTCAGAAAGGAGCAGAGATGTGGAAAAGCCTTCATTAAAAACAAAGTGTTCTCTTTTATGGCTTTGTACAATAAAAAGTTTTTATTAAAGCACAGTTCTTGGGAGAAAATGTCTGAGAGATAATCGCTCTGGTCTGCAGGAAATGGCATTTACATTTCATGCAAGAAATACTGTCTTAAAATCTGTCTGGTTTAAATGTCTGTCACCATGTGTCCATACACAAGCATTACTCACAGCTGCCACTTAACTCATGAGGTGACTCAGACAGTTCTGAGTAATTTTTATGTTCTTTTTTCTGAAAATAAATTGTTCAGACTCTCAAATTAAGTTCTCGAGAGTTTCAAGCTTTAGTGCAACTATTAAAAAAGCTAATTATTAAAAAATACAGTTCTTTTTCTTTTCAGTTATAGTTTCAATCTGTCTTTTATTTTTTGTCTGTCATAGTCATCAATATCCTGCAGACAATCATTATTGTAGAAAAACATGTTTATGAACATGTGACAAGATTCAAGGGAACACAGGCTAGGACATAACTGCATACTATAATTTATTACTTGTAATACCACAGTGCCTATGAGGTCTAATCATACACCAGGACTTTCTGGACAGCTAGAATAAAAGGATTAATTTAAGGCAAGCATTGTGGAGGTCTACCTTCTAATATTCTGGAATAAATCTGTACCAAACCTTTCCAACTCCAGAACTGGGGCTTTATAGATTCCTCCCTTGGACAAACTTGGAGCAAAATTCTGAGTCATAAAAATGACCAAAAGACAGTGCCACCATTCAGAAAATAAGATTTTGAAAGGAGTCTTATTTGCAGGCGTACCTGGAGGTAAGACCAAACACCAATAAAGCTGAGATGCATCGTCACTGCAGGAAAAGACAGGAGCTTCACATAGAAAGAAGCACCTGACTTGAGCAGAAGAAACTAAATGTACTTCAGTAGTACAAAAATAATTCAAGGAACAGCTGAAATTTCTGTTCTACTCTGGGAGTTGTCAGCTAGAAATGAACAGGGAGGCTGCAGTCATAACAGATCATGGTGTGATTATGAACTCCCAGCATGATGTTACCTTGAAAAAGGTAAATAGGATCCTGGGTTTGTGCAGAGGAAAGCTCCTGCAGCAACAGAAATGTATCAGTGCTCCTGCAGTGAGGAGAGTCACCAGAATGCTGTCCATGGTTATGGGCATCCAAGTGCAAATTGGGTTATCTCTGCCTGGAGCAGGTGGAGGGACAAGATACCGTGATGATTTCCAGATTCATCTACTTTCCTATTTTGCAAGAGGAGAAGTTCTCTTGGTTTATTTAGCCAGCTAAAACAAAGGTTGTGAGGGGATATCATGCAGTCCTTAAACAAAACCAGGCTGTTACCAACAAAGAGAAGAGGAGCCTCTAAGATAAAAGACAATGTTGTTGCAAGAAAAAATGGACATTTGTTGTTCAGGAATATATGCAGGCTGAAATTCTAAAGAATGTTCCTAATGAAAGAAGTAACATTTAGCAAACAATCTTCAGATCAAAGCTGTGGAAGGATGAAAACAGTGTCTAGTTTTGAAGCAGAAATAGGTATCTACTTTAAATGGGATGAAACAAGATGCATGCCTGCAAATCATGGAGAGCCAAGCACAGGGACCTTCTCCTGTCCACTCCAGTGTTCTTATGGGTTATTTTCCCAGCCTGTTTCTATTATGTACATTGGGGAGTCTATAAGAAACAGCAAACCTTGACTGTAAACATACATTAGATTGAAACATTTCTCAAATAATTGTTTTCTTAAAAGTAACCTTTAAAATATCATCTATAAATTATCAACTGCGTTGAAGTCACATTGCTGTAAGAACGAGATAGGGATAAAAGAAAAGGCTGGATAATTCTGAGTGGTGCAGTGACAAACAGTGGCTGTTCACTATTTCTTTTGGTGGAAGAGCTGTGGGACAGCTCTCTAACAGAGAGCTTGTTCCTCCCAGGATGGGTGGCCAAGCTGCTGAGGAATGTTGTAGAGGCTAAACCTTTATAGGATTAAAAAGAGGAACAATGGAAAATCTGTCATTCTACTAATGTCCCCAACCACTAATTTTTGGAAGCTGAGAGCTGACAGCAGTAGTTCCACGTGGGTGCTGGTCTCATTCCTACATTCCTCCCGAGGCTCCCGCTCTTGCCACTGTCAGAGGTGGAATACTGGGTTAATTAATTACTGCTCCTGCAGTGCATCCCACCAGCAGAGCACAGCACAGGCTCCTTTACCTCATATGAGCAGAGACTGGCTCTGGAAGGTTCTGGAAGCAGCAGCTCTTGATTTCCCATTCTGCATGGCATGGAAGTAACTTGCCTCCCCACAGCTCTGCAGAGGTTGTATGGTTTTCACTCTTAACCTACACCTTGCCCCTCCACAGGGTTTTCTTCTGAAAATGACAAGTCTTCTTCAACTTTAAGAATCAGTTAATTCCTTCCTATTAAACCTGCTTAAACCTTGCTTTAGTTGTTGTGCCTTCTCAGGATTCCAAGGGAGAAAAGATACAGAAGATTGGGTGAAGGGAAGAAAAACCCCAAACCAGCAAAACCCAAGCCAAGAAGATGCCAAACTCACCACATTTCATCATGCCCACTTCGTAGCATTTCCGTAGCCGGCACGCCTGGCAGCTCTTGCGCCGGTTTTTATCTATTGTGCATTGGTTGGTGGCTGGGCAGATGTAATCGTTGTGTCCTGCAGCAAGACAGGGGCAAGAAGGAAAATTTTAACATTTCCAACCACCTCGGCCCTTTCCCAAATCAGGAATGTTCTTGGCTTTAAACAACTCAACTTCTTTGTGTGCACATATCTAAGCTCTGTTAATTTAACTGATGCAAAATGTGTATTTATCCTATATTTTAAACATCAGCCTGTGGCCTCACAATTAATCAGACAGCATTACTCAGCTTAATAGTGATGACTGTCAGATAATCAAGCATCTTCTAAAACCAACTAATTTTTTGAAAATGCAACATACACTCTTGTGGAAATTTGCTCCCAACCTCCAATTTCTTACTGTGTATTGGGAGTCTATAGCTGGCAGATACCAGATTTTAATTTTTTTTTCCCTCAGCAGAATTGAAAAAAGTAGCTTCAGTCCTGCAAAGATTTAAGTAAACTGCAGTTCTGTCTACTGAACTCTGACATGGTGAGTTTCAGGAATGAAGAAGCCTTTGGAGGATTGACCCTGGACCAAAGTTAAAAAAAAAAAAAAGGCAAAAAAAAAAAGCCAAGCTAGAAAGCAGACTGGTATGAATAATGTAACTACAAAGAAAAGCACAAGCAGAGGGTGTAAGTTTTAGATATCCTGGACAAGTGCTTATCTTATTTCTTATTTTCATCAGTTTTCACTGCAGCTTCTTTTGTTCCCTTCTTAGCCTTTCCCATATCACCCTGTTCCCAGCCAAACCCCTTTACGTTACTGTATTTCATTAATCGATAATCTGGTCCAAAGGTTTATTACTGTCAGCTGGACTTGGGTACACTGCTGGTGTAAATACAGTTGAATCATCTCCTGCCAAATAGTGGAACTATCTCTTGCAGCAATTACCAAAGGATGCAAAAAATATTTGTTCATTTACTTTTCTTAACATCTTTTATCCCAGGCTGCTTTTAAGTTGGTTTGGGTTTTTTTCCCCCACCCAAGAATAAGATCAGGCAAAAATGCAGCTACTAGAGTGTTGGTTTTTTTTTTTCACTTGGTGAAAATCCAAGAGTTCATGTCCCCAAGAGTAATTATTTAACTGAACCATTGTCACTATTGCCGCGCAAAATTAGAATTATTTTAACCTTGAATTTTTGAACTGACAATTTTAAAAAGAAGAGATCATGTTGCAGTTTGTCCCATTTCCTACTGGCAGATACACTGCCAGACTGAAAAACAAATTACTGTTTATCACTCTTCACACAACATGGAGGGAGTGGAGGAGGAAGCCCTCTGTTGCACACAGGAGTATAAAGTGATTTAAAACTCTCATGGCCTTGGGATAATTTAACTTGCAGGCAGATGTTCAGTGATGTGGGACAAACAGACTACACTACAGACTCAGACAAGCCAAGGAGACCACACACAGTTGCTTAGTCATACTTCTAATTTTAATTTCATTAAAATGCCCAGCATTTTAGTCTATGGCAGGCCCAGAAGTCTTTTATTTTAACACACAATATCCTGCATAACTACCATTGCAACTGAGTGCTTGATAAGTGTTTTATGCCAAGAACTGGCTTTATTTTATTTGCCTTTTTTTATTCTTACATTTGAGTTACAAACACCATTACCTGACAAGGTACACTGAGGTGTACAAAAGACCACAGTGGGTGACTTGCTGGTGGCCCAAGCACATGTGAGAAACACAGAGCAGGCAAAGCATTGACTTGACAGAAAACACCTTGAGATCAAATTCAGTCTCCATTTTTGACAAACTGGACACAAAGTTCTCTTCAATTATTTTAGAAATCAAAATTCCTTGTACCAGCTTGTCAAAACTGCTATTCACCTGCAGAATTTGCACAATGAATTGAAGAGGCAAAACAAGTTCTGAATTAAATTTGATTCTCCTAGTGGCACCATCCCTTCCATACTGTGCAAAAAGAAAATATCTGAAAATTGATAAAGGCTCTGCAGGCAGAAGAGGAAGAGGAACATTAAAGATCAAACGGCAACAGGATTTTCTGCATTGGTATCCACGTGTAGCAGCCAATGTCAACAGAAATGATTTTCCACCAAAAGATCCCAGATGAGGCCAAAGATCAGGATAACTAGGCCAAGGTTAAAGACACTAAGTGCCCCAAAGCTGCAGTGCAGTGCCTGAGTGACTTCCACTGGCTGTGACAGCAAATGTGGAGCCCCACATTTACTTCACACTGCCACCACACAGAAAACTTGAACTAAATACCACATTATAAGAATTTAAACATGGAAGTCTTAGATAGAGACATCTGGCAGAGTAAGAGACACTGCAGTGCAGGGTGAGGGGTGGAGGGCTGAGCATTAACTACAATCAGGTTAGTACCTGGTATATGTTACACATATTTTTCCATCCTCCATAGTGTGTAGATGTTACACACCATGACTCAACAGCTCCAGGCAGTCGACTCTTGTCAAGAAGAGCTCCCAGCAAGCAAAGTCTCCATAAATTGCCTATTCTATGACAACTAATTCTCAATTACTACAGCTAAGCTGGGCCACAATCTCCCATCAGATTCACAGGTGTGCAGTGCCATCCCACCCAGGCCTGTGCTGCAGGGCCTTGCCTTCCACCTCCTCTCTAAAGAAATCAATTGCTCACTCTGTAATGTTTCCAGATCTTGATAACATCAGAGCCAAGAGATAAAACAGTCAAATCATGTGCTGGTCTATTTTCAGCATGGAGCACCAGACACCAGGATTTCAGACCAGCTCATTAGTAGGTCAAATGCTGCAGCCCCTGGTCACATGAAACAATTTATCTAAGCAAAATAATCAAATCCTGTTTGTCCTACCTTGAATGCTTCTTTTAAAAAATGCTTTGCAGCCTTCACAGGACCAGACCCCATAGTGGTATCCTGAAGCATAGTCACTGCAGACAGCACAGAAGTGGGCATCCTTTTTTGAGCCAGGATTATTTGCAATTTGGCTTGTACAGTCATTGCCATTAGTTTTTCTTTTTAATGTTTCTCTGATAGAAAAGAAAAACACATTTGTTATAAAAGAGGAAAAATTTTGCACTGCAAAGGGTTTCATAACTTTCTGTTGTCTTCTATTCTCTCTCTCTAGAGTCTTCTTGTTTCTGAACACAGGACAGTGTGAAACACTGCTAAGCCTTTTCTGACAAGATAATTTAAAGCATGCAGTCTGATCCCAGTGATGACACACTAGAAAGATTTAGGCATAAAACTGGACTGCTGCTAAATCAATCACATGAACCCTTGGAAAAGCCATATGGAATGCTGATGGGTCTTGAAGAATTATTGGAAATGTGAAAGTCCAGGAATTTGTAAATCAAGT
This sequence comes from Dicaeum eximium, assembly GCA_013396995.1. Classification (NCBI taxonomy): domain Eukaryota; kingdom Metazoa; phylum Chordata; class Aves; order Passeriformes; family Dicaeidae; genus Dicaeum; species Dicaeum eximium. Next base: position 1,285,488 of record VWZP01003316.1, on the reverse strand, counting down.
GGATTTTGCCTCTTGGGAGCTTCACATGGAAAAGGAGAACTCAGCTCAGACTGTTATAAATGCTACAATGAGCAGAGCTGCAGTTGCTTTGTCCTGTTAGTAAGGCAGAATTACAACACACATCCATTCTCAAGTATTTCATCCTTTACATGAGGCTTTACTCATTCAGTGACATTCTGGAGACAAATAACTGAGGTGTGAATCTCAGCCTGCAGGATCAGCTCATGATGTCAGACAAAGTTTTCTATTCAAGGTGACAGCCCACGCTGATCACCCCAATGCTAAACAAAAAGAAGTCTGACAACAAGAAGAATGAAGAAACACAATTAATAAAATGGTTCCATATGTTAAAAAATTGTTGCTCTGTATATTTTAGTGATATAGACATCCCTGAAGTGTTGCAAATAACTCCAACATACAGGAACTGTTCTTCATGACAGGATTAAAATTAAGACAGGAAAAACCATGAAAAAACAGCCAGTTCCTGACACCAAGATCCTGTAAACAAACACAAGAGGAAAGGAACTTAGATTATCAGTAACATTGGGTTTAGGTATAGGAAATAGGTCCATTGTATCCCTTTTATCTGGACCTCGTTTTCTTGGTGGGTTTTGCACTTTGTGCTTTCAGGGTCAATACAATTTCTAGACAGAGGAAAAATAGTGTCATGTGCAAACTCTGAGCAGCTCAGAGTTTGAGAAAAGGAATGGTGTATAGTCAACTTATAGGTATAAACTCTAAGCATAGAGGCAGGAAAGTCAGGAACTCTAGAGTTTTCCTCATCCCACCTTCCAGAAGGACTAGGGAGGAGAAGAACAATCAGTTGGGATAAGACAGCAGGTAGCATGGTTTATGACTTCTACAGAACAAGGGCAAGTTTAAACAGAATAGTGGAAACATGCTGAAAGTGCTGTCTAAGAGGCTTTACCTAATGTATTAAAAGTAGATTTTGTGCTGGTATCATGACAGGAGGTAAGGATAAACACACCCACATGCCAACTAAAAATCATCAAGTTCATAAGTTTTTGAAGAGAACGTGCTCCAATTTCCTGGTAAAAGATTTGGAAAGGAGAAAAAGGTTCTTCTCTGAGCAAATTTCAAAACAGAAAAATTAAGATATTTGTTGTACGATTAGGTTACTGAGAGATTTTTTTTTTAAAATGTTAGTTCATTCAGATACAGCAGGGCAGAGGAGTGTTTAAGTATTTAACAAGCTCTGTCTTTGACTGCACACACACCTCGTTAATGGGTTGGTGAATCACTGAGTTATTTCCCTCTTTATCATGCTGGGAAGACCAGTGAGGGGGAACTCTCTCCAAGAGTCAAGGGGCTTTATCACACATGCCTAAAATGCTGTAATGCAAGAAGGGAAAAATATTCCTATTTCTTCCTGTTCCCCTCTATTTGGAAGCAAAAGTAATTTGGTGTTTCACATTAGTAAAAGAAGTATATTTTAAAGCTTTACTTGAGAATCATTATCCAATTGTGAGGGCCAGAAGAGGCTCAAAATCAGCTGGAGAGCCTCTCTGTGACTGATTGATATGCTGTGGAGAACAATGTTTATTGCCCTTGAGAAATCACTGAGGTTATGGATGAAAATAAAGAAAAACCACACACCATAACATCTCGGCGAGGATTGTCGGTTTTTACCTCCCAGTCATGACAAGTGTTTTTAAAAAGCACTTTTTCTTCCCTTGCTTAAAAGTTTAACGACAGCCACCCTGCAATTCTTGCAATTCTTGTTGTGGCAAACAGCTTGCAGGCAGTGGAGCTGTCTGGAACAATCTCCTGCTGCGGGCCAAGCTGCATCAGCGCCGCACGTCTGCAGCAGCTGCAGCCTCACACTGGGAGGCCCAAACCCCATCAGTTTGTCACTGCTGTCTGTGAGGACAACAGACCCTGCAAACAGTCAGGGCTTTCAGGTAACATCCCATACCCCTGGAGAGACTCTGCTGCTCCAACAGCTCTTCCACACATGGGGAAATGCGGAGAGCGCAGCCCCACGCGTGGGTGGAGACCACTGCTGCTGTAGGGCTGGGGCACCCCGGGATGCTCAGCAGAGGAATCAGCTGCCAGGTCCTGCAGGTGAGCTGGAAGTGGCTGGATGGATGCCCATGATGCTCCTGCACCAAAGGATGCAGGAAAACAAGGGATGTAGCCTGGCGGCCACTGAGAAACCATATGGTGAAAGATTTATTGCCTTACACCTCCTAGTACTCCTCTCTAATTTATGATTGTGGTTTCTACATAAAGATATTACTTTTCTCAAAAGGAATTAAGATTTCCCTTGAAGTAACAAGTCACTGATTTTTCTCCTGGCCATCCTTCTACTCTGAGCACTTGGTCTAGGGGAAGGTGTCCCTGTCCATGGCAGAGGGGCTGGAACTAGATGGTCTTTAAGACACCTTTCAATTCAAACCATTCTGTGAAAAAGAGGTTGTAGTCCAGATTTTCTTGATTTCTCTTTAAGTTAGGTCATCATCAGCTGCATGAGCAGAAGTCCTTATATAGCTATACAAATAGCTGATGACTTATTTATTAAAACTCCAATGGGACAGGTTCAGCTTCCCTTCTGTCTGTTGTAGAGAGGGCACTGCAGAACATCAGACAGGGTGCTCTTGCTCCTGGGTTATTCCAGCTGCTGTCCCAACATCTGGACAGCTTCAAACACTAACCTTCCCAGGGCTGTCAAAGTTTTGGAACCTTAACCAAAGTGGAAAGAGTTTGGATGTTACCCCTGTACACATCAAAGCTGCTGGGGGAATTCTTTTCTGTGTAAGTGCTACCCAAAGAGTCTTTCCCAATGCACACACCTACACTGAAAGCATATTTGCACTCCAGAACTGCATAAAGCCTACCCATTGCAGAAGGAGTGTGGGCAGTCTCAAAAATAGCACAAATCAATAATAACCACTGAACTAAAACTGTTGCCAGGACACACTATTTTTCATACTCCAAAAGGCTGCTGCAGTTAAATAAGGAGGCCTATGAATAAACATACAGCTGCTGAAGCAGGAGCAGCACCTGCAGACCCTGAGCTTTTATCCATCCAACACGTGTTGTGCCCATGAATGGAGCAATTTCATCAGCTCGTGATGCAGACTGATTGGAGTTTGCAATAAGAGTAAATGTGCACAGCAAGGACGTGTTTTTGTAAACAGAGTTTCTTGTCAGCTGAAAATTTTGCCTGTGAGTCTGCTCTTCACAACTTTACAAAGTAATTTGGGAACAGCAGCAAGAAACAAAGTCATGCTTTTTCAGCAGCAGCCTCCTTTTAATGTGATGCATTCTGCTGTGTCACTGCTTATACTAAAGGCAAAAAGCAAAGCAAACTTTTCCCTTGAATTTCAAGTTAACAAAAAGACTTCACATCTATTAGAAGCAGTAAAAAACCCCAATCTGGGTAAAAATTAATTCAAACAATATTAAATGAAAAGGCAGAAAAAGAATGCACATTTACCTCTTCCACTCAAAGGACTTAATCTGCCAGAGCAAAATTAATTTCATTACACAAAATAGTACCTAGCAGTCTTGAACTTTTGTTTACACAATGTAAACTGTTCCCACACTGAAAGTATTTGTAATGCCCTGTATTGGTGTATAGTACTCCAAGGAGGTATTGAAAAAATCCTCATTTCAGAAGTTACATTAAAAACAAACAAACAAACAAACAAACAAACAAACAAACAAACAAACAAACACACACACACACCTCCCAGACTGATTTGATGTCTAGTGGAGATTTTTTGGCATTGTTTTGTTTTTCAGAGGGACCAACACACAGAATTCAAATGCGAAAAGAAAAGACTTGAGCTAAGGAAACTGTCAATAATATTCAGCCAGGTTCTAAAGCAGCAAGCAGCACTGACCTGCTCCCAGGCAGCACCGGCTCCATGGGTCGTGCCTCGCACCACAAGCTCTTGGGCTGCTCTGGGTACAGCAGAGAGGACTGGCAGTGCAGAGTCAGAGGGGACAGGTGGCCAGGAGCAGGCCACAGAGCGCTGGGGCTGGAGGTTTGCCTCGCAGTCACCCCCTCTGGATCCCCAAAACTGCTGGCAATGTTGTAATTCACCACAGCAGGGCTGCAGAATGCCATTGTGGAGTATTCGTGCCTGTTCTCCATGTAGGATGAGGGAATGTAGACTGGACTGTGTTCTGCTGTCAGTGTGGACTGATTGCAGCTGTAAGGAGCTGGAGAGATGACACCAGCAGGTGAATTTTTAATTTCTGTTTTATTGCATCCAATATCCTGAAGTGGCAGCAACTGAGAAAAGTCCTTGTGAGAAGATGTGCACAGGGACATTTTGAAGCAAGATTGAAGAGTGCTGTTTAAATATTCATCCTAAGACAATAAAGAATACCAAAAAAAAAGAAAAAAATAATTAAAAAGTAAGAAAGCTCTGCATTAAGTCTTTTCCATAAAAAAAAAAATGAACCAGTAAACCAGAAAACATAAAAATGTCTCGTTAAAACAGATTACATACCAAATGCACTTAAATAGTCAATGTACAGATTTACTACCTTTAAGAAAAAAAAGCTTTCTAAAAAATCCTTTAAAATAAAGGCTAAACCACACATTGAGTTCAGACTCTCTTGAAAAACAATAATAATTTTAAGAAGGAAACTATTTGAGGCCTGTCTGAAACAAAGATGAAGGTGACAACTTGGATCTTAACAGGAGTTACAACCAGGGTAAATCTGCTCTCTATCAGAGATAAAATTACCCCAAGGTCCACAGCTATGGAGAAGAAATCAATTCTCTTTATAACAACTCACCATCTCCTGCTGTTAATTGCACTACAGTCTTCAGCCTTGTACTTCAGGGTGCTTCCCTTTTCCACCACTAACATGTAACAGCAGCATTTTGGAAACAAACACTCACACATGCCTATCCCCTGCAGCTTCCAAATCCAGAACTCCACTGCACATCCCTCTACACAGAGGAGAAGACAGGTACTGGATGTCAGCAAGCAGTGCAACTTCATCACTGAGAGCCCCCTGGGTGCAGCAGCTCTGAACAGAGCCATTAGAAAAGTAGAAGTCAGAAAATGCAGATATTTCCAAAGCTGACAATAAAACTCGAGTGATTTCATAAGGCCCAGAAGTTTTATAATCCCCTGCAACTCTCCATCCCCATCCCAACACCCCTTGTCCTTTCTCCCATCTGACTCAGCCATCAAAACAAAGACCTGAAAATGTCCACAGTAAATACTCTTTGCAAAAGAGTTTAAGAGACAAAAGAATTTTGAAAAGAAAAAAAAAAAGCCCACTAAAATTATCCTCCTGAGACAGCCCCGTGTCCTAGAAGCATTATTTTACTGTAGCATTAAAACCAATTTTTTCTTTATTCTTCACTGATAGTTTCATCTGCAATTCATTCCAGCTCTGAAGACAGACCTAGTTTGCAATTCAAAACAATTCTGTATCCAGAATAGCAAGTTTCAGCCCCCTGGACTGATATTGCAATGTACTTTTACATATGGTAATAAGATCCTAACTAAACATTCACCCATGGCTTTATTATTCCACAAGAGGCCAAGGAATAGATGCTAGATGTTCTTACCTTTTTTTGCCTCACATGACCATAAAGCAAGGTGAGGAAGATTCAGGCATGGGTTTGGTGAAGTACCAGCAACCTCCCTGTGCCCAAAGTTCTGAGCCCAGTGGCATTTCTAGTATGCCACCTTGGGGCATTGATACATTTATCTCCTCTAGGGTGAGGACTGAGAGCAGAAGCATTAATAGAAAATGTAAGAAATAGTCTTTTTGACGAAAATGGATAGTTGAGAGTCCTTGCTTCCTCCTCACTCTGCACTCTGGCGATGGAACTGAAGATATGTGTAGAAATAACCAGAAACTCATTTAAATCAGCTCAGGCACTTTAGACCCAGCTGCTGTTTTTTTCCTTTGTGGGAAACAGGAAAATGAGATATCTCAGCAGCTGTTTGTGTCCAGCAGTTCTTGGACTGGAACTCCAGAGCAGTCAAAGCAGGGGATTCTGACCTCACCCCTCACACAACCTACACACTTCATCTGCCCCCACCAGATGCTCCACAGCCTCCTCCAGGAAAAACCAGGCATTGTGCAAACTTCACTGCAAAAAACCCACTGATAAGCCCAAAGGTGCTTTCACTCCCAGATTATGGGGTGGGTAATGTTTTAGAAGCAAACGATGGAACAAAAAAAATTAGGAGTATTTTCAGGGGTTACTACGAGGGGGCCCATGAGCACACAGGATTCAGAAACACTTAAAGATTCAGTATAAGCAAAGCTTATACTTTGCAGTCTCAGAGGCTGCAGGTATCCAGGATGAGCATGGGCACTCTGCCAGAGGATCTGGAATGCCCAACAGAAGCTGCCTGTGCTTGCTTTGTCCCTCTGCCTCCTTGGAAGGGCACATAGCACAGGGGAACCCCAAACCCTTTGGAGAGAAGAAGCTGAGCAGCATCACAGCCACATCTCTGTTCCAGTCAGCTAGAGGCACTCTGCTGTGACAGCTTTTGCAGCAGGTCACTGGTTGTGTAGTTTCCCTCAGCATTTAGCAAATAAATGCCTGCAGGCTGTAGAAGCAGAGGGAACACAGAGCTGCTACTACGAAATTTTATGAACAGAAATCAGCTGAGATTTGAGTCATGTTTTTCTGCAGAGGAAATCCACTAATGTGTGTGTGCAGGGTAAGTGCCTGCTTAGCAGAAGGAGATATTGTCTCCAAAGGGCAGCACACAGCATTTAGAAACATACACAGAAGTTACTGGAAGAGAGAGTGAAGCTTGTTTTAGGGGTAGGAGTTCACACAAGCATAAGAAGTCAGCAGAGCCTTCCTGAAAAACTCGCTGCTCATCACTTATTTACAAGAGAAGGAGACTCTGGCGTCCAGCAGGTTAAAGAAAACTCTGCTCATGGTCTTCAGCAGGCTGTAATGTAGTGAAAAAATAACAGTATTGACCTGAGATTATTAACCTGGGTAGCAGAAATAGTCTAGCCACAGTAGACTATGGATCTACATGAGATCACATTGATCACATTTCTTTATACCCAGAGAATTTAAAATGGGAATCCCAGACCCTCACAAATAAAGTGAAACTGCTGAAATTATGCATTATTGCTCAGAAGGTCCTAAAAATTGGCTGCTGGACTGTGAAGTTGTGTGTCTTAAAGAAGAACTGAAGACTGAGGGAAACACATCTCAAGACCTGAAACTCGAGAAAAACTCCACAAACACCTCAGAAGGAAGCACAACCACATTTAACACAAGGACTACAATAAGTAGTGCAATAGGCTAATAAATTTGTTCCATCCTGCTTTAATGTCCTCATATCTTAAACACTACTCATTAAACAGAAATGCACTACTTCCTAAAGTGAACTCCTGTCCCAACACTCCCTCTTCCTCTGAAAAAAGATTTTAAAAGCAAGATTCAATGATAAAATACATTATTTAGATGCAGTCTATCAGCTCTGCCCTAGATCTGTACCAGACACAGAAACAAAACAGGTGTCTATTAATTTTATACTCCAGTCTCCTGGGAGCCTGCAAATGTTTCAATCCATCGAAGTCAGTTTAGCTTAGCAAGATATTCAACAACTGAAATGCCATTATTAAGTAATCAAGAGCCATTCTGGCCAGTTCCTAGAGTAACACTTACCATTCACAAATCTAAGACACTACAGGCAGGATTCACTTCTGACATAAAGCAGCTTCATTAGCTCCAGTACCCTGAGGATGACACCAGTATCCATGAGGATGAAGGGAAAAAACCAAATGTTATTATTGTTCTCCACAAAAAAAAAAAAAAAAAAAGGTTACTTGTCTTTGAATAACTCTACAACAACTGAATGTATCTTGAGAGTCACCATGAAAGACACACCAGAAAAGGCACAAGAACTGGATTAGATGTCACAGTCAAACAGACACATGGGTAAATAATTAAGCCATATGACGTATTTCAACACACTCGAAAGCCACTCATTGCACATTACATATACCAACTATCTCTTTAAAAGCCTTGTGGGAAAAAAAGTAATTAATTTTTTTCCCCACTTTTATGTTTGTTTGTTTGGTTGGTTGTCTGGTTTTTTTTTTAGTTTTGGGAAGGGGGAAAATAGGTAGAGAGAGCAAGGTGCCTGCTTGGGAACATAATACAATAGCTTTTCCTAGAAAAGTACAACACTTCAAAAAGCAAGGGAGTGATGGATGTTCTCAGACACCCTGCCATTAACATACACTACAACCTGCTTAGCACTTTATATATATTTTGAGTAAAGATTTTTTGCAGTAGAGAATCAAGACGACCTTTTTCTCTGCTAGGCTTAAACTAAAGTGCAATCATTCTGCCTTTGGGTTTAATGGAGGTGATTCAGCAAGCCTGCATTCCACCACCCCACAGCCACTGATCCTCAGTCATCTTGGAGAGCATTCTATTCATATTCTATTAAGTTAAATTTTACACAACTCCACGCAAAAATAAAGCGAATCATCTTCTGGAAAAGTGATTATTAAAGGAAAGTCATTCCTGATGCGTAAGATGACACTTCAGGTTTTGTGACAAATTATTACTCATTAAACACAGCAGTGCCAGATATTGCCAACAGAAGGCAGGCAAGTAAACAAGTTTATTATTACCTGAGAAGGACTGGATGCAACAAGCAGGGGAGAGATAGGGAAGCAAAATGCAAACACAGATATCTTTCCAAACTTCAGATATTGTGCTCATTCCTCCAAAATTAGTAACCTGTCCTCAATGACATCAAGACCTACTCTAAATAAAATACTGCAGCTCAAAATCACACAGGAAAGAATACTTTGAAACAAGCAAAATGAGCACTCTTTAGCCTGTGTTAGCCTTTGAGTTACTCAGGACATTGACAACTCCTAGATTGTTCTAAACATTCATAAATACATTTCAAAGCTCAATGGATATGACACGGGGGACCAAAGGAACTGGATTTGTTCCACTAGAGGGATACACAACTTCAGACTTCTAGCCCCTGAAGTGGAGTTACAAAGACAAGGAATCCAGACTCTTTTTACAGAAAGTGCACAAGTCAGGAGATCACAGTCACATGCCAGTGCAAGGGAAATTCCAGTAGAATATGGGGAAAATTCTCCACAGTGAGAATTAAGTGCATGAACGGGGTACCCAGAGCAGCTGTGAAATCTCTGTCTTTGGAGAGATTAAAAAAAGACTCACTTTGAGCAGGATGCTTGATTAGTTGCACTCTAGATTTCCTTCCCACCTTCCCATTACTGAAAAATATTTTCAGATCTCAGTTCAAACTGGAATTAAGGTTGACTTTACTCGTTTTTAGCCTTTAAATTTGTTGACCATTAAAATGTTACCAGATCTGAGAGTGGATTTAAGCTTTCTATGATTTGCATCTTTTAAGTATGTTTCACAGACTTAGGGTTTCAGGCACCAGGACTGAAAAGCCACTGTCCTGCACAAGAATACAAATGCAAACTCAGACACTTCAGCTCCTTTACTCTCCATGTAATTATTTCAAAGTACAGTGTGCACTTTTTGGTCAATAAGAATATTTGCATTTCAGCATGAAAATTTTAGTGTGTTCCATTAGAAAAGAAACTTCTATTAAGATTATTAAACAAGCTATAATTACAAGGATCTATCAGAGGATTTTGTAATCATGCTTCAATCTGCAGCAGTATCATGGCAGAAGCCAGTACAAAGAATAGCACCCTTTTCCAGTACAAACTTCATTATTAAAAAGAAAAGTATCTCTTCTGATACAAGAAAGGGCAGGGATGAGCAGCAGGGGAATTTAGATTTTCATGGATCTGGGATGTGCATCTGTATCCAGCATCTCTGAAGCACACTGGGGTCTCTCAGCACATGCCAATTAAGGAAGCTAATTCTAAAAAGTTATTCTTGTTTTGATTGCCACACCCTAGCTCTGTCCCAACAGCATGGAATACACCCATTCCTTGGATGCAGGAGGAATTAATTCCTTCAGTCAATATTTCCCTCTTTATGACAGTGTCCTAAAGCAAATGTTCATGTGCCTTCCTCCACTCCATCCCTTTCTAGTCATTTGCAAAATGTGTATGCAGAGAATTATAACTGGATCTATGAATGGCTTGGCTGGAAGGGACCTTGAAGATCACCTAATTTCAAGCCCCCCAGCCATGGGCAGGGACACATTCCATGAGATTAGGCTGCTCAGAACTCAGTCCAACCTGGCTTTGAACACTCTAAGGGATGGGGCATCCACAGTTTCTCTGGGCAACCTGTGCCAGTGGCTCAGCACCCTCACCCTTTTTAACATTCTATCTAAACCTGCTCTCTTTCAACTTGAAGCCATTCTGTCTTGTTCTATCACTACACATCCTGGTAAAAAGTCCCTCTCCAGCTCTCTTGGACCCCTTTGGGCACTGGAAGCATCAGAGCTTTCTCCTCTCCAGGCTGAAAAACCCCAGCTCTCTCAGCCTGTGTCCATATGAGACATCCTCCACCCCTCTGATGAATTTCATTACCTCCTTTGGACTCACTGAATCATAATTTCTTCATCTTTCTTATGCTGAGGGTCCCAGAGATGGATACAGGACTCCAGGTGGGCTTTCACAAGGGCAGAGCAGAGACTGCACCACAGAACTTGGTGCTGTCAGCAAACTTGCTAAGGGGGCCCTAGATCCCACTGCCCATGTCACCATCAAAGATGTCACATAATTCTAGTCTGCTGAGGAGCAGAGTGCTATGCTCAATCCTCTGCCCTCAACAAGGGAAAAAGCATATGGATGAAATGCCTCATTTTGCCCAGCAGAACTTTTACACAGCTTGGAGGGTTTCTGAATAACTGTCTCTGTTATTGGCAGGGTATAGACATGACCTGGCACAGGGGCTGAGATTTTTTGACTCAAGTCAAGTTCCTTCTCTTTACTCTTACAACAAATCAACAGCTTTTGTATTACAAATAAATCAGGGAATGAAAATTCCACCTCATTTATTCCCTTTTCCCACAGCAGTTTCCCCAGTCAGGTCTGTGAGGATATACAGCAGCACAAAGAGAGCAGAGCCTGCAGCAATACACTCATGCCAGGCAGAAATTCGAGAGGAAAGAGATGGTGGCTAAAAAAGTCAATATGTGAAGAAAAACAAGTAAATCAGGCAATAGGGAAAGAGCAGGAATTGAAAATTCCTACATTGTCAGGGGAGATATTATCTTGTTTTCTCATGAAAGCAAAGATGAGACTTTCCCTGGTAGCAGCTGTTCTTCACTAGGCATAAAGACCTGGGAAAAGATTAAAAGTCATTTTGCCAATGGACAAAAGAGAAAAGTCATTACTACCCTTAAAGCCTGGCCCCAGGCAATCCATAGGCAGCAAGTCTGATGTTGGGCAGACAAGTGGGACACACACCCAGGTGATGTGAGCTCATTCATTCCTGCAGCTCATGCTCCACCACCCTGGCACATCTGACCTGCCATAGCTCCAAAAGACAGGGGGGAGGCTCTGTTTGGCATGTATGTCAGGAAATGCAGGATTCATTAGCCCCTGGCTAAGCAGACTTTGGCTTTCCCTTGAGCATTCCATGCCCCAGGCTCCTCTGACCACCTCTTGTTTTGTGAGGCTGAGAAGCAATGGTGATAACCAGAGCTGTCTTCAGCAAAAGAAAACCTTCCTTGCAGAAATGTTGTCAGGAAATAGTTTTTTTCAGATCTCAGTGACCTAAAGAGTGAAGAAAAAGCAGTGGACTTTTTCCTGTCAAATCAATTTGTAATATGTCTTATTCTATTTTCTCTTCCCCCAAATAAAATGGTGTTGTTTACAGTGTTTTTTTTCCAGACAGCATCTTTACAATGTAAATGATTCATGCTATAGGATTAATTTAGGTAGCCAAGGAGTAAATAAAAAGTGTAAAACTTTTGGTTTTAGTCATAAAACTTGAATAAGCCATCTTTTCTACAATGATATAGAAATGAAATCTATGTCTGAATATGTACGAAATGCAGAACTCCTTTGGCTGCTTATCTGGTTTTAGCTATAATAAATTAATTTTTCTTACTGGAATTTCTGTAAGACTATTCTAATTGCATTAATTTTGTTGTGCATCTTCAGATTAACAGCAAATTCAAGACTCAATATCTTCGTCTCTGCAATTTTATTCTAACTCCTTTGAAATGAAGTTTTTTCAATGCAGTTTTTTGATATCTGATTTTTGATGACTTAAAAGACTTACAAGCATCTAATAAATTAGTCATCATGCCTTTACTTTTTCTCCACCATCACTAATTCACTGAAAGAGCACAGAAACCAAGGCATTGCTTATTCCTGACTTTAAAACTGTGAAACACTCTTATGATGCTGCATGAAATCCCAGCTCTGATATGTTTAACACCATCCACAGGTAACAAAAGTTTGAGTGTATGTTTTGGTCCCTTAAACAAAGCAAGCTGTTCTAGATTTGTCTCATATTAACATAGACATGAAAACCTGCCTTTTATTGTGAGTAAAATCTTGTCTCAGCTGAGACAGTCAGAATCTTGTTGATGATTCTCACAAATGGACATTTGTCCAACATACTAATTAAGATAAAATTGTAATGCCCTCCTAGTCTTATTAAAATGAAATCTGAGAAATTACTCTGGAATTTCTGCCTGCTGAGCTTCTTATGTCCTGTCTCTCAAGGAATGGATCAGCAAACTCTGTTATGTGAATAATTCTTGCTGCTAGCAGATAGATGAAGAAGAGCACAGTAAAATAGTGGATATAAAATCTGGTCAGCCCCCTGGATCACCACCCCTTGTCACTGTAAGGTCTTTGCTACTTTTGCCTTTAAGCCAATATTCAAGAACCAGAACTAAAACAAAAAGGTTTTTAAAGAGATCATATACTAACTGGATTTATAGTTGTTTTAATTAACATATTTTAATCCATTCTTGAGCATAACATCATTATAGACACTCACACTGGCTGACTTCTTGAAGACAATTCTGCATTTGCAACATTTTAAGAATACCTCTAAAACTATGAGCATTTTCTTCCTGTGATATTTAAAGTCTCTCAGGTTATCAGACAAAAAATTCTCAAGGATATAAAATAGTTTGTGCATTTCCACTTTCTCCAGCAATACTTGAAGCTCCATTTACTGGTTTTCATTTACAGCACTGAAGAGATAAATGGCAAAGAAGCATCAGATTTGCTCCATCCCTTCAGGTCCAAAATTTTTATTGTTATTTCTCCTTTGAAAGCCTGAGGAAGCTGAGCTGTTCACTTACACACAGAGTTACCAGCCTGACAAGGAAGACACTACAGCTGTCTTCCACTAACACTGTGTTACAGTCACTGTGTCTGCAAAATGCAAGTTACATCTCATTTTAAAAGGTACAGGAAAGTTCAGAAAGGAAAGCAAAAACGAGGACAGCCACAGAGAAGTGCTTGAACTTTGTTCACAAACGGAAAGAAGAATTTTGATAAAGTTCTCAAATGCCAAATAAAAGATTTCAAGCTTTAAATCAGAAATACAACATGTATTTGTTGCTTCAGTAAAAGCACCAGTGTTAGAATTCTTCCCCTCTTGTGGAGACAACAGATGAGCAAGGAATTTGAAGGATATGGATGAGGAAACACATTGTTGGTAACATTGAACACATCAGAAGCAAATGGTAAATGACTTTATGTTCAAAAGCAGTTTCTCATGCCACCCATAATCATATCAAAACTTTCTCTACACACAAATGGTAATTGTGTATCATTCTCTGTATGACAAGGCTGAGCACTTTCCTAGAAAGAAATAGCACACTGACCAACCATTCCAAGGTATAAACTGCACAATTTGCTGCTTATCTCATCTTCTCTCCAGGCTGAAATTTATTTTCTCTAACAAAACCTTGGTTATAAAGCATCCAAGATTAAAGACCAGATCATTCTTGCCATTGCTAGCCAAAAGTCTTTTATGAGCATTCAGGCAAAGGTTCTGATGGGTTTGATGAAGATTTACACATATGCTGTCCAATCTTTAGTTATTTTTAAATAAAGTTTTTAGCAGTGCCAAAAGCAAACTTAAAAAACAGGCTTGGATCCCATTGTCTAATTAGGAAGATCCTTCTTAAAGCTGAAGATCTTATTAAAAGAGTATAAATCTATATCACTGACTTCAATGGGAAAACTACTTCAGAACTGTCAAAACAAAACCTGAGACATTTATCAGTAAGAGACTCGGAATTTCAAAAGTCAAGTCAAGAGACCTCCAGTAACCCCAATTTGGTTATACCAATTGCTATGATGCTTGGAAGAAGCATTTACCTTTTATTAGTATATTTATCTGTGGAATTTCTCAAATACCTTAAAACTCTGATTTCTTAATGTATATTCCAAAATACTCCTGCTCTCAGTGCAGCAATCCTATTCTAATAAGATTCTTAAGCCAAATACCTAAAATGTAGTAAAACTTCCATCATTTTCTCTGTATCCACAAATATTTAAAAACCCCAAGCCTATTGGAAGGTCACTTAATCTGCATAAACTGATAGACTTTAAGAACAAATTTACACTGGAAACAAGTTAAATTACTGAGAGTATTAATTTATCTCATTTCTCTCACAGAGGCTATTGTTCATAAATCCAGACACTACCAATTGCAGACCTTTGGCAACATTTACAATAATAAATATTTCATTCAATATAGCACGTACCTGAATGACACTGAATTGGGTTTCTGTTCTTTATAAATGCTCTGACGGCCTTACATGTCAGCAAGATTTCCTCATAGCAATTCTGGATTTGTTTTCCTTCTTTCCTTTATCTCTGATTCTAAAGCAGCTGTGCCCACCACCACTTAGTCATCAGATCTCAAATATGAATCTTTCCAAAGCAACGTGGTGCCTGCTCATCAGTGCAAGGTTACAGGGATACTATCAGTGTTTCCTTTCCCTCTGAAGGCAAGACCTAAACAGAAGTTCCTCCTCCTCCTTTCTGACATAACAAGCCTCTGAATTTGTCGTTCACTGCAGTTAAGGCTCTTACATGATGGAATCATTTTATAAGCCAAGCATTCTCATATGTAGCACAGAAATCTGAAGGTTAATTAACCAGCATTTTCTGGCACCAAACACTGAGGTTTTTAAAAGGCTAAATCAAACTTTTTATATCTTTGTCACAGGAAAACATGAAACACAATTAACATTTGCTCTGAAGCAGAAAGGTACTCATCTTAGACATTTTGAGCAGCACAATAAATAAACTCCTTTGGCATTGTTTTTTACATACCAGATGCACAAACACAGAAAAGGGGGGATTATTTTTCTTTAATGTAGCTACACTCCTTTTCAAGAAAAGCAAATTAACTGGAGCCATTTGGGATAATATCTTTGTTTTACTGCATGTTATGCTTTAACCCCAGCCTGCAACTAAGCACCACACAACCACTCACACACTTCCCCTCAGTGAGAAGGGGGAAAAAATTGGAAGAATAAAGTGAGAAAACTTATGGGCTGAAATAAAAACAGTTACTTAGGTAAGGCAAAAGTCTCCCACACAAGCAAAGCAAAACAGGGAATTCGTTCATCACTTCCCATGGGCAGGCAGGAAAGGAGGGCTACATCACATCTCACAGTGACTGGAAAAGACAAATGCCATCATTCCAAATGTCCCCCCACTTCCTTCTTCTTCCTCCAGTTTTATATGCTGAGCATGGCACCCTGTGGTCTGGAATGCACCTTTGGTCAGCTGAGGTCAGCTGTCCTGGCTGTGTCCCTTCCTAGGTTCCTCTGCAGCCCCAGTTCCCTCACTGCTGTGCTGTTAAGAAGCTTGGACTCTGTGTAAGCACTGTCCAGTGATAATAAAATCATCCCTCTGTTATCCACACTGTTTCCATCACAAATCCAAAACACAGCCCATACTATCTACCATGAAGAAAATTAACTCCACCCCAGCCCAAACCAGCACAATCTCCACTTCTTATCCCATACCATTTACACCATGCTCAGGTCCTACATATCATCATTACCCACTATCCTCATTCCACTATTTATTTCATAGATAACATTCCCCTAGCCTATGGACCACCCCTGTGAAATGTCTGTAAAATGTCCATAAAAGACTACAAGCATCCCCAAAATGCCCAGTAGGTTCATTCAGCCCATGATGTAGTGCCCCAGCTGGTCTGGTGCTCACTCAGTACATGAGAGGTGCTGTGTTGTGGGGAGTTACCAGACACCAGGGGCAGCTCAGGTCAGGTGTCTGCTGCAGTTGTAAGGTTTGTCCTCCACTGCTTCTGGTGGCTCCTGTAGCAACTCCCACAACATACAATTCAAGTCATGGATTACAACAATTTAAAGGTATTTCCACTACCATCTCCACTCCTGATCCCTCTGAGTGAGGTTTTATGGTTTACCATTGCAATGGACTCCTCCCTTCACTCCTGCTCCAGCTTGCATTTATCCACAAGCTGCAATCACTCAGGGCTGGACCTCTCTGAGTGGAAATGCTCCAGCATGGCCTCATGCACAGCCACTGATGCTTCAAGATGTACCTTCTCCAGCACAAATTCAAAGCACAGCCCATGCTAGGTGCTGTGAAGAAAAATAACTCTACCCTAGCCAAAACCAGCATACTGAGTTAGCATTTACCAAAAAAACACACAAAACCAAACCAAACAAACATCAAACCAAAACAACAGAAAAACTCATAAAATTTGAACACAGCCAGCAAGGTCCATTTCTCAGTTATACATGGCAATGTCTTTCAAAGTCCTTGATTAGTTGCTAAGCATTGATTTAATTTACTCAAGAGAAATTAATATGCTTATAAATTTTCTTGGATAAAGCCTCATGTTATTCATCCTTGCATTTTGGATGCTAAAACACCTTCAAGTCTAGACAACTTCCCAAAACTACGTGTCAGAATTAGGAGCTGAAACAGCTCTGCCCCCTTTGCTATCAACATCTCTGCAAGCACAGCCAGAAGCAGACCAAGGCAATATCATTGTCACTCAGTCAGCCCTTCCTATAATTACTTTTTGCTAATGCAATTTTCTCAGTATCAAATTTGTCTCTACCTTGTTTCTCTGTGCTTTCCTTGAGCCTCCTTGTCTCCTCACATTACTATTTTGTGGGTCCAAACACTGCTGCTTTTAATTTTAATTTCCTTTTGTTTTAACAGATAAAGCCTTTTGCAAACTTGAGGGGATTTAAATGCCAGTGCTTTTTGATTATTAGTTCTTATATGGAGTGTGATTCGTGTCTATGTAATCCTGTTTATGTC
Source organism: Dicaeum eximium (assembly GCA_013396995.1). Classification (NCBI taxonomy): domain Eukaryota; kingdom Metazoa; phylum Chordata; class Aves; order Passeriformes; family Dicaeidae; genus Dicaeum; species Dicaeum eximium. Next base: position 1,268,271 of record VWZP01003316.1, on the reverse strand, counting down.
TATTTAAGGACAAGGTCATGTTCTCCGCCACCTTCAGGGCTAATGGGACAGATAGTAAAGGTTTTCTGCTAAACATTATAAAAGTGCACCTTAGCTTTTTGCACATAAAAGGCTTGCATTCTCCTCACATCCTGATGTAGCCCCTCAACAATCTGTACCAGACCCTGGTCCTGTAAGTCTTTTACTTGAAATACCAAATAAACATGGGAGCAGCATGAAGGGGTTACCTGTGGGTTGTATCTTTCCTCTCCATTCAGATCTCCACTCAGTTAGGAGCCACAGCTATTTTGTAATAGAAACAAAACCCTTCAATCAAGGAAAATTCAGATTGTTTTAAAGATTTTATGTGTTAGATAATCAAATGGAATGAAGAGTGTCTAGGTAAATGATCAGGAACAGGTTGGGAGCAGACAAAGAAAAATAAGTCACGTTCTCTTCTCTTCTCTCTCTTTTATATATATCATGTAAATTAATATTTCCTGCAACAATATAAAATGAAGTCCTTTCATTAATGTATTTTTCACCTAGGGTTTTTCTTGGGGGGAGTTGTCAAGATAGGAGTTTCCACACATAAAAAGGGATGATTAAACTCCAAGCTCCAGCAGTCTGCAAGTGATGCAGCACCTGCCTGGCAGACATGGGGAGCAGCTGCAAGGAGCCTTGAGGCAATACACAAGAAAACAATAATCCAAATCAGATGTAGTTCAGGATGTTACACTCTGCTGTGTGTTCAAACACATGAAGGAAAATACATTAGTGCCAATGGAATCAAAAAGCAGTTCCTTTAGACCAAGGTGGTGTAGAGAATAAAATGGGTAAATTTATCTACTTGACAATGCAGGCCCATCCCTGATGACTCTCTTGTCCCATACAGAAAAAATTTACTTATGTCATTATCACCTAAAATTACTGAAGGCTGAGCAGCTCCTGGGACCACAGGACACACTGTGCCCATTCCATGGTGTGAACTGTCCATATAATCCCCAGAAAAGCACTAAGTTTTCTCCTCAACACTCCCATTATATTTAGCACCTGGTCTCACAGTCACGACTTGGCTGTCCAGCAAATTCACACTATATAAGCAATTTGTAGAGTGGCTTAACTTGAGGATTCACTTAACAAAGAATATTTTTACCACCTCTTTACAAGTTTTAGAGGTGTTATAGTAAAAGGATCACTCTGAAGGAGGAGTGAAAAAGCAAGGCCAGAGCAGAATTGCAGAAAGAATCTTCATGGACACTGCTAATCAGTGGTAACAGGTTCTTACATTCCTCATTAAATTGCTGTAGCATTGTCCTTAAGGACACTTGTTGATAGCTGTAAAATAGCTCCACATTTTCTCACATATCCATAAAATGATGTAAATTTTAAGGAAAATAAGGATGCAATATTACATTAGCAGAAATAAATAGCACAATTATGCCTAAAAGAATTTGAAGAAAACGATCCATCCCTGTGTTGTTTTGTGCAAAGGTATATTCTCCTCATTTGCTGTGAGTACACAGTGGGTGAATTCCTTGCTTTGCTACCACAGCTTCTACACCAGTGCCACACAGAAGAAAACAACTAAACTTTTTAATTTGTTCATGTTAAATTTATTGCAACATTCCCTAGGATTGAAGATTGCTGCAGTATTTTATTCTCTTCTCAATTAGTTGCAGTCTTGGCAAGAGACAACTAAAGAGCTGAAAATCAATGGCTGAGAATGTGGAACTTGTGTTTCTTGATTCTGTGCAACTTTCTCCTCCTCCAATTTACCTCATTAAATACACATTCAACATAGGTCATTTTGAATTCAAGCTGGTCTCTAAATGTAGAAAACCTGGGTTTCCAGAGGAAACTCAACATGGATCTAAAACATCTATATAAATCATACATGACAAACCCAGCAGTCTCTGTATCACACATTCAGTACAGGATATTACTAAAGAGGAGGCTTGGTCTCTTGGGTCCAAAGGATTCTACCCCCTCCCCCAAACCCTTCCCCACCACAGCTCAAACTCCCTCCTGCCCTCTTTTAAGTCTTTGCAGATACAGCTCCCAGCCATGGTTCATGATTTTACAGCAGATTCCTCTATCTTCCCTTGGCCTTGGATATCCTGCTAGAGCAGAACATGTATGTAGACACATTAATCCTGAAGTAGCAGTTAAAGGAATACATTATAATAAACCATTATAAACAAATATTGTTTTCTTTCTGAGATCTTAGCTTACTGGCAGGGGTTATGAAGGAGGCAACTCTGCTTCCCCAAAATCAAAAGCAAATCTTGTTTCTCCAGGCTTTCTGCTTCCAGAAAAATTGGAGCATAGAGATTACAGAAACTAAGCCCTTTTCTACAAACACTTCAAACATAAGCTGTTTCTTGCTGATACACAACTGTGATCAGGTCATGGGGAAGGATTTCTTTTCTCACTGTCCAGGAAATTAATATTCATTTCCTTCTCCTTTTCACCTACATCATATGCCCTCCAGGGCCCCAACCTGCTACTTTATCCCTGAAGGAATTCCTCCCCATACACTACAGGACTAGAGACAATGGATTCATTTCCCATCTACCCTAAGTTACAGCAGTCAAAAGTATTTTTTGAGGAGGCTTTTAGTCATTCCTCTTCATTTAATCCAGCTGCATTTAGCCTACTAGACAAGTTTTGGAAACAAAGCCCAAAAACATACAATATAGTGTAGGAGTACTTGGAGAAGGCTGCTCTTTCCATAAAGCCACAAAAAATCAGCAGAGAGAATGAACAACCTTACAGACAGCTGACAGGTGATAAAAAATGTGAACCATGCAATTCCAGAAGATAACAGCTAATGTCATACACGTACTGTTTATGAGATCTGCTCCACCTAAACTTGCTGCCTCCTCTCTTTGCAGTGAGTTTACCAGAAAGTAGGCAATGGGAGGGGACAGAATAGTTGGGCAAGACAGATAAAGCCTGCTGGCTTAAGGCAATCACTTATGAAGTGGCTTTGTGTTGGGGTGAAATGTAATTGGTCACACCTACTGCTCTTCAATAGTTCTTTAGCAGACATCCAGAACAGCTGTTCTGAATTCAGTCTCTATTACAAGACAACAAATATACTCAAGCAAGCCAAAATACATTTTCTGTCCACAGCAGATAGCCCAAATCTAACCAGCAAAGCAAAGTTCAAACACAGAAGATGATGCCAGCAGAGAAGAGAGTTACAAAGGCACCTGGAGTGGCTTAGAGGTTCCTAAAGATTTTACAGCAATTGAAGCAGCTGAACTTCATTTTTTGATCTTTGCAGGTACTTAAGAACAGCTTGCCACCTCAAAGATCAGGGTGGTGAAACTGCTTTTTCTCTTTTCAGTGTCACCACAAAGAGGTAGATAAAGAACCTGGTAGCTCTAACCACATATCTTTTTAATGTACAGTTTTCTAAATCAGACCTCATTTTGGAGCAAGTTTAGTTCCATTTTCCCTCAAAATCAATGTCCTCAATGGCAGCAGTGGCTGGTAGAGGTTGGCTTGGACACCTCCTCCTGTCTGACAGTTCAGTCCATCACCAGCAGCAGTGTCTCTCTCTTGCCTTCTCAGGACCACACGGTCCTTCAGCTCCCCTGATCCAGGAGAAGCCATGGGAACTTCACATGGAAGCTATCCCAGCAAAAGCAGAGGGAGGGAGAGAGGGGATGGGTTTTCTCCAGAATCGCTGGGAATTTAGGCAAACTCTTCAATGCAAATAGACTTTAAATGTAATAGAACATTAGAGAAAATATGCTGCCAAGGTAGTAGCAGAAAACATGTCACCTATCACTTAGCTAAAGGAAACAGAAGATATGCAACACCTAAATGAAGATGGTCCTGGATGAGCTCAGTTCCAATCTACCACAGTTTTAATCCAAGTGCTCATTAAACCATTTTTTGGTGAGTATTTATGGTCCAGCACTGTTCTAAGCCCATGCTCCTATGCTATGTGGGGTCTGCAGTCATCTCTCTCTGGCTGTTTATTTGCAGAACACATGTAAGCCACTTGTTCTCTGACCAGGGAAATGATCATTTGGAAATTCATTTTATTCTTCCAGAAATATTTTTTACAAAAAGCTCCAAGCAATTTTTGTTCTCTCAAGTTCATACTAGAAGCACTCCTCAAGGAAAGTTGCTTATTTTGATCACACACCCACCACAAGGAGATCAACAGTTCCAGGTTTTACTGGCATTCAGAGTGGTCTCTGAAGTAGCTTCCCATGTTCCAATTATTGCTAAACAAAGGGGCTCACCATTGTTCCCACTTTCTGCTAGAATGGAAAGCAACTAGCACACCCATCAACTTAAAAAGATTTTTAACACGAAGGCTGTAGAAAGCAAGAACCAACAATGGCTAGTTTTCAAAGGGCAGCTTCCATCTGAGAGTCCAATAATGCAGAGTGCACTTGAAAGGATTGGGGCCTGGACACATAAAATCAACACCTAAAAATGAGAGAAACCCTACATTTTAACCTTAATCTCTTTCTGACACTTTCCTCATGTACAAGATGAAGAGCAAAGCTCTGAGGGATCCTCTCATGAAACAAGGAGGCAGGAAGAAAGTTGGGAAAGGATAGTCACAGAATCCACAGGGTTGTGAATACTGAACACAGCAGAAGCTGCAGTCACTTTCTTCTGCTGCACCAGTCATAAATGTAATAAAAAAGGTGTCAAAAACTAGAAATGGTGGGTGCAGTTGAATGCAAACAGTATTCCTACTTATCTCTCAAAGCTATTTTATCTTCAATAGCCAAAACAATTATGAACATTAGAGACATCTCACTAATTAATTTCCTATTTTTCAGTCTCTGCCTGGGCAGCATTGTGAAGGGATGACCTAGTAGTGATGGCAGGAATTAGGAAGGAATGGAATAGGCCTCTCAAGAGAGACCCATGTCAGAACAAATTTTACACATAAAATAATGACTCTATTAGATTATTCTATACAGATGAAATCTTTGTAAAATGCAAACTAAAACCATCTGGCTAATACACCTCTTTTGAGAGATTGAAAAGGGAAAAACCCCCAGAAGTGTGCACGTACAAAGACACAGCCACAAGAAACAAGATAAAATACATGCAGTCTAGGGCTAATGGGGAAATTGCCAAGAAGACAACACCAGAGCCTGATGCCTGAAGACATCAGAAACAGATTAGGAGTGAAATATGAGGATGAAAGGCACAGATTTTCTTTTTGGCGATTCTGTGCATGAACTAGAAAACAAAACTCTCTGTTTTCCCAACTCACTGTTACGTGTGATGGGGCCCTGCTATACTGGGGATGGCTGAACACCTGCCAGACTATGGGAAGCAGTGAATTAATTCCTTGTTTAGCTTTGCTTGTGTGGGTGTCTCTTGCTTTCCCTATCAAACTGTCTTTATCTGAACCCACAGGTTTTCTCACTGTTACTTTTCTGATTCTCTCCCCATCCCACCAGCTGGGGGGAAGAAAGAATGAGAGTGAGTAAGTGAGTGAGTGAGTGAGTGAGTGAGTGAGTGAGTGAGTGAGGATGTTCTGGCTGAAGTTAAGCCTCAGTTCAGCTGAAACTTCAGCAGGTGCAGGAGCTGGGAGAGCTCTCTTTGTCACAGCTGTCACAGCTGACTTGCCATTGGTGCTGTGCACTAGCCACAAATCCCAACAGGACCCACACCAGGGCTGAGGTGCCTCAGGGACACTCTTGCCAGCCAAGGTGGCAGATCTTCCCTCCAAACACTGAAAGGTACCAGCCTGTCTTTGGCAGACACCTCTCAAGACTGAGGACTATTGTATGAGTACCAGAGAGAACGGATGAATACTCCTGGTTAATCCAATCTCCTTCAAATCCTAAACTCTATTTTTTTAAAGTGTGCTCGGCGCTGAAAGATGAGCCTGTAATTCTGAAGCAGACAGATTTCTATACAATTTATTTGCTCAAATTATTCCTGCCAGTGTCTTCTGCACTCTTGGAAGAAGGAGAAAGCGCCAGCACAATGCAGGATCCTTTTGTGTAATTTGCATAGTTAGTTTCTAGTTGATACTTAAACTATTTCTTGCACATGCACTGTATGTTCTGCATTGCTGACCAGCAAATTGCATTCAGCATCTAATTTGTTAAATGGTTTCCACTGTCAGGAGAATGTTCCCACTGTAATAGTGATATTTTAACCTGTCAAAAAAATGATTAGACTAAAACATCTTAGTAAATAACATGAACTACCCAATAACATCAAAAATTGAAGATGTACAAAGGCTATCCAATTACTTGGGAAACTTCTGAATTTTCAGGTAACAGAACTCATTTTCTGCTTGAATGAGTAATCAAGGAAATATAATTTTCTTTTATATTGATCATGGTATAAGGCATAGCCTAAGGACAGGAGCATAAAATGGTCTATTACATTTTCTTTATTAGTGTTGGAAAAATCATTTTCAAAACTATTTCAGTGATTCTTTTCTGGGAATGTAACCTCCTTTCTATATATTTTTATGACCTGCCTCTAAAATCTTAGCTGCATGAAGCTGCCTCTGGTGGAAGGGCATGGTCTCTCTGAGTCGTGTCCTTGCTGAAGTCAGTGGAATTCTTGCTATTAAATTCACCAGGGCCAGGATCACTACTTCCATATGGGATTAAAATGAAGGAAAACCAGCATTCAACATCCAGAATCATCCCAAAACTCCATTGACTAAGCTTTTCTTGCATTCTGTGCCAAAATTAACCAAAGACAAACAGCATACTCAGGGCCCCAGAGTCTAAACGTCCTGAAGCCAGTTATTTGAGCTCACCAAAACACCTGAGGTTTTGATTTGAAGGCTGCTTGTAGACAGGTTCTGTGCTTCAGGGAAACTAAACCCACCCCAGGGGTGCCAGAGGGCTGCCAGGAGCAGCCCCAGCAGTGCCAACCATCTTTTCCCTTGACTGCATCCACTTGCCAAGATCCACTTGTGTCACAGGGTGAGGACCTCCAGAGCACTCTTATGCCAAGCTCCACTCTCATTGGTGAAACAGCCTTGGTCAAACACATTTTCCAGCATTGGGATGCACTACTAACATATAAAACCTAAAGTATATCAACTTAAAGGTGGTCCAAAGGCAGCAAAAGTAATTTTCCCTGTGGAAATAGACTGTATGTAGCATGCAGTAGGGCTGGACTTGCCTACCACTTCTTCAGCTACATTTTTGGGAAGAAAAAATACATGTGTTAGACCCACATGTGATAGACCTCATTATCTCCTGACTATACCTTGCACTCATTTTCATTTTTATTTCATTTCCTTCCAATTTTCCATACTGTGAAAAGCAGATTAGACAGTTTATACAACCATTAAAGAGAAAACTACACTGTAAATATTTTCCATGTAATATAAATGAGATGTTAATCTATATACAAGTTTGTTTAAGTGACTTTCTAAACTGTGAGCCTTTCCTTGCTGCTTTATAGGTGATCCTAAAGTATTCCACAAAGTTTGCAATCCCCAGATTTCTCTCTTGGGAAGCAATTTTACATCTCTTACAGTCATCCACCTGAACCTGAAGATGCGACCATCTTAACAAAAAGTCTGCTTGAAACATAAAATTAAACATACATATGTACACATACACCTATATGCATTTTTAACTTGCTTCTAGATATATTTAAACATATAGTTCTGTAGAGCAAAACTAAAGAAAGCCACCTGGGAGCTTTTACATATGAGAGATACTCTGTGCAAATAAGACCAGAGCCATACATAGAATATGTATTTGTATGTAATTGATCTCTTGAAACTAGTGCCCATATCTTCACAACTCTGATTTTACTGAATGTATTTCCTAGTTGCTCTGATGCTAAAGAACCCAAGAGTTACAAGTTGTAATTAATTCTTCAAGTAATTGCAACTCTATATTACTCTATATATCTAATGTTTTCATCTAATATCAGCAATGCATTGCTATTAAAGCACATTTTCTTCATAACATATCCTGTGATGCCAGCATGCTGTAGTGAACCACTGAACATGATTACTTTCCCAGCAATAATAATAGGAGTGGTATGAAAGCAGTGAGACTGTTACTAAAATAATTTTCAATAAAAGATCAGGATTGTTTTTAATTAAACCTCTAAGACTGTTCTTTGTTCATTTTTTTAAACTCTCGATAAACCAACTCCTGATTGCTTTCTAAAGGAACAATACAGTTCTTGTGACTCCTCTCTTACAAACAGTTCTTTTGTTCAGTTCCTGCAGTGTATTCTATCTCTTTTTGTGACAAAACTCATTCCTTTAGGTTGCTGAAGAAGTCTCTTAAAAACTCCTTAAGCTACCATCATTCGAACAGAGAGCCAACTTGCATTAACTAGAGTACCAAAAACCTGTTTAATAAGGTTTTAAAGAGTGTCTAAAGAGACCTTAATGATTCCCTGTAATAGCAATACAGAGGAAAAAAAGTACCTGGCTCTTTTTTTTCCTCATCTTGCTATTTCTTCAAGTGCTCTTTTGGACAAGAGCAGCTCATCAGTGACTGCTTCCAACATATGCTGTCTTCATCTTTTTCTATTTCATAGCCTGTGGAACCTTGATCTGTTTTCAAACTGACCACCTTTCCAGATACTTCTTTTTCTCCAGCCCTCTAAAATCCTTCCAAAACACTTGGGGTTCTGCTTTAATTCTTTTTCTGCAAAATACATTTACTAAATAAAGGAAATAAATCAGAAATTGCATTCAAACGCTCAAATTGTGAACAAGGAACTGAGTTCCCCAAGCTAGTGATTTTGTCAGAGAGATCTGTGGTGTAATCAATCCAATAAGATGTTTATTATGGAAAGAATGGGATAGGGCAAATCTGCAAACGATTATCTAAATTTTCTGAAATTTATAGGTGCCAGAAGAAATGGCTCTACGTACTGATTTGCTTGCAGCACCTGTGGTCTAATGGAAACATCTTGTTCCAGCTAATACAGATTTGTGTTAAAATGTTAAAGCTGCATCAGCTGCGAAATTTTGTGCGCTGGTCTAACTTGGGTAACATTGTGCTCAGTCATCTGACTTGAAAAGAGCTGTAAAAAATTGCCTTGATGCCACTGTGCCAGCAATCTGCAGCAATATCCTCTACCTGGTCAGTAAAATAGGATTGCTGTACTTACTGTTCAGATTGTAAATTGAGGCTGTTGACACCATCCTTTCACTGAGCTGTTCCTGAAGTTTCTCAGCACCATGGAGAGTTTTGAGGTTCTGAGAAACTTTCAGCATTGAAACAAACTTGTTTCCCTTTGCCTCTCTCAGGCTGATTAAATTTCCTCTGGTATTTGTTTATATGCTGTTCTGCATACTTATTTCCTTTCCCCCAAAGGAAACCTTACCCATATTACAAGAATTAATTTTACAGAGGATGTCCCCTGAAAATCTTGAATTCCTCCTGTTTACATTCCCTAAAACAAAGACTGATTAACATATTTGAATGCAGGGGAAGGATGGCACAGTTACTTCTCAACACACCTAAATTATTATTCCAAAGTGCTTTCCTGAATGTATGAATTGACTGTTTCAGTAACAGTTAATGACTTAGATGATGTTTGGGAAGTAAACATCAGTAGAATTGTTTCTGAGTACTGAAAATGTCCTATTTCTCCATCAGTCTGTGAGTGAGAAAAGCAGTCTGTTGCTCTCATAAAACAGTAGGGAGTCCCAAGTCCCCCATGATGAGGCTCACCAGGAAAGTATTTCCAGAGACCTGTGTGAGATTCATGCGTGCTGTGCTCTCTCCCTACTCTCAGATGAGACTATCAAAGATGGGTGTTGTTTTCAACTCTACTCACCAGATTTTTCATCTGAAGTTTGCTTCAAGAAAACTTGCATTAATATATGGAACATATTGTTGCCTTTACTAGTACTTTGTGGACCAATATTGCATCTGAAGTACTTGCAGATTAAATTTACAGATTTCTGTACCCTGTAGGAAGAATTTGTAGTGGAAAGGGGAATACATATTTGTATTTTTAATGTTAACTAATGAGTATTCATCTCACTGGATTATGTTTCTGCCATTTAGTTATTGCATGGCATCCCACTGAATCACAGCAACTAAGACAAGATTGCAACCTCCTGATACCAGTAGTTCATCATCCTAAGATAGGAGGAATCAATCACACTGAATTTTGCATGTGAAGTTGAAAATTTACACTGACTTTCCCTGTAGGTTAGATGTGCAATTAGTAGTGGCAGGCACAGTCTGGTCTTTTTTATTAAGATGTTCCATTTTTTCCAAGAACACCAGAAAAACCCAGAGCACTGACAAACTCAACTTCCTTATCTTCAGCATCCACCACCCTTCTTCTACTTTGTGTTGTGCAGAAGTCATAACAGTAAACAGCATAATTTTTCCATTTTTGTAGACAAGGTTACTAAGAAATCAGCTATCTTTTTAAATCTGTTTAGAATCTACCTCCTTTTTTAGAATCTATCTGTTAGAAATCTGTTTAGAATCCCCTTGCCTTTAAGTTACACTATCTCAGATTCCATGTACAAAGACACAGATGGTGTCCTCTGTATCTATAAGAAATGTCATCACAGCTCAATCCCAAAGCATCACACAAGAAACAGAAATACCTCAATTCTATTTGATTATTCAGTTAAATTGAGGTAAGAGCTGTACCAAGGCATAAAGAATATTATTGGATGTTTCTTTATACTCTGTACAGCAGCAAAGCAAGCAGAGAAGATGGATACTGCCAGCAGAATCCTGAAATCAACGGAAGTACCACGTGTATTTATTTCTTGTCTTCTCACAGACCATGTGTAACATCCTAGAAAAAAATGGATATATGTGATTGGAGGAAGCATTAGAAAAATTAATAGGCAAGAGAAATTAGGAGAGTCATGAATAATAATTAAAAGAAGCACTAAGGGAAAGAACATAATGAAAGGAAAGAGTAACTTCCCAAGTTATTTGCTCACTGGGCTCTTCTTCTGCCTTGTTAAAATCTGCCACTTCTCCCTGGAAGTGTTGAATGTTTTTAAACCCCTAGGAAATCTGAGAGCTGCCAGAGCCTTGAGAGCTGCTCTCTTCTTGCTTTATCCCCAGTGTCACTGCCTCATCAAGGCTAAATAAAGTTTAAATTAATCAGTGGGGTGTCAGGGCTGCTGTTGCCAGAATTAGACAGTGCCTTTAACATGACCCACTATTCTTTCTTTTCAATCTTGTTCTCTCATTTTAGTCTTGTTCTTGTATGCAAATTTTCTTCTTCAAGCTTTCATTTTCGAGTGTTTCAAATTTTTGAAGTATATCTGTGGCTTTACAAGTCGTTCCCAGAGCCCTGTGGTAGGGATGTCACTGTTATCATAGGTTAGTGATGGATTTTTTTTTTAGAAAAACTGAATAATGTAGGTCATCCGGTCCAACTCCACTGCTTAAAGCAGTTACATTAGGTTCCTCAGCACAGTCAAATTCCGAGTATCTCCAAAATGTTTTCAGAAACCCTCTGGGATACTTGTAACAGTGCTGGTTGGGTCTCATGATAAATTTTTCTCTTTATATCTGATTGGAGTTTGTCTTGCTGCAATTTTTTCTGTTGCTTCTTATCCTTTCCACGTTCACATGAATGGAAAGTCTGGCTGTGCTTTCTAGTGGGTGTTCATAGATGCCTTTGAATTGAAAAGATCATTCCATTCTCCAGGCTGAACAAATTCCTGCCCAGCTGGCTTTTTCTCATGCACCAAAACCAGGTTGGGTGGGGCTCTGTCTGAGCAGCCTGGTCTAGTGGAAGGTGTCCCTGCCCATCATTGGAATTAGATTATCTTTAAGGTCCCTTCCAACCCAACCCATTCCAGGATTCTGCTTCATCCTTTTAATCATCTTGGTGACCATTTGCTGGGATCAGTGTAGGGTGACCACAGGGCTGCAGCAATTCTTCAGTTCTCTCTGGTGCTGGATGCTGGTTCCTTCATGTCTTCCCTTTTTCAGGCTGTTCACCTCTAAGAGCATTTACAGACTATGTTCCTTGTAAACAAATCCATGCAGGAAATCTATCATGGAAGCTTTTGGCCACCACTGATAATATTTCAACAGGGTAGTGCAGAGGATGCTCTGCAGAAGGGGCAGTCCCTGTGTGCCTGCATCCAGCTTTAGCTCACAAAACTGGGCAGCTCAGTGACTGAGGGATTGAGACACTTGCCATTAACTAATAATTCCTCACCTGACACTATATTTCATGAGGCACTTTGGTAGCCATTTACTTCCTGATGATCATTAGCAGCAAAGTGAGAATGCTGTCCTGCAAAAACACTGGATAAAAGAACTGTGCTCTGCCTTTATTAATCTGCATTCACAAGGTGGGCTAGAGAATATCTAAAGTACTCTTGTATTGATCCAGAAGTCAAGGAGTTCAGGAACACTGGACTGCTGTAGTGAGGAAAATCAATTACCCATTATTTCATTTATTCTGCCTCAAAACAGTCATCTCTTTATCAAATTGTTTGCCTGTATTATATATCCAAAATAACTTTAGTAAGTGCAAATTCCAGGGGCATGTAACTGTGACAACCTGGTACTTCACCCAGCCCTCACCACCAAGAAGCTCCAACCTCTCTGATGCCACAGCCAGTTGGTCTCCAGTAACTCTGTATGAACCTGTCATGTGCAGTACAGACAAACACCAAGGAAAATAAAAACATTCACAATGTTTCAGGCTGGCTATCCAATATATAACACTATGGGCAGTATCTTCCTGGTTACCAGCAACTTACATTGTGCATTCTGAAGATAATTATTTTTAATTAAGGGACAGCAGACATCATGCTAATTTGTGTAGGAGTGCATTTTATTCACAAATTTCACAGAAAAGCGGCCAAGAGTTGTCTTTAATATGAAACTTTTGAGAACAAGAGCAAATGCAATAGATTAAATGGCAAAAATATTTTAAATGTCTTTTCTCTAGCATGGTTCCATCAAAATTATATTACACAATTACTCATCTGTTTGTTTTATAATAAAGTGTGGAAGAAGAGACAAAGAACTCCAAAAAATCATTGAGAAAAATGTTATTTAAGTACTTTCAGGAAAAATAATTATTTAAGGGACCTTTCCACACTCTGATAGAACTAAAATAAAATCAGTGACATTTCACCAACTGTGAGCATTATTATTCTAGACTCACAAATTATTTTTTAAAGAGACATTCTTAATTTAAGGCAAAGTGATTCCATTACATGCGTATGTCTATCCCTTCCCTAGTGTAAGGAATATGTAATTTGATAGCAGACAGTATCTGAACCGACCTAATGACTGTAGTCTAGAAAATATTTTTAAACCAAAAACTACAAGGAAAGGGAATAAAGTATTTTTTTGAGGACACTACAGGAAAGCAACAGAATGGGGTAAAAACTGATGGTGGGAAGGGAAAGAAAGGAAATTTACTGACTTCTAGGAAGAAATAACAAGACTGAATGGTTTTCTATGAAAGGAACTAATTTATTGTAATATTTTTATCAAGGGTTTTCAGGAAAAATTAATCCATTATACCTTTTCTTCATAACCTGTGAAATTCCACTATAGATTAATTTAGCCTATTGTTACTCAGGGTCATTCCAAAAAACTAGTAGGGCAGACATCTGGATACTAAACATTTTTCAACAGAATCATGTATCATGCAGGCTATATTGCTTTCAGATTTATCAGAAAGGCTGAAGAGCAGCAGGGATGTCTGCCACATCTGTGTAAAGTCATTATGTTCAATCCAAATCTCATATGTGGAGAAAAAGCAAATGACAGAAGTGCTGTAGCAAGCATAAAGGAAGCCTGAAAAGCAAGAAAGCTTCACTGAAGTAAACATCTCATATTCTACTCAAATCCTGCCTTTAGTTTTTCTCAAAATCTCAGGGCTATGAAACAGTTTAAATCTGCCCACTGCTCATATGTGAATCCTTTGAACAGCTGGAAGTTTGTTCTTCCAAAATTCAGGGTCCTCAAGACTCTGCTCCTCACCAGGCCCACGTTCCTTAGGATCACAAAATCCCCCTGGGCACAGTCACTACAGCCCAGGTTGCTCCATTCTTAACTTCTGATGAGCTTATTTGTGTATGTGAGCCCCAGTCCAGTTGCACTTCTCCTCTGGCAGTATCTGGACCAAGAAGTGGCCCCCAGCACTCTCCAGGAATCTCCTGGATTGCTCCCAGCCAGCTGTGCTGCCCTCCCAGCAGAAAACCCTGAGGATTGAAACCCCCCCAGGATGAGAGCTTGGGAGCGAGATGCTGCTGTAGCTGAAACAGGAGAACCAACAGGGCCTGGAGGTCAGACCCCTGGAGCAGACCCTGAGCATAAGGTGCTCTCTGTTGGTCTGGTCTTTGATTTGAGCCCACAAGCTCTCAGCCTGTTCCTGGCTGTTCCTCAGACACAGCTCTTCACAATCAATCCATTCCTTAACACAGAACACAACACACACACTCACCTCCTGCCCAGCCTAGCTCTGTAAATACACCCATTTGTAGTTATTTCCATCTAGCTTCCTAAAATGTTGGTGTTTCCTGGCTCCTCTCTGACACTTGGGAATACATCCCCTTTCCCTGCCAAATCTAATTTAAAGGTCTGCTTCTAAGTCCAGCCAGAAGGTTGTAGCAAGGTGGGGGTTGGTCTCTTCTCCTAGGTAACAAGTGATAGGACAAGGAGACAACCTCAAGTTGCACCAGAAGAGGTTTAGACTGGATACAAGGAAAAATTTAATCCCCAGAAGGGTTATCAAGCATTGAAGAACAGGCTGTCTAGGGAAGTGATGGAGTCACCATCCCTACAGGAATTTAAAAGACAGGTGACACACTTGTGGACATGATGTAGTGGTGGTTCTTTCACACCTGCACCAGGGAGACAACTGGCATTTTGTTTCATTTACAGCTTTGGGGGGTTTGCCCACTTTGTGCACAGAGCCCCTGGGACCTCGTTCCTCAGGAGGGTTTGCACTTGGTGTGATGATACCCTGGACCTGCTGAACTGGGCGGGACAAAGGCTGGGGCTTCCAGCTGGGTGATGTCACTCTGATGGCTATGACACCACTGGGGACAGCTCACAATGGGAGCCGTCACCAGGGCCATCATCATCTTGTCAGCCAGGAAATGAGGCTCTGGTGGTTGTGACATCATTCAGAACAGGGCACAATGGGATCTGTCACCAGGGGTATCCACAGGCAGCCTCAGCCATACTGCAGCTGGACTTGGGCAACTGGCAAGTTGTCATGCAGGGGAAAGGCTAGGCTGGATGGGGGACCAGGGTGATGCCCAGGGGTGTTTCTAACCCAGAGGGAGAGTGAGTGCCCAGAGAGACTTTGAGGACGTGCTGGGTGCCCTCAGCTCCCTACTCCCTCCCACCTGATGAGCCCCCATTCCTCTCACCTCCTTCAGGCCATGTCCTTAGCAACGACGCTGTTTCTGCTTCTGCTGGCTGCCCAGCCTGTCCTGAAGGAGGATAACCCAAAAGACGTGGCCGTAGCCAGAATGATGCTGGAGCGTGAGGTGTTTCTGCACAGGGAGATGATTCGCCTGCTCCAGGAGATTGAGGAGGGCACAGAGGAAGACACATTCCTTTCCACATTGCACTGGCAGTGTCTGTTTTGGACAGTTCTAGCAGTCCTGGTCCTGGTCACTGTGGTCTTCTGGTCAGCCAGGCCAGGGATGCGTCATGAGCCTCCTCAAATATTCACAGCCCGCTGTTCTGGTCTCCCCCAAGATGTCTCAGAGTTTGAAATCAAGCTGATATTTGGTGAGCAAAATGCTTCCACTGGAAGCAAGAAAGCGTCGTCAAAGGCCTCTAGTCTATGATCCTTTGAATCATTTGTGCACCTTCACAAGGTTAAATAGATCTGGGCAGAGCCAGAAGGCACAAGTTTCTAGGTGGTGGCAGTGGTAATCTGCCAATAGACCCTTCTCTTTGGAATAATATAACCCTATGGATTCCTCTCTTTTTACAAGTGTCATCACAGTGTCATCTCCTTCCAGCCAGTCCAGTCTCCCCATCTCTGCTGTCATAATGCATGTGCAAATCTAGAGATTTGCACTTTTCCAGGAATATCATTATGTGGGAAACAACACTTGTTGTGAAACCCAGGGGTGGGTACTTGGGCACACAGAAGTATCAGCACTGCAGACTATGAGCAATGCAGATCTGGACTCCAGTGTAGCCTTTTTGCTGGCTTTTGGAACACATTGCTCTGCAGGCACGGCATTGCCACTTCCAGCAAAGCCAGAATGATTCCACAGAGATCAATGTGGAGACCTGTGGAGCTGCAGCTCCTGGTTACAGCGATGCTTTTGGGCAGCAGGAGATGAACAGCAGGAGGCAGCAGCAAGGACGGCGCCAGGCCGGACACCAGGCTGCTCTTGTGCTGGCTCAGGTCAGGATGTGCCCAGTGAGGTTTCCACTCATCACCTCGGGATGGTGCCTCAAGGGGGCTGTCCCCAGCTCCTCTTACAGCCCTAAGAAGTTGCTGTCAAATCAAGAGTGTGGGGGTTTACTCTTGTCTTACCTCCTCTTTTTCCTAGGCCCTCAGGAGAAGCAGGATGACACTTCAAGACAATGAAAGGAAAGGGTTTGGACTGCTGTCTAAATAAAGAGCAACCTATTGGGAACCTGAAGTAAGGGTCTTCATTAAGAAATCTTCATTAAGAAATCTTCATTAAGAAATTTTCAGTAAGGGTGAGTGCTGCTGTAATGAGAAGGTATCTTAAAGGACAACCCAACTAGTGCAGGGTATAACAAATGTCTGCAATAGCAAACAACAAGAAACCTAGGAAAAAAGCCCAGGCTGTGTTACTCCATCCCTTCAACACCTTTAACCTTGCTGCTAGGAAAGAATCAGATTCCTTTTTCATCCCAGAATACACATCTCAGTTGAGATTTTTTTTTTGGTTTTGAGACAGAATGTGCACTGTGGGTACAGGGCTGTTTGTGACAGCAGCAAACTCAAATGTTGGTAATGGCCTTTCCAAAGAGAACAGACCTATTCCCCTGCTCAGATTTAATGTGGAGTCTTGTCCAGTGTCTCCAGCTCCATAGGCCTGGCACAGATGTGGGATCAGCCCATGAAGGGGTGCTGTGATCCAGGAGAGGGTGCTGCAGCCCATAAGGGACGTTCTGGACCACAAAGGGATGCTGCAGCCCATGAAGGGATGCTGCCTGTTCCTGGCAGCAAGTTGCCATGGCTACAAGGTGAGGTGCTTTGGGGGAAAAAGGAAAAGATGAACTCTGGCAGGCCTGCCAGTGTGCAGCCTGCCCTGGGAGCCACAGTGATGCCTTGTGTGGACAGGACAAGGGTAGGAGAAGCTCTAATCCCTCAAAAAGCCACTGCCCACGCCAGGGCTTCCAGCTTTGTTGTGTAATGCAAATTTAGAAGAGGAAAAAATTATTAATTCAAACCTGATTGGTTCATTTTCTCATTCCTCATATACACTACTTAGCATTTCAAGTTTAATTAAAAAGGGGCAGAAAGATTATATTGGCAAGGGGAGCCCACAGCATTCTCCTCACAGCAAACACCAGATTTTGTGCTACAAACAGAGGAAAACAGCCTGTGTGTCATGAGACTGCAAGGTGTCTGCTCCTTCCTTATGCTGGGTGTCCAAACCTTGTGCTGCTGATCTTCAGTGATACATATTCAAGACTGTCATGCTTTGTTGGGTTTGTTTTGGTGGGGTTTTTTCTGTTTGTTTGGGGTTTTGTGTGGTTTTTTTTTTTTTGGTTTTGTGTTTTTGTTTTTGGTTTTTGGTTTTGTTGTTGTTGGTTTGTTTCAGTTTTTCTTTTAAATATTGCATTTTAGAATATTTTGAGTACTGTGAAACCTGCTCCAGGGGAGTGGAATACTACAAAAAATTTCTTCACTTGGAAGAGTGGTTAAGCACTGAAACAGTCTCTCCAAGGAAATGGCTGAGTCACTATCCTTGGAAGTATTCAAAGAATGAGTAGACATGGCACTTCACAAAATGGTTTAATGGGCATAATGGTATTTGCCTTAAGGCTGGCCTTGATGATCTTAGAGGTCTTTTCCAACCTTAAGGATTCTATGATTTTATGACTGGATTGAGCTTACATTTGTTGACAGATCAGCTGGCAATCTCCTGGCTTGTTTGCTTCTGAAAATGCTTTGGCCATGCCTTCACTGCAGAGCTAGCTACTCCTGCTCCCCAGAAGTCCTTCCTGGGGGCAGGTTCTGGGAATGGCAAACTTTCCCCAAAACTATGATAAAGAATGATGGAGAAAATCTGATTTTTTAGAAAAAGGCATATGGTTCTGTGTGCCCTATCTTTCAAACTCATGTAACTGCAGCACTTCAAATCCTATTGCAAATTATTTATACCGCAAAATTGCAGAAAAGTTATGTGCCCAGAGTTCAAATGGAATATTAAAAGTCTGTGTTTGAGGACTTACTATGAATCCTAAGGGAAATGGCAATTCAAATTGGACAAATCCATCTTGCAAATTTCTGGAATATTCATTGCCACAGAAGTATTATATCTTTTTTCTTGGCATTTTTGTCTTAATTTGTCAATAATCTGTTGCTCAAAAGTGTAGCCAACCAAGGTAAGATCAGAATTTTAAGTTAGGTTGGTTTTTTTTTTCTTTTCCTCTTTATGTGTAATTTTGTAGAATTAAACCTTGGGAAATATTTTACTTGTCTCTGTAAAAATATTACTGTTCCATTCAGTATTTTGCATGGTCAGTACAGCCTCATGTCTGTCAACAGGACCAAACTACATCAAGGCATTGCTTCTCAGGCTGTGAAGGTGGTCATGATCAACTAAGACCAACTACCAGCTTCACTCAGAAAAACAGCAATTATTTTCTCCTGCCTATTAAATACTGCATGTTACTTGTGTTTTCTAAGAGAAAGATTGTGACTTTGTGCATTTTTGCTAAATCTTTTTATGACTCCTAAATACACCAGTATTCCCACAATGCAATTTTCATAAAGGTACTCTGTTTTCTTGCAGGTTGTACATCTCCAAAGAGGATAAAAACCCTTTTATATTTCACTAATTTTTTGTTTGTTTCATTTTGTTTTGTTTGTTTTACTTGAGAAAACCAGAACAGTTTGCTCCTGTCTGTGGCAAGGCTGATGCCTGTTCTTTGTACTCCTTCCTGAAGGATTGGTTTCAGGGCCTGCATCATCCAGTACCCCAATAACTTTTTAACCAGGAAGTATTTGGACACTAAAACCCAACAACAGTAGAAAGTGACCTACTTTAAACTTGAGAAGAGCAACTACTTTGCTCTTGATAAGTACTTCCTTGAACACCAACTGATAGGAGTCCAAGGTATCATAAATTAATACTATTTTTCTCACAAGGAAAAAAGGGCATCATGCTTTCCTTTCATTGCTAAATAACATAGTTCTTCACAACGAGGTAGCCAACTGATAGCAATCAGGAGAGATCAGTAAGAATAATTTGCTGCCTTTTCATTGTATCACTTGTTCAATGAAGCCAGCTGCTCCTGCTTGTTCACTTTATTTCTCAAGATTAAGTCACTTTAGCTTCTCTACTAACTTTAAATTTAATTTCCTGAATAGTCAATGCCTTTTAAAGAGTGCAGTGCTGGTCCTCCCCCGCCAATGTTCCTTCAAGGTATTGTGAATCACAGAACTAGAAAAGGCAGATGTGCAGGGAAAGTGACACATTTTGCTGTCCTACTTATGGCTTGAGTCAGGGAATAAAAGTAATGAACAGGATATAATGCAATACGGGAACACCATCGCCACTTAACAGCAAACTCCTTTCATTATTTACAAAAAGCTTTAATGTACTTGTGGATATAAAAAGTGAGTGGCAAGCCAACAAAGGAGTTATTTTGTACCTCTGAGATGCCATTGATTACACTGACCTGGAGCAGCTGGTGAGAATGCATTTTCCAGGAACATTTCACCAGCTGGAAATTACAGTACATGAACATGTCAGCTGCAGTGAGGAATCCATGCACATAATGCTTCAAAAGGCTTTCTTAGAACCTTTTATTTCAGCACAAAAAAGGGTGTACCATGGATGCCCTACCAGCATTGTCATTTTTTCAGCTAGAGTTCACCTCAGGCAAGAAGTGAGACATATTGCTTCAAATTTATAGAGGAGATACTACTGGTTTCTCAGAGGAACTGTTGACTCTCATCACACCTACTAAGGCCTTGGTCCCAGACACAGCATGACTGCAGATGCACTGCATGTACAGGAAGATTTGGAATGCTAAATCCACTTGTGCACTCTTGGGAAGCACTGGTCTCGGGTGGGAGTTGGCACTAATAGCTGAGAGATGATGAAGAGCACATTTGCACATTTCCATTCAGCTGTTTCTGTCTACGGGTGTGTTTACTGAGCATCACAGCAAAGCTGGAGCTTGAGGCTTTAAATTCACCTGTGACTTTACCCAGACTTATCACAGCTGGATATCACAATGACAGAAATAAGCTCCATATCTGCTGAAGTTTCTGAGCTGGGCCAAAAGTTCCCTCGTTATCTACAAAATGAGAGGTGGATCTGAGCAGAGACAACAACTAAAGCATGTCCCCTCTGGAAAGAGTTGTTTAGTGGAAAAGAATTTCTTTCCTTTGGCAGTACAGAAGAGCACAGCCATGAAAATTACCACAGCAAGTCACTGCAATGTTTCCCCTTGTAATCTCTGCAGATAAAGAGGGACTTGAATACCCTCACCTTTATTAGCAGAAATCCCAGCAGATCCTCTTGTCATTAACGTCATATAAGAGGATAACCTGCCTCTGGCTTCTCAGATTCTTCTTAGGCTGTTGCTGCTCTTCTTTTCCTCCCTCTTCAGGGATATCAAGAATGAAATATGAATGAGCATGCTTCAGAACAAAATTGGCTGAAAATGGTATCTAGGGATAAGCAAATATCAAGAAAGAAAAAATTGAACATCTCTTGGATACTTATTGGCTTCTCAGGGTTAAGAAAGCTGATTTAAGTTGGGAAAACTTTTCAAGAAATAATTACTTTTTTTTATCATGAGCTGCAGCACAGCCTGCATGTGAGGGCTAGAATATCTTTGCAGCCTAGATCTTCCCAAAGATAATGTATATTCTTATATATTGGACATAAGACTATACATGACAGTCTGTAGTAGTTATTTTTTAATTAAAATATTTGAAAATGCATGTTAAGATATTGCTTTGGTTAGTGTTGACAGTTGAACACTGTTCAAATTTCATCTCCTTAGAGGACACAGTAAATTAAAGTGTTCACATACTGTTCTCACAGTCACTTCTATTAATCAGAGGCAATCCCATGTTATTTTGGTAGCACAACAGTTCTTAAATGCACATGATACCACTCAATGTCAAATTATGAGGTATCCATACTCTGAAAATATTTGAAAGTGTATTCTTGTATACTTCCTGTGCTGCTTTCCATGGATCTAACCAGTACCATCCTGTCATATTGTCTCTTCATACGTCCTGCTTTTAGAGGCTGCCAGCATTATTTGTGTCAAGGTACCACGCCAGGGGTAGGGAAAGGGGCAAGAGAGGCTGTGATCAGGTAAAGAATCAAGAAGGGCAGGGTTCCAGTGCCTCCAATCCAACCTCATGGTGCAGCTTCTAATGCAGCTTGAAGTCCTCAGGAAGGGTCCCAGACTTCTACTGAAAGAGAGTCTCTAACCCACCATCATCTGCTCTGAAACCTGCCTAGTGGCACTGTGACACTGCCTGAAAGAAAAATGTCACTGATTATGATTATTACTCATGGCATTTAAGACACTAATCACAGGAAAAGCTTGGGTGATCCACATCTTGTCACTCTTGTCACTCCAAATCCCATCATTGTGAACATCCCTCAGCCACTCCCAGCAGTTCCATAACATCTGCGCTGGGGCTGAGTGAGGCCTGAGCTCTGTCCTATCTCCTGGCAGAGACACATCATGGGTGGGCTGGATCCAGATGGATTCTGATGATTCCCCTTCATTTGGAGTACCACGTGTCACCACTTGGTGTTCATAACTGTAATAGCAATAAAAATGATCAATAAAAGGTCAGGAATATTTTGTTACTGCAAGGAATTGCATCAATTACAAGCTGTCAAATCTCTACCTGCAAAAGCAGTATGCACATGAGTTACTTGCAACCTCAAGGCTTTGTTCCTTTTTATCTTGAGGGTTTCTCCCTTTGGGAAAAAAAAAAGTTGCCAATTAACTCAATCCTGTTAAATGTGGCATACAGCAACTTATTGAAGAATGAGCTTAGGAAAAAAGATTGCCCAATTAAATACCTGTAACCAGATACAGGAAAAAAAGGGGTTTATACCATCACACAAAAACTAAACTTAGTTTACTGATTGCCAGAAGTTGTCATAGCAAGGAAGGATCACTCCATACAGGAACCCTTCCTCACACTTTTTCTTGGACATCAATTATTGATCAACATTAAAAACAAGATATTTTTCTAAGTAGAAGTTTATTCTAAATGACGTATAAAGTCATAGGTGTTATGACTTACAAATTTTGTTTCTTTAATACACTTTCTGGATGAAGGAATGGTCTATATTTCTTGGGGGAGAGAGAAATTGTGGAAGAAGCAGGAAGCTATCATGCTCAGTTCAGAACTGCTCAGGTCTGATACTTTGCAAACATTCAGAAATTTTGCACACATGGCCCACTGCTCCATTTTACATGGAAGACATCTGAACAACAACTTCCACAGAAGTATCACACTCCATCATGCTGGTGGTGGTCCTTTCCAGATTTTACAGTATTGCCCAGCTAAGTAGGAATTAATGCCTAAGTTTTCCACTGCAAAACACTTAAGGTGCAAGAAAATATTTAGGCAAATCACATAGAAAAATAAGACTGTTCATTGTAACAAACTCCAAGTAAATACATGATTCAGCAACACACATAAAGATATTTTGCCAGCACATATTGAAATTAGATGTAATGCAATACCATTAAGGAAAGGATGTGATAAAAACCAAGTAAGTGTCTATCAGGCAGTTTTAGAGGCACAGAACAATACAATAATGTTGTTGTAATCAGTGTTTCTTTTCTAAGCCTCATATAATTAGCTGCTTGAGAGGTGCAGTTTTTCCAGGGAAAAGGTACTTCTCACTGATAATTTTAGCTTTAAATTGAAAATTACCTTTATTTTTTTTTAAGAATTACAATAATATTACCTATAGGGAGTTCCTATAAGTGTGTTAAGGGATTTCAACACTCCATGAAACCTTCCTCTACTCCTGACAACACTCTGCTGAATGGTCCCAATGCCTGTATATGATATCTCCAGTTTCCTGTGCCAGTGCAACCAATAAGAACCCCAAGGATGCCATTTCTCGCTGCTCCTGTTGTCATGGAAACAGGTGTCAGAAGTAGGTACTTTAAACTAATCGGTTTCATGTAAAAAATGAGAAACTGTGATTGTGTATGACTGTGCCCACTCTTCTGGGTTTTTTTTAAATACGATCTTTGATGGATGTTTTCCCTCCACTGATTATTTGCTGTACTTTTGGTGCACTCATTGGAGTGAGAGCTAATGAGGTCCAATCCTTGTATGTGTGAGGTGCTTGGTACAGTCTCCAGGTAACAAATTACCAGTCCTTACCATATCTTTATATAATTGATGTAGTATGAGTCTGCTAGAGCTACTGCAATTGTTTTGAAACTCTAATCTAATTTAGCACATTACTGAGCCCACAATCCAATCAGTCACTCCTAGTCATTTCCTGGCTTTTTTGATGAAGTGAGAGCAGTGTCATACCATAATAGATTGGCTTTCCTCACTTGCTGAGTATCCAAAAGTCACTTCTATTTGGATCAGGTCTGGCTGGGTCCCACCAGCCTTGGCCAGTCTGGTAATATCCACTAGCCAGTGGAAAGAAGAGAAGCTGCAGATGATCCATGATTTTTTTGGCCCAAAAGGCAATACTGGCCCCCATTTCAAAAACAAATGTGCTTCTCTGTGGGATCTTTTTCAATAAGCTGATCTAGCAGAGGAGACAACCAGCTAGCCAGAAAGAAAAACAGTGAAATTTTGGCTTCTGTGATGATGTACAAGTTTAATCTGGGAGATTGTGGGTGTGAAATTGTCCATCTAATCTTAATGTAGCTACATACCTGTGAAGAGCGTGATTAGATTGCAGAAAACCCAAAATCATAAGGTGAAATGAAGCATCTGATTTACTAAGTGGGCAGGTGCAATCCATATAACAGGAGCAAGTAATCATGGCTTACTATCAGAAATAAGAGGTGTGTTACTGGAAATGCAGGATATCTAAAACAAGGGGGATACAAGCAACCTAATTCATAGGTAAAATTCTTATTTGCCAGAAGAACTGACCAGGTTTTCATGCAGACACCATTATCTCCCTACCTGCTACCTGCCCAATCACAAAGTTCCACCTGACAAAACGTGAGAACTGTGAGACCCACAGGAAAATGCCAGAGACCTCCTAGATATGATGAAGACAGTACTAACTAAACAAGAAACCATCACATCTTGTTGATTACAGGCTCTAGAAATGGCTTCCAGAGATAAAACTTCTAGTTGAGACCCTTACACTGAGCAGTATTTTCCTTAAACAACCTGGGCAGTCAGAGAAGTGCTACTGGGCTAACTGAGGTAAAATAATAGAAAAGATAACAGAAACTGTGTAAGTTCACAACAAATGATCTGCCATACCAATAGGTAAATTGCTTAATATCCTGCTCAAACCTCTCCAGATGCTGCAGGAAGTGTATAGTTAAAATAAACTGCCTTCTGTAAAAGAACTAAGTCCTACTCCTTCAAAAAGAGTAAGAGTTTGTTTCTCATGAATTGTGCTCTTTGGGTGAAAAGCAAATGAGAAGTATTAAGCAACTTATCATTCGACTGTAAATGAGGAAACAATTTCTGGCATTCAGGCTGCTGAATTCAGATTGCAGTGCTTTAAAAGCCCAATAACAAAAATCCAGAAGAGCCATGATTAATAATAATTTTTCACTATCATGACTAAAACTAATCTTTCAGAAGGCCCAAATGATGATTTTTTCCCCCACTTCACCAAGTCTCTGAAGAATATTCGCAGCATATCAATATTTATTTTATAATCTCCCTCTGAAGGCAGTGTGCTTTCAGCTGCCAGACAGGCTGTTCATTACATGCTGTGCTAATGGCTGTCCCACAGCAAATGCAGGACTCTGCCCCCATGGCAGCTCAGAGGGAAGGGGAGGCTGCTGGCCCTGCTCCACACCTGAACAGTCCTGACTAGAGCCATCAGGGGCTGCAGCCCTGCCTCAGCTGAGTTATACCCAAACATGTCCCCAGTCCAGTCTCAGGCCCGGTGTCCTGGACAGGCCATGGAGCTGTGCCATTGGTGGATGGACCCCAAGAATGCACATTTTAGCTTGTTCCCAGCCTGCCTTTGTCCCTGTATCCTGGATGGACTTTGGACCCATGTACTAGCCTTGTCTGTAACCCTGTCTCCATTTGCTCCAGATCTGAGTTTGGACCCTGGATTTGATTCATTACTTGCCTGGTCTGGGACTGTTGATGAACTCTGTTATCATCATTCATCTCTGTCCACCACATTCAGACAGGACATGAAGACATGAAGACATTCTTCTTATGAAGACAGGCTGAGAGAGCTGGGATTGTCCAGCCTGGAGAAGGGAAGGCTCCAGGGTGAACTTAGAGCACATTCCAGTACCTAAAGGGGGAATAAAAATAACTAAGAGTGATCTTTTGAGTGATCTGTCTGAGTGATCACTGTCTGCCTGAGTGATCTCACACAAGCAGACAGTGATAGGATAAGGGGCAGTGGATTTAAACTAAAAGAGAAGAGACTTAGATTATATGTTAGGAAGGAATTCTTTACTCAGAGGGTGCTGAAACACTGGAACAGGTTGCCCAGAGAAGCTATGGATGCCCTATCCCTGGATTCAAAGGTTGGATGGGGCTTTGAGCTACCTGATCTAGAGAAAGGTGTCCCTGCCCATGGCAGAGAGTTTGGAACAAGATTGTCTTTAAGGTCTCTTCCAACCCAAACCATTCTGCGATTCTAAGTTCAGCCATCAGTGAGGACACTGACCAGGCTGGGATCACCCTCTGCTCCTGGCTCACCTTCCCTTATGGAGCAACCAGCCCTTGCTGCTCCCTGACAATTATTTTGCAGTGCCCAAAAATTTATGCAATTTTTAACTTTCCTTCTGCCTTTATTCTGCCCATAGGAAAACAGAAAAGAATTAATTAAATGATATTATTTTGTTTCCCTTGTTAAGAACAATGGGGCAATACATATAAAATCATTTAATAACAGAACCTTGATACAGTATGTACCCTGTTTTTCAGACTTAGCACAAACCAAGGAGTCATAGGGACTGAACTAATTCGTAGTCAGTAGAACTGGGGCTGAAACCTAAAAGATGAGAAAGACAAAAAGAAATCTTTTGTCTTTGGCCAGACAGGCAGGAGCTCCATAGCACACAGACACAGGCGATTATCTCACCAGCTGTAGAGGCTTTAGCTGCCTGCACAAAAAGAGCTCTTTATTAGCAAATGAGATAAATACACTTAGGTTTTTCAAATAAAGCCGTAGGACCAGACTAATGTCGGGAGCAGCCTTATGCCATCCTTTCCTGTTCAGTGTCCGCAGAAGATGCAGGGCAAGTTTCTCTTCTCTGTTACCAGAGCTCCCCTTTGTGTCGAACATCTGAACAACGGCTTTAGCTGCACAATTTACTGAGCATCTACCTCGGGTCCGGTCTCTCAGGTTCTGGCATGCAAGGGCCATGTGGTCACTAAACTCAGTGTACAGTGGAGCATATTTATTCCATCTTGGAGTGTAAACACAGTATTGAAATACTCTGATAGAAAAGTCTGTAATCGATTTTATTCTTACAGCTATAGGAGGGGTTCTGAGGAGAAAACCAAAGCACCTAGCAAGAAAAAAACAAAGGTCACCTGGCAAGAAAAAACAGTCTATTGTCAACTCTCAGTCTAAAGATTTCACACCAGGCATTGAGAAACTGCTATGCATTTTGACATTTTCGATTTTACCAGATTAATTCCTCAAATGGTTTTGGTGCTAGGGCAAATGGAAGAATAAACAGTTAGATCCACAAAGTTCTTGTTCAAGTTAATGGAAACTATAAATATTCATAATACATGCTTGAGTGGCAGATTGTGCTTAATTCACAGGCTGTTGAATTCAGTCNTTTTTTTTTTTTTTGAATGGTGTAAAGGACTCTCCAAATAAGTCATAGGATATCCCAACTCTTCCAAGAGATATTCCTGACAATATTACCACTTGCAGGACACGGCACTGCCAAAATATTTATTGAAGAGCAATGTTTTGCAAGGAATAGACCAATACAAGAGAACTCACACTGCTTTCTATAAATAACTGGCTCCCTCCAAGTAGAATTGGGAGCATGGAAAGGCCTTGGGCAAAATGCTGTCTGGCCCAGCCAGTCCTGCTCCTGGAGCTCAGGGGAGCATGTGCTTTGCTGGGAACACTGCCACTGTCTGAATGTGTCCAGCATGTGCTGTCACTGCCACTTGTCATGAGAGGGTGGGGAAAGGTTCAGTTCATATCCATCACTCCCACAGAACTGGAAAAGACAGCACTGCCTTTTACCAAGAGAGTCCTTCAGGATTGTTTAAACACAGCTGTTGGTGTTTTGTGTAAAAGCACAGTGAGAGTGAGCTCATTTGTTACACAGCTTAAAATGCCCTTTCTGATCTGTGCAGATTTTCAGCTTGTGCTGACCTTCACCATTACCAAACGCAGTATTTGCCATACCTGTGCAGTCAGGGACATATTCAGAAAGTCTAAAACCACATTTGAAGTGATTGCTTTCAGCTGGCCTCTCGACTTTCAGAGGGCTCAGCCCACAGGGAATAGCCTATGGACATAGCTGGCAGGTAACCCCATCTAGACCCCACAGAGTAAAATTAAAGAAGTTCTTTGTGAAATTCATATTTCTCCAGGAAAGAAGCACTGATTCCTGCTCTTGCTGTGTGAGGAGCATTTACTTTGAACTTGCGGTATAACCAAAATGTTTCTCACTATTTAAGAAAAGATGACTAATTCTTCTTCAGAGCTATTTAACAAGAATAGAAATTCTGTGTGCATGCAGAACACTTTGTAAAAGTTAAAAAAAATCCTGAGCAACTTACCTTCCTCCAAGTTTTATTTGCCTTGGCTGGCAGCTGCTATTACTGTTTGTTTGCTTTTTTTTCCCATTGGTCAAGCACCTACATTGTGACGTTTGTATCATTGTACCACCGATGTTGCATCACCTGTGATAACAGAAGTCACTGCCAGTCACAGAACAAATGGCAAGATTCCCATCCACTTCAGTGGGCTGGGATGTCACAGTGTGTTCCATCCCAACACCACAGCAGGAACAGCACTATCCTAGGATCCTGCCATAGCAGAGTGACACCCAAAACCAAACAAGAGACTTTTTACCCTGTTATCTTGGTCAAAGCTTGAATGGTTGGCCTAAGGATGGGGTTTGGTGTGGGTACTCTTTGCAGCACTCAACTCTTTCGTTGTTCATTTCTTAACCTGCCACAATGAAGTATTTGAGATCTGCTAATTCTGGGGCATGGGACATCATTTCTAACTGGCCCAGCCTTGGCCAGTGGCACGTCCAGCTTGGAGCTGCCAGGGGTTGCTGGAAAGCCACCCCTGTAGCATCCCTGCTATCAAAACCAGGCCATTCAAACCAGACAGGAGAAGAAATATGAAATAAAGAGGAAATAAAGAAAATAAATAATAAAGAGGAATCACAGGCCAGGCAGACTTCTCCCTGCTGAGCTCACCATATTTCTGTTCCACTGCAAGTCTACAGGCTCTGAATCTTCCTGTGGCCCAGGCAGCACCAGCCACTGTCTCTTGTCTCAGGAACAATTTGGAGCACAGGCTTATCACATTTTTATCTGCAAAACACTGGGGCTCCAGGGCAGAATTACTACATATACAAGCATCTGCACCAGGGTGCTCAGGCTACAGATGTCAAAATCCAAAGCTTCAAAACAACAGAGAGGACCAGAAAGGTCCTTATTGTGCTTCTTGCCAGCTATGGCTGACATAGGACAAAACATTATCACTGCCTTTGCTGGATTATTTAAAGGTCTTGTAGACAGGAGCAAAGGATGGACCATTTCATGGCACAGACTTTCTAACGAGATCTCCAGCTGGTTTATGAATCAGGAAGCTCAGAGAGAGCTCACAGTGGCAGACATGAGCAAGCCCTGCTGCTCTTTTGAGAAATCTTTCTCCCAGAGATGTGCAGGACAGGCACTAGAGCTCTGCAGATTTGTGAGATTAAATCACTGGAATCGCTGCTTTTCTTCCCTAATGCAGCTGAGCACGAGGGAAGGGACACACTCCACAGCTTCAGGGCAAACATTGGCAATGTGTCTCTGAACAATGTGCCTCACCAGGCTCTGCCTCATTTATCAATGGAGCAGTTCGTGGTGTAACAACCAGACAAATCACTCAGCTCTTGGGCAAAAGAAGGGAGAAGTCCTTTGTAGCCACACACTGTTAACTAAAAATTTTTAGCCAAACAGAATTAGGAGGAGGTGGAAATGTCAAGGTAGTTAATCACAGCTCCATTCCTTCAGTTTGTAATCTGCTTTAGGCAATCAATATTCCCCTCTTTCTCAGCTACCTTATCTGAAAAATGTGGTAACACTAGACTCACAGGCAGGCTGGGACAGTGAATTTGGCTTTTGTTTACGGCACGGAGTGCCCCAACATGCTGTAGCAGTATTAGGAATGGTTACTATGTGAGAGAGGGAACTATGTAGAAAATGGTCTCTTTGATCTGAATTCTCTCTTAACATCAAAGAGTTGGGACAACCTAGGGCCCACATTTACCAAGCACTCTGGCACTGTTCTCAGTGGAATCAAGTGTGATGCAAAATTCTTCAAATTTTTACCAAGACCTTATGCAGGATCCCTAGGAGGTCAGTGGGAACTATTGGATTTCTGTGTGAAGGTAAGACGATGTAGCTAAAGGAAGTTAGCTGGAAGAACAAGAAAAACAGCCAATGGAAAATTCACTCAACTATGTACAAATCTGTGTCATTGGCATAGTAACACGAGTGGAAATTCAGAGATAATCTGAACCGTTATTTCTGTCTTTAGAGTGACAGATAAACAATGGTCAATACAAAACCCCTGCATGGTAGGCAAGTGATCAGCAAGCTGGAGACAGGGGTCAGGAAAGCATTTGAGAGGTCTGTTTGTTACTGCAACTTTGTGTAGGCACAACCAGCTTTACCTCCCTGCCAGAAATACATGTGATGAAAGTACCCTTCACAGGTTTTACAAAAAAAACAGTTTGTCAGAGTTAAATCTGTGCTTGGAAGTGATTCAGTTAATTTGTCTGCCTTTGCACTGAAATGGACAAAGACAACTCCAAGTATTTGTTCTGTTGGTTCAGCCATCAGACCAGGAACAGAGAGGAAACACCATCCTAACCTAGGAGAGCAACTTCCGTAGTGACTGTCCAACAGCTGTGTCACCACCTCCTTATTTCAGTGATGGAACACATGATATGGCTACACAGGTTAGGAGACAGCCACACTTGGGAAACACTTCATGATGGAACAAATCACAGCTCAAGCCATCTACTATTTCATTAACACAGCTTAGCTGTAACAGCTTTTCCAAAGAGCACACATTGAGATCAGTCTCAAGCCTTATGTCAAAGTTCAGTCATCCTCTGATCAAAGGGGGAGTGGACCAATAGCATGTGTTTAAATGTGTCACTGTTACCCGTGACAAAGTTGTGTCCCTCATCACGGTAGATAAAGGTACATTCTTGGGTAATGTCACTCATTGTTCAGTGGGGCATCTTTAAGCACAAAAAGTTGTTCCCCACAAATGACTGAAGTATCAAAGTCTGGTTTTCTGGTGTGCTCCTGAAAACAGGTTTTCTCAAAATCCCTTTTCTGACCAAGGTTTATTAAAACTAATCTAACTTGTCTGTTCCTCCCCTTTCCTAGAGCCAATGTCCTATCCTAGCCATCCCACCTACTGGGTAAAGCAAAGCTTAAAGTTCTTCCTCACTTTGATGGTTTGGGATCGGTATCCTATGACAAATCACAGGTTCTGGGGCCCTGTGTCGTCAGAGGCACAGCTGTTAGCTCACCAGTAACACTGAAAGTCTTTCTGGCATGTATTTTGCAGCCTTCAGGGCTTTTTTAAAGAGCAAGCTTCATAACTTTTGACATGTTGGGTAAGAGGGGGGTGGATGCAAAGGTAAACAGTCAAGCTGTGGGAGTTGCAAAATCAAGCCCAGGGATCCTGGCAGGGAGGTGAGGGAGGGAGAACAACTATGCTGGAGCAACACTCAGAGCAGAGAGAACTCTCTTACACTGAGGCTTCAGCCTATCCCAAAGTAACTGTTTCTATCCCTCTTTATCCTAACAACCATTAAGTAGTAAGCCTGCTTTGATACCAAATGCATAAAACATTGATTTTTGCTGTCAACTTTGTAAACATTTTCACCATTTTTGTCTCCTTTGCACTGTGTTTCTCTGAGAGTTCCTATATGCCAATAGGAACTTTAGGTTTTTTACTGCATTTCAGGGCCGGATATGGCTCTGAGCTGGGCAGAAAGGTCTGTTCAGCCATTTCTCATCACATAATCCCTCTTCTGTTCCTTTCCCCTTCCTTTTCCAGCATTTTGATCTTAAGATGAAAATGATGAATAAATGTTAAAGAACATGTTCTTACTTAGAGACATGATGTGCACAGCTTCTGAGGAAAAATCCCAGCTTGACTGCCACATCAGACAAGTTAGAAATACAAAAGGACTTCCCGCTCTGACAAAAGAAGGTTAGTCTGATTTTCTGGCATAATTATATTTAAAATTCATGAGTCTGCCCCTTCCCGAAAATTAGAATTTGGATCAGAACTAAAGAAGTGATAGAAGAAGTTGCTTGGAAGTATTCTTAGTTCCTTTCCTGCAATAAATTTGGGTAATATTCAAAGTTTTATCTATCATCATGGCATATGTATTATTCAAAAGCTGGGGCATTAAGAAAAGCAAGAAGGGAGGTTTATTGCTCACACACACATGTACATCATGCAAATTGGCAGCTCTGGATAGGAATCTCCAGCTCCTGATGGCAACAGTGTCTTCTGCTCACTCTGCAAGTAAGGTCACTTGAATATTTTAAACAAAAGGGCTCTCTTTTTTTTATTTCCCTGCCTGATATTTTTACACTGCAATCCTGAGTGTTAGGTCTATTTCTGGCAAAAGTTGTTTCTGTGAGCTTATCCAGCCCTTAGCTGAAGGAGTTCACCCTTTGTGGTTTTTTTTTCCTGAACACTAGGTCATTTTGCCCTCCAAGAGTTCATTCAGGCCTCAGATAAAGGCAACAGAAGAAACAACTAAGGCACAGAATTTTAAGCAGCCTAGGAAAATCCCTCCTCTTGACCAATTACGTAATCTTAGTTTTGACTCTAATACTGCAAGTGCCTGCTGCTGCATTCCAGGAAATACAGGGAACACATAATGAAGGGGAAAAAGAAATTTCTTCTAACTTTTTGCATTTATTCCTATGGTTTTCCTTATTTAACATACAGAAGCCTTAAACTACAAAGTTTGCTCTCTTTTCCAAGACACTCTTAAAGAGAAATTTCTGACCTTTTATCCTACAACATGTTGTTAACTTAAGGTAATTTAATCACTCAAGGTAGCAATATCTACCCTCCACAGACAGAGAAAAAAAAAAAAACACAGAAAAAAGCAGAAAATATGTCACTTTTTAGTGTATTAAAGGAAACACAAAGGTAACTTATCATCAGATGAGTTTTGAACTATATATGGTTTATATTCCCCTCCTAGAATGCCACAGAAGCAACCTTAAAGGCTGTGACCTGGAACAGAAGAGCCTGTATATTTCTATCCTCGCAGTTCTGTGCCCTAGGTGGAAGCTGCAAGACCTGCAGTTCTCTCTTCTCAAAATCTGAGAGCTCTCCAAATCCCTTTGTGAGCTGATTACATTATGGAGAAGCAGGATTGAAAGTTTTCTCAGCAAACTCCTTGGAACAGATACTTTATTTTTCCAAACCTGTGCAAAAGTCTATGTGAAAGCACTTCACACAGGCATTTTAAGCCTCAAATTCTCAACAGGAACACTGCTGTTCTAGCATTCAGTCCTGATTCTCCATAGCTTGATGATTTGCAGTGAGATTATCCCATTTCTTTGCTGTACTGCCAACATGTTGCAGATGTTGCTGGGTCCCAAAACAGTAAGAGCACTGATTTACTGGAGGCACAGGAATGTGCTACTCTTCCCCAACAGCAATCTAACACTGGGGTCAGCCCAGCATCAATCCCCATCAGCCAGTTCTCTGCCCAGAGCTCTTTATCCCAGTTTATTGAGTCATGGATCTGTTCTCTACCGTGCGCTAGACATTAGCAGGGAACACTGATGAGTTCCTTAACAGTTCTCTGGGTCACAGCATTATCTGGCCTGGGCAAGTCTGTCTCAGTGATATTCAACTGCTTTTTCCACCCCCAGCTCTGGCTGGATGCTAATCACTCATTTGCCATATGTGTGAAAAAAACCCTGACAACCAACTCTCTAAGAAAGATCCTAAAACATGTGCACTGCTCTGCAGAGTAAGGAAAAGCATTGGTTATGCAAATAACAGTACATGTGTACAACTGCATGGATCTGACAAGAAACTACCACCTTCACCAGTTCTAATAGGATTATTTAGTGCAAATACATCCCTTGGAGGCCACTGTTAGGAACCTGTTTAGGCCACAATCCCACCCTCCTTTTCATTGCCCTCTTTCTGGTCAGCCACTCTGTGTTGGCCAAACGTGTTGAAATCCTGAAAACTAAGATTACTTATTTTTTTGCAAAAGAGAGATGCTTTACAAGGGCATGTAGCAATAGGATAAAGTGGAAAAACTTCTTTACTACGAAGGTGGTGAGGCCCTGGCAAAGGTTGCCGAGAGCTGCTGTGGCTGCCCCATCCCTGGGAGTGTTCAAGGCCAGGTTGGACAGGGCTCGGAGGAATGTGTCTGCTGGAAGCGACTTTAAAAATCATCTAGGGGTGAAACTAGATGATCTTTTAAATCCCTTCCAACCCAAACCACTCTGTGAATCTACTATTCCACTCTTCTATTCCTGGCATAACCTGTCACGAGAACCACAGGGCAAGAAACACGGATTATGATGTGGGATCTTTTTATGCATTCACTGTGCACAGCGGTGCATCAGCAGCCCTCACCTTCAGCTCCCTCCGGGGCTGCCCTCTCCCTCCCACTGGCGCCGCTCCCCGTGGGGCAGGGGCCGGGCACGCCAGGGAGCGCTGCCTCGGAGGCCTTTCGGAAGCCGCTGTGGCGGCCATTTCACCGCAGCCCTCTGCCCCGCTCCCCCGCGCTGCGGCCGGGCCGCGGGAGGAGCACGAAGGAGCTCAGGGCCCGCCGGCCGCGCCGAGGGAGCCGCGGGGCGGGGCGGGGGCAGCGCTTGCGCGGCGGGGCCGGGGCCGCCGAAAGTTCGGGGCCACGTGGGGCGGCCGCGGGGACAGCGCGTCCCGCAGACGGCCCGGGAGTCCCGCCGCGCTCGGCTCTGCAGGCCCGCTGCTCGCCCGCCCTCCTGCCCTCGCCATGGCCCCCGCCGAGATACTCAGCGGCAAGATTGTCTCCGGGTACGTAGCGGGGCCTCTCGCCCGGGTTCTCTCGGGCGGGAAAGTCTGGGAGCCGCGGGGCTTTTGCCCTTCGGGAAGGGACCGGTGTGGCCGAGGAGCTGAGGGGTGCCCCGGCGACCCTCGGGGGTGAGGGGTTGTGCGGGGCTTTTTCTCTGGCTCTGTGGACGAAGCAGGTCTGGAGACACCCTAAGGCTTTTTCACTACATTACAGCCAAAACTCGCTTTTTCCTGGATGTAAAATGGGAGTTATTGGACGTTAATAGGTTAATAAGTTAATCCACATGTGGGATAACACACAGCTGAATGTTCACAGGTGTCCTGCCAAAGCTATTTAAAAGATTTGGGAGGCCTTGAAGGAAAAAGAGTTCTCATACTTTTCAGCATTTACTTAGCTGGCAAGCCCTGCGTATAGGTGAGCCTGGGTTGTCTTAGTTTGCTTGTTTTTCCTGCTGCCACTCCAGATACATATTTGATAAGAAAGCCAAATAAATGCACTGTAATGGAAAATACAGTGTAGTGGTTCTGTTATATTCTGTGGAAACAGTGTTTGGTTAGGTAGGTTCATTGGGTATCTCCTGTGGATATAATTAGGGAATTTAGACAGAAAGGTTACATTTTAAAAGGTATAAAGTAATCTCAGCAAAGCAGTTAGTCCTCCTCTTAGGTATTGTTTTGTATGACACAGCTACATCTAACCAGCAGTGGAGCAGTTCTGAAAAGTAGGCCTAATGTGCCTTGAATGTGAATATTCATGAGGCAAGGCTGCTTGCATGTTTTTTACCTGGTAATTTTGGAGCCAGTACCACCTGTGTATTGCAGTCTCTCAGTCTTAAGTGCTTCATTCTACCTGGTCCTTTTGGTAGTGTTGGGGCCAGCACAGTCTGCAATGCCTGTTCTTGCTGCTGGTAGGAGTTCATGATTTGCCTGTTGTAGGTCTCTTTCCAGTCATAGAAAGTCACTCTGAAGTGCAGTAGGTCCTGGAAAGATGCTAGTTTGGGTACAAGATAATTCACTTTAAAACTTCTAGCTTACTTGGTATGCCATGTTGCATTACTTACTTAATTTTAAAGATATGGGGGTGAAATGTTTTATTTCTGTTCCTTTTCTGTATTACAGTAGCAGCTATAAACTAGCAGTTCTCAGAGGACATTCATGATGTGCAAATACCTGGGAAGAGGCATGAGTTTTAATAAGCACATACAGGAGAAAGGTTTGATTAACTTCCAGCACATCTCTTAAGGTGTTTGGCTGATCAAATCTTGACCTGAAGACACCACAAAATGAAAAAATAATTGCAGTTGTTCAGCTGTCCTTCAGTTCCTTTATTTGTGCTGTATTTATGTTGAATATAGCAAAAGCATCACCTGCTCCCTATGGGCCTTAGGTAGTTCTGCCTTTTTCTAGTGGAGTGCTTGAAAGAGTCATGAGGAATTGGGCACCCTGGAGACAGCTGTCCCTTTCTTCCAGACCCCTAGGGAAGTGCTGGTCCAAGGGATTTTCACTGCCCAGAGTTCACCTCCGGGCCAAGAGTCTGGCAGCAGCAGAAGTGATAGGCATGTGGTTTTTCTAGGAATTTTTAACTGAACTGCCTATTGTAGAAAGGGAATGTCCCTGACTTTACATCAACTGCAAAACCTTCTCAGTTACTATCTTGTAGCGGGTGGATTTTGTTACTT
The DNA here is from genome assembly GCA_013396995.1 of Dicaeum eximium. Lineage (NCBI taxonomy): Eukaryota > Metazoa > Chordata > Aves > Passeriformes > Dicaeidae > Dicaeum > Dicaeum eximium. The sequence continues at coordinate 1,232,010 of VWZP01003316.1, read as the reverse complement.
TACCCTTTAATCAAGAAAAAATGTTTGTTTGTAAGTCAGTCAAATATTGACAAATGAGCTGAATCAAGCAAGCAGTGTTTCACCTATGTAATGCTGGGTTTCTCTGTGTGTTTTAAATCAAAGCTCCTAAGTATTATGAACTTTCTCCTCCAGCCACCAAGCACCCCTTCCTCAAAACAGATGAAAAAATACCTAATTCACAATCATGCCAGCTATTGAAACAAAGATCAGGTATATACTGGCATTCTTATTCTTGTGAAACACGTAAAGAGAATAAATACTTTGAGAGAGTTTCCTTGCCTCTATAAATAAGGAAAACTTGATGAAGTGATAAAGCTAGTTCACACCTTTGGAAAGCTCAGAAGAGGTAAAAAGGAAAATTGACATTTTCAGTGGCTTTGAGTATTACCTGTGAGGATGGAAAATGTGGTTAGGTGGGGCATGGGAATGAGAACACAGCAGACATTGTTTTCTCTGTAGGATTTTGGTGTTGATGTTAATGCATCAACATCAAAATGTGTCTAAGTCTGCTTCTGTCAGTACAAACAAGAAGTATGCACAGTCTGGGAAATACATTAAATATTGGATGGGTTCTGCATCAATCTGAATTGGCTGGTTACCTCAGGATGGCTTTCCTCTTCTTCTCTGAGTGGCTGTTCAGTAATTCTCCCTTCGATTTTGCTACAAGTTAAATTTGCCTCATTGGCAAATGAGTTAGAAAAGATGAGTTATTGTGTAACAGTACAGTAAACAAATGACTAATGGGAAGAAGAGAAGCAGTGCTTTAAGTATGGAGGATATGGTGGGTTTAAGGTAATAAAAATACCGTATTCTCCACCTTTTATTGCAGGTATTTCCCTGAAGAAAAAACAATCTCTGTTTCTGTGTCTAAAGAGATAATCACAGCAAATCATGGTACTGGCTCTTCTTTACAGTTCATGTCCACTGCAGAGAGCTGTGTGTTCAGGCTGTACCACCTGAAAGAGCCCAGGTTTGGAAACCTTTAGCTTGGCCTGAATTGGTTGGTAGGACCAGGAGTGGACCAAGGTTTCTGCTCTGGAAGAGTGGCTGATGAGTTGTGGTGGCTGGGAAGACTTAGCATCCCTCACAGCCCCTAGAGATAGGCCAGGTACTGCTTTGGGTTTAGAGTGCTCAGTAAAGTGGTGATCAGGCTGAACTTACAATTGGAGATAACAGTGTAATAAATTACTCCTCAGCGTTTTCAGGCTGGGCCTTAATTTTTTTTCGAGTTCCTGTTGTAACTCCAGGTAAATCTACTCTGAAGTGGAAAAAATTCCCTGATCTCTGAGCTCTCTTTTAGCAGATCCTGCCCACAGTGTTTCAGGCTTGCAGTGAAGGGTCCCACATGGTGGGACTGACTCCCCCATGGTCTGAGTTAAAGTGAACTGCCAGTGCTATTGGGTGGCCCCAAATATGATCTAGAGCCCCTTGTGTTCAGTGCTGTGCAGACACAGTTTTAAAAAATGGGACCCTGCTCTGAAGAGTTGATAAGAGAGGAGAAAACATTGTCTGGTGATCAACAGGGCCACAGATCTGTGACCTGTGCACATCAGCACAGGGAAGGCAAAGACCGTGTGGGGGCTGCCGTGTCCCCCTTCGTGGAATGAGTAAAATCTCAATATCATTCCTTCAGAAGACAAACCTTTGTTAATAGGGCCCAGAATATATAGAATAGGGTCTGGAGTGCTTACAGCCACTCAGTCCAAAGGTGAATTGAGTCGTTACCTATTGTTCTTGTATTTTCCTCTGATTAAATCACCTGATAGTAGGGTATTATATGCAGTATCCATTTTGGGAAGCAGGCCTGTATGCATGTTGCAGCATGGGAACTTGATAACATAACTCAAGTTTGCAGAAGACTCTTCTAAGTTTTGAAGACTCAGATTTGTGTTAAACTCTTGTTGTTCTGTTGTCAGTCATCCACATTTGCTAAGTGCCTCAATTGCTGCCTGTCTCTCAGACCCACTTCGGACTGAAATTCTGGATGTGATGAAAAAGCACCTAAAAAGGCAGAAATGTCTTTGTGTATCTGGTCTGAAGAGAGCTCATGCATGTATTTGTGCTGACAGAACCAAAAAGGTGGTTAAAAAGCCTTGTGAGTGTGGAAGTGGTAGAAAGTAGCAGGCATTTTTTCCTAGGAGATGATGACAGTGTGCCAGGAGCATGCAGTGGTGGAGCATGAGACAAGAGGGTGGGAGACGTGAACTCATTCCAGCTCTAAATGATGTCTTCCTGCAACTGGAGCCATCTGTTGAACTGCCAGCAGTGTTCAGATGGTCTTTTCCGAGGTATTTCCTATCCCAGTGCCACTCATTGAGCCAGCCTGTGACTTCCCTCAGGAGAGGCTCCTCTGTGACATTACTCTTTGCAGCTCCCTCACAGCATTTTAAGATAATGCAGTTGTCCTGAGCTAGGACGTGGTGCCATGGTGGTTTGGAGATGGCAAAGTTTGTTTTTCCACATTATGGTGTTGGTCATGGGAGCACCAGGAGGTGAGCAGTGGCAGTGCTGCAGGCTGTAAGGAAGAATGGCTGCAGGGACAACAGCTCTGACCAGGGTGGTGCAGGACCTGGGGAGGACCATCAGCCTCATGCAGCTGTTTCTGCAGGGCTGCAGCAGGAGCATTTCTGCTGCATGTTTATCAAACCCATGGGGAATCTGTGATCCAGGCAGTAAAGCCAAACCCTCCCCCTTTGGGAACAGGCATCTTCTGGAGCATCACTGTCTCTGAGGAGGTGTTTGCCAGGTCCTGTGTTTGGCACTATTTGCATAGACCCTGGACCCTGTTACTCACAGAAGGGACAGAAACACAGCCTGGTGTCATCTTCAGTATGGTGCTGTGTGTCCTCATCAGCTGAGCACTCTGTCCATAATCCCACAGGAGGGTGTAGGGTTCTGCTGACATGGGAGCCATGTTCTCTCCATTTCCAGCAGAGCTAAAGGAGTGTGGTTTGTTCTTTGTTTGAATTTCTGGGAAATTCACTTAATAAATTTAAATTCAGCTCACTGTTGCACTCCACAGAAAGAAATGCTAACAAGTTCTTTAATCTTTGAAGCTGGCTGTTGCATTGTATGCTTAGAACCATGTGCTGTCCTTAACCTGTGTGGACCCTGGACTTTTGTTTGCTGCATGAATTTGTTTGTGGAAGGGCACGTGGGCACGGGAGGGGGCTTAGAGTCAGAGAGAGAGCTTTTGGGGAAGCAGACACATAGAATTGCAAATTTTTTTTTGAAGACTTCAAATAATTTTCATACAGCTAGTAAAATGTGTTGATTTATCAATATGAATTTTCATCTTTGGGGAGGGTTGAGGTCCACAATAGAATTTTGCAGACTGTATAACTAAATAGCTGCTGATTTCAAAGATTATTTTTATGGCTTTTGTAAGTCTATGGAGAAAAACAATGATTTCTTCTTTTTTTTCTTGAATTTTCTTTTAAACGTTTGCCCCTGTGGTTTTTTGTGACCACTGGACAGCAGTGGTACCCAACACTAGGTGGCTGTCTAACAAGTGATTTCTTGATTCAAGGCTCCTAAAAAAATCGCACTGACAGCACCACGTTTGTATGTTTGTGTGTGCTGCCTTTCTTCAGGAGCTGAAGGGGAAGTGACCTAGTGCCTAAGTACAGAAAATGACAGCAATGTAATGTGTGAATTGTGGCTGCTGGGGGTGAAGGCACACCACAGCCCTGCTTCACAGAGGCCAGAGGAATTGGGTGGGCTTGTTTCTCTTCAGCTGAGAAGACTGAAATAAAAGTAATGCCTAAACCTGGGACCCTTTATAATATTTCGTATTTGTTTGCATGTCTTTTTGTTTGCTGGCCACAAACCAGTGCTTCCCTTTCCTTACTGGAACACTAGAGACCTCAGAAATAGCTCCCTTAGCGAGTTGCCCACATCTCCCATTCACAGGCCATGTGCAGGGGTTCTCTGATGCTCCTTGAGATCATTGTGTTGTTGTTAGAGGCTGCTCATGAGCCAGCTCAGGTGCCTCCCTAGGGGCTTAGAGCTGGAGTTCTAGGAGAGGCAGCTGGGGATTTTGCTACCCATCAGATGAATTTTTGTCACTTAAGCAGAAATAACTGCTGGGATAAGGTTTGCTATGAGACTGTTTTCTGAACTCATCAGCTGGTCTTGATGTCAAGTCTTCTACAGAGGTGACAGCAGAAGGAAGGCTCAGAACTACCTTCTCCCAAACTTACTGTTTATTAAGTAAGGCTGAAAACAATTGCTTCCATGGAAGCTTGTTACAAGACTTTGAACCATTTACCCAGATGCAAACACCTATAAATACTCTGAACTCTCTTCTCAGGTGCAGCAGAGCTCTGACCACGTGATGCAGGATGCAGCAGGAGAGATGCATGATTTGGGATGTAGCTGGGGGCTGTGAGTCCCTTTGAGACAAGGCTTTAAACAGCCTTAGGGCTGCTTCTAGCTGGGCCAGCTGCAGCTGTCCCCTGGGATCAGTGCTGCTGGGTTGAGAGAGAGCTGTGTGCTGCTCCCATTTCCCTGTCTTCCTGCCTCTGGCAGTTCTAATTTGGAGCTCGTAGTTGCAGGGTAGAGTTGCCTCACTGGCTGTTTGTTTTCCTGGAGTTTTCCTCTATTCCTCTATGCAGGAATCACAGCCTCCAGCTGGCATCAGCTACATACCCTGTCCCTGTGCCCTCGCTGTTCGCATTTTTAATGAACTGGCACCAACAGTACCTGCTCCAGTCTGGGAAGTCTGATCCCACTTGGGAAGTAGCAGACCTGGTGATACTGGTCTGAGGGTAAATGAGCACAAGGAGACCTGTGTTTTAAACAAAAGGGTGTTTGGTGCAGGGTAGATTTGCTGAGTGTGGTGGTAGCACCTTCTCATCTTTGAGAATGGGAATGGGACACAGGATGGAGTTCACATGGAGGAGAGACCTGTCAAGCCTGTCATGTCCTGTGAGGTTTTGCTTCTGAGTCTCTCTTAGATTTGCAGTGCAGTGCCACAGGCTCCTTCCAGTGCCATGAGCCATGAGATGGACAGAACTGGTCAGTTCCTTCAGAATCCTGACTGCCTGTGGTGAGGAGACAGAGCAATTTGGCCTGGCACCTTCCCTGGTGAAGGATTGTGTGTGGGGCCAGAGTGGTTGAGAAATTGGAGAGGAGTGCCAGGCTAGAGAGAGGTGGTAACAGTGGCTTTTGAGCTGTCTGTGGCTAATTTCAGTGCTGGTACCATGGAATTAAAACATTCCATGGTAAACTGGATGTGAGTTCACATCTGAACTAGAACAACTAATCAGTGCTCTGTTTCAAAGTTGTGGTTTTTTTACAATTCTACCATTAAAGCTGCATTTACTGAAGAGTTGACCTGAGCTGTGTACCAGGGTTTGGGGACTTTTCCTCACCTCTGTCCACCTCCCATTCCCCTCCCTGCTTTATCTTTGGGTACCTCCTGCCTGTTTAGTTATTTCCCAGAATTTTACTATTATAGATTTATAATCCTTTACCAGGACAGCTTGTGTGACAGTGACAACGGGTGCCTCTGGGATTCAGGTAATTTTAGTACAGCATAGGTGGAAAGAGGATTTCCTTTTGAGAAAGGAATTTGAAATCCCAAGAGTTTCCATGGCAAATTTTGAACCTTTTTTTAAACCCTTGTATCCTATGAGAGCGTGAAGAGTACAATGTAGACTTCAGAAAACTAAAATTATTTAAATAAATTTGAATGAACCTGGTTCCAGAGTGTCTCAGTGATTTATGGACATCAATCTTATTTGGAGATGGCTGGGAGCTGTGTACTTGAGGCATTAAGTACATGTTTGCCAGTCTGCCCATCTGTCACCCGTACAGCTCCTCACTGTATCAGAACAACTCCATCACTCTATCAGAATTCAGCCCCGTGATTAACTTCTACCTTGTATTTGTTTTCATTTATTTTCCCCTCTTCAGACAAGTAAGAGACAGACTAAAGCAGCAAGTTGTTGAGATGACTGAGAAATTTCCAGGCTTCAGACCAGGACTCGCCATTTTGCAGGTATTGTTTTCTTTAATGACAACTACAGAAAATATGAATTGCTTTGCAGTGGTAAGGGCACAGCTGATGAGCTTCATCAAAGCTACCTTGTAGTTGGTAGCATTTTATTAGGAACACTGTTCTCTGTGAGATAGTTACACAGTCCTGTTATGTCTTTTTGCCAAGTATCAGAGCCCAAAATTTTTTGGGTCTTTTTCAGTTGTTTTATTTGTTTCTTCAGTCCCTGTTCTCTGTTGCGATGTTTGTGAAATGGTGAAATCAAGCTGTTTGCCTATTAAGAGCAAGAAGTGCTTGTAGACTTCATTCCAAATCTCTGCACTTCAGTGAGCCCTGAAATTTGGCAGCTTTCAGAGATGTGTTTGTACCAGAAATCCTCCAAATGGGATGTTTATTAAGTGATCTGGTCTGCTGTTATGTCAAAACATGGAGAGAAAAGAGGGGTAGAGGAGGGGAGGGAACCCAAACAAAACTAAAAGTACCTTTGGCCAAGATGACTTTGAGTACAAGGGATGGAACAACATCCTGTTGCTGAATTGGATATCCCTCAGAAGTGAGCAAGTGTTAGAGTCTACACAGAAAGACTTGCAGAGGTAAAAAGCACATGACAAGTACAGGGGTTTGACCTGTGTTTGGCATAGTTTTTTCCTTTGTGGCTATAAAAAGATGGAAACTGTGCTTAGGTCAGAAGGTGACTAGCAATAGCAAGTGTCATGGTACAGGAAGGACCTGTGTGTCCACAAAGGATTGAGGGAATGTAAGTGGCTGCTTAGAGAAGTGACCTTTGTCCTTATTCAGTATTTGGGGCTCCTGCAGAGCCTTTGGTGCCTGTCTGTGGATTCCAGTGCTAGTACCACCATAGCATGCAAAGGCCATGCTCCTCTTCCATGCCAGGAACAAATTTGTGTTTGTGTATTGTTGTTTGTTTTTTGTTGTTGTTGTTTTCCTTTCCATTAGCTTTAATTAGATTGTCTCTACAGAAATTTTGTCTGCAGATGCTTAGAAGGAAGGAGGGAAGGAGGGTCTAAAAATTTAGTAGTGCTTTGATGAAAGCTGCTGAACTGTTGACCTCATAAACTGTGTTCAAAAATGCTGTCTTGTGGCACTATTGGGTCGTCTTCATGGTGGGCCTGTATTCAGTCCTGGATTGTCTCAGAGTCCTTTTACAACCTGCTTGCTCTTTGGCTGTCTGACACTTTTGCAAGCTGTCAAATAGTCTGGGCTTGGAGTTCATCTCCTAGTATTGATGTTTGCAGCTGTCTGTTTTCCAGTGAAGTCAGGACAATGAGCTGTTTCTTATTTGTAGCACACCATACATTATGTGCTCTGTTCTTGGGAGGCATCTGGTGTCCTCTGGGCTCAAAGAATAAGTCAGTTAATCTTTATTTTTTTGTCATGTAGTCAGTAATTCCTTATTCACAAAACATATGTTTGCTGGCACCTCCTGCTTCTCTGCCCTGTATGAAGCAAACCTTTTCCTAAACCCAGCAGACTTCACAGGGGAGACAGCCCCTTTATCTGTACCTAGGGAGGAAGAATCCCCTGTTTTGGGTGATAAAGTAACACACTCACCCCTGCAGCTTGTAGTCTGTGTGAGAACCAGGGATGGCTGCCAAGTACCAGGGAACAGAATTTCAAGAGCTTGCTTATCAGTTTTTCCTTATTTGACCCCTATTTTCTGAAGGTTAGAAGGAGTAATACCTTTAATAGTTTGTTTTGGATGCTGCAAGTGTCCATTTCAGGTCTCTCCTGAAATGCAGTTGTACTGTAAGCACCCAGTACTCTCAAAAACTGCAGGTATTTGTTCCATTTGCTGCTTTCTCTTTGTGCATCACTTTGTCCTTGTTTTAGCTTTTGTTTGGCAGGAAAATTCTCAAGGTTCAAAACAGCAGTGGAAGAAATGTCTCCATCAAAGCACACATGTACATAAAATTAAGATTCCCGGATATCAAAGAGGCCCAATGTTTCTGAAAGCCTTAATCAGATAATTGAATGTTATCATCACCTGCTGATCATGTTAATTAGCTAAGGATTTAACTTACTCAGATCAAATGGCAAGCAATATTTTCTGCTTTCGAGACCACTGTGTTTTTAAGGTTTTTCAACAGGTGCAAATGGTGTTTGTGCAGGAGATCAGACAACTTGTCTTTAACTGCTTGTATTTGAAAGAACTTTGCTGTTAGCTCCAGCTGCTTATATCCTCTATCAGTGTCTTTTACAGTAATTAAGGAATACCTCTGTCTCCTTGATGTAGATCCAGGGAAGCTGAGGGTTAAGCCCATCTCAGCCTGTGTCTGGGTCTCTATTCTGTGCTGTAATTCAGCTGTCTTTTAATCCTTAGGTTGGAAATCGGGATGATTCAAACCTCTACATTAACATGAAGCTGAAGGCTGCTGCTGAGGTAATGGCTGGACTTTTAGGACTACTTTTTACCCTCCTACAGTTGGTCAGATCTAATATGAAAAACCATATGCATGTCAATAGTTTTGTCTAAGTTTTGCCAGTATTGGAGAAAGCAGTGTTGGCCTGAGTTCTCAGTTACAAGAATGTAGTGTAGGTGTGGAACCTGGGAGCCAAGTGGGGTGCTCTGGTCACAGCAGAGGGTTGGTGCCACTTTTTGTGTGATCGTCACAGATTACATTTGTCTGAAGCGCTGTGTCTTTCCTGACCTGTGGCCTTGTCCTTCTCTTCCCTGAATGTCTTGTACCTGCAGTTGCCTTGTGCTTGTCACAGGTAGAACATTACATGCTATAACAGGGCAGGATCACAGATGAGTGCATTTTTCCCTGGGTGATACCTGGCATTTCTGCTGGCATTTTAAGGCAGTGTGCTGTCAAGCAAAGCTGATGTTGTTCATGTCAAAAGGTGAATAGGACAGTTAAAGGAAGACTCAGTAGGCAAAGCACTAATCTTTCTTTGATGGTATTTCTAAAATATAGGACCTGGAGCCTCAGGTGCAGGAGATAGGCTTGGGAAATGTGACAGAATGCAGCTGTGATTTAGCTGGATAGAGAGATTAGCCAGATCAATTGGATGTCAATTCAGAAATCAGATAATTTGTTGTTATTCTCATTTGCAGATTGGGATCAATGCCAATCACATAAAATTGCCAAACACAGCAACAGAAGCTGATGTAAGTAATACAGCCAGTGATGAAAAAACATACAACTTCGGTGTTGAGCTGAAAATATATTTGCCCTGTCATTGTATAAAAAAGGGCTAGTTGCGTATTGCTACTAACTCATGAAAAAAGAATTGGAACCTGATGAGATGTTCTTGTGCTTTTTTCAAGAGAGCTAAAACACTAGAATGCAAAATTTAGAGACTTTAGGAGCTATTTCTTTAAAATAAAAAATGTAAGTGGTTTATACTTTTGTGTGGAAAAACTAAACATAAAGTTTGTATCTTTTAATCCAGATAGGATTATGTTTTTTCCTTTGCATCAGTCGTATTTCAGTTCATCAGCCATTAGTTTTTTGGTGTTTGCTGTTGTAGGTGCTCAAGTGCATTACCTCTTTGAATGCAGACCCAGCTGTTCATGGCTTCATAGTGCAGCTGCCGCTCGACTCCAATAAACCCATCAACACAGAAAAAATAACCAACGCTGTTGCACCTGAGATGGATGTGGATGGGTAAACTGACTTCTCCCCTGGAGAGCATGACAGCTACTCCAGAAAGAAACTTTTTTTCTTTATTTTTCTCTTGAACAGTGAGGCTGAGTATCTTACTTGGCCTTTATTCTTTCAAAATACAGCTTAAGTAGCATCAATGCTGGGAAACTGTCTAGAGGGGACCTTGGAGACTGCTTTATTCCATGTACGCCAAAGGGATGCATGGAACTTATCAGGCAGACAGGTAAGGAGGTTTCCATACATTATTCATGAGTGCAGTAGTCTTCAGTAAGTGTAGAAATTACACACATTGCAAGGCTCAGCTTCACAGCTTCCACTGAGATACCACATTTCATCTCTGCTGCCTTAGATAGTAAAAGAACTAGGTTAAAATGATCTTTCCTTCCTCCCTCCCAACTGCAATTCCCTATCACACACAACAAACAAGAACAGTATTCTGAAGTACCAGGGCTAGACTTAAACTGACCAAGACTCAAGAGCAGATTGAGTTGGTGTGTACCAGGCTGCACAGTGACCTCTTTTTTGCTCTCTCCTGGCTCTCTGTGGTGCAGGTGTGCAGGTGGCAGGTAAAAGAGCCGTGGTGATCGGTCGCAGTAAGATCGTGGGTGCTCCCATGCACGACCTGCTGCTCTGGAATAACGCAACAGTCACCACGTGCCATTCCAAGACCTCCACCCTGGCTGAGGAGGTAAGGGCAGGCTGTAGTTATTTGTTCCAGGCCACTGCTGCTCCATGCACAGTGCTGCTCAGTGTGTTGTTGCTGTGAGTCATGAGGTCTTTCATCTGAATTGGTTTCCCAGTCCTGCTCATTGCGTGGTTGTGTAAATACTTCCACTTCGGAATAGGATCTTGATTATTTTTGGCACTTAATTAGAGGGGTTTAATTATAACAATAAAATTATTATTTTTATTGTCTTAGAGCAAGTGCTGAGAATTTAATCATCCCTTCCTAATCTCCATGTAGGGGTTGGCAAAACAGCATATGTTTATGTTGTTTTGATTTTTTTTTTAACCAAAAAGACCAGGTGGTCTTCTGCTCTAATGGCTGAGAAATGTTAGGGCAAATGATTTCTCAATTGGTTTATTTTTTTCAGTCGATTTTCTATGACAGGGAGTTGGTACCATTTTCCTCTTCAGCAGTGAGAGTGACAGAAATAGTGTTTTGCTGTGCTGCCTCCTACTTGGATTTCATAGAGCCATCAGCACTGCCAGGCTCTGTAGGCAAGTATTAAAGCTGAGAAGGGAGTAGGAGTGTTTGAATATAACTCGCAAAGTAGATCAGAAACACTGCAATGCTTCACGCCGTTAAGTTGCTGTTCAGCTAGACCATCATTAGGTTGATTAAAAATTGAAGTGCTAGTACTTACTGATATCTTAAAAATAGTTTATCTCCCTTGAAGATTAAAGGAAAAAAAATATCCAAGGGATAGCAGCTTCCTAAGCAAATGTGAATGAAGCTGTGCAGGAACTGACAACGAGCTTTAGTCGGAGTCTTTAACACCAGCTTCATGACTGGATCTGTCAAATTTATTGAATAGTCCTTGAATGAATATTAGTGCTGAAATACAGTCAGCTTCCCCTGGAGTTGTGTGTTCTGCAGTCCTGGACATGAAAAGCACAAGACAGTGCTGTCACAAGTGAAGTGCTGCTTAGTTCAGTGTAGGGGTTGTTCTTGGCTGAACAAGATGAGTTCTTGCTGTCTGATGAGTGCTGGGTATATTTCTAGCACTGAATGTGCAGGGATATTTGAAGGAAGAGAAGAATATTCAGAAGGCTTCAATTCTATCTAAATGTAGCCCATATGATCCACTTGGGAATCATGGAGGAGTTCAGAGGAGGTTGTGAAGTGTTGACTAGCAATAGTTTGGGGTAGGAGTGTGAAAATAGGCCATTATTTCTAGCTGCAGGAATTTGTCCTTGCCAAGGAACTGGCAGCTACCTTTAATTGCCTTGAGTGCCCTTCCATGCCTCCAATGGCAGTGGGTGAGCACAGTTTCACTGCAGCTGAAGCTGATCTAACTTGCTGCAGAAGCAGCTCTGCATTTTTCTGTTGGAATTCTGGATGCTGAGAATTGTAAATTTTCTGTGTTGAAAGACTCAGACCCACAAGAGAACACTACGTTTGACATGAGGCCATGGAGAAGGCTTCCAAAATTGATTGATGGCATTGAGATCACAAATGTGTAGTTTATATAAAAGTGTATGATACCACAGGGTGGAAAACTTGGGGTTTAAGGTTTTACAATATAGTAATATATGTAAGCCAAGATGGAGGTTTTTGAGTGTTGGCTAGGTTGTTCTTGTTCATCTTCTTCCTTCTTCTTCATGGATTTTGGTGGTGTTATGTAATTGGTCAGAAAAGTCTGCAATGCGGGCTTCGGGTGATTAGTTATT